>CAJQZJ010014103.1:3098621-3133749 GCA_907164525.1 Lophiomys imhausi | reverse complement strand
TATGTATGTATGTATGTATGTATGTATGTATGTATGTATGTATGTATGTATGTTTATATGTATGTATATTATGATATATAATTGCCAGCTATATACCCAATATACACAATACATAAATAACTCAAAAAGCAGAGTTAATAAAACAAATGACCCAATTAAAGTGGGCTATGTATCTGAATGGAGAGTTTTCAAAAGCATAAATAAAAATAACTAAGAAACACATCAAAAAGTGTTCAGCATCATTAGTAATTAGGGAAATGCAAATTAAATCAACTTTTAATTCTCATCTTATCCCAGTCAGAATGGATAACGTCAGCAAAACAACTGACAACAAACATGGCTGAGGATGAGGAGAAAGGGGCATCTTCACTCACTCTTGGTGGGAAAGCAAACTTGTGCAGCCATTCTGGAAATCGGTGTGGAGAATCCTTAACAAGGTAAAAGTAAATCTATTTTTATATATTAATATATATTATATTATATCATATTATATGTATACTCCATTAGCATATGCCAGTATCCTTTTGAAAAATACTTTTAAAAATATTTTAAATGTATTGTTTGAGAAGTTCATGCACATATACAATGTATTTTGATAATATCTATCCTCAACTTGCTCCCTCAAACTCTTCTTCATATCTTCCACCCACATGCCCCTCCTAAGTCCACAGTTCCTTCCTATTAACTCACTGAGTACAATTAGGGTTGCCGCCTGCCTGCTCATGAGTGTGGAGGCATCTACTGGAGCACGATCAAATTACTATTGGTTGTACCCCAAAAGGTAGGTGATTCTCCCTCCCCTGGCAGTCACCAACTGTTAAGGACTCCCCTGATAGGAGTGAGGACTTTCATGCCCTCCCCCATATCCATGCTAGGATCCTTTAATTAACTCCTTTAATTTTGTACAGGGTATAGTGCAGCTAAGCATAGCTGTTGGTAGTTCCCATTCTCAATAGTCATGCCATGCCAGAGACAGCATTTTATTTATTTATTTATTAAAGAAAATCTCCCTCACTACAGAATTGTTGGCAAAACTGCTTCTCTTAACTATGGTCATGGTTTTCCTGGAATAGGTATGAAAGAAACTAATCTCACCTTAATTTTCTAAAATTACAAATTAGGTTACTTTTTTCACATAAAATCCTAAATTATTTGTAATTTTTTATTTAAAATTGAGGATTAGTGTACTTCTATTTTTTTAACAATCCTTTTTTAAATTTATTTATTCTTCCTCATGTGTTACATCCTAACTACAGTTTCTCCTTCCTCCATTTCTCCCATCCCTTCCCTACTTCCTTCTCCCTCAGACACATTCCTCCTCCATTTCCCTTCAGAAAATGGTAGGCCTCCCAGGAATATCAACCAAATAAGACATAGCAAGTTACAATAAGACTAGGAACATATTCTCATATTAAGTCTGGACAAGGCAAGCCAGTAATGGGGAAAAGGTCTCAAGAACAAGCAAAAGAGTCAGAGACAACACCCATCCCCATTGTTAGGAGTCTCACAAGAACAACAAGCTATAAAACCATAACTTATACGCAGAGGACCTAGCTCAGACTCATACTGGCCCCCTGACTGTCCCTTCAGTCTCTTTGAGCCCCTATGAGCCCTTCTTGATTGATTCTGTAGGCCATGTCCTCGTGGTTTCCTCAACCCCTCTGACTCCTATATCCTTCTTCTCCCCTCTTCCATGGCGTTCCCTGAGCTCTGCCTAATTTTGACTGTGTGTCTCTGTATCTGGTCCCATCAGTTGCTGATGATTTTCAGCCAGGCTCCAGTCTATCAGAATATCATTAGATATCATTTCATTTACTCTTTTAATTTGGCCAGTCACGTTTGGATCTATCCTAGGTCTTTGGGTTATCCCGTCTTTGGTTCTTGGCCGTCTAAACAGTATCAGACATTCTTTAGTACTGAAAAACAAGTAAAATTTAGGTACAACAACTTCTTCATTCTGTTTCACTAGATAAGGCAAGGTTTCCCAGTCTTGTTTGAATAAATTGACTGTTATGCAATATATAACAATATATGCAATCTGTTCTTCAGAAGTAGATCTTGAGAAGAAAAATCTGTGCACTAGTAATTTTTTGAGGAAGTATTTCAGGTGTGTGAGTCACAGAAGAGACAAAGGCTTGGTTTTAGGAAAAAGTTCTTGTGGGTAGCTCCAGCCTAAACTACTCCTTCAGGGGGAAGTCTGAGATGTGAAGTACACCAAAGAATTTTCGCAACCTGTGAGGAGGGAGCTGAGGTCAATATTCCCACATGAGGGTGGTGGCCACAGGAATAAGGCTCAAAGCAGTCTGCTGAGAATAAATCCTGGGCCTGGCTACCGGAAACACAAAGAACGAAGGAATGGAAAGTGTTTGGGAGAAAGGCCAGAGGAGGGAAGGAAGGCACAACGGCATTATAGCTGAGGGTGAAGCTCCAACCTTACCTGATGCAACTACTCCGCAGTACTAATTACAGAGCAAGAGCACATTTAGAAACAACCTGTGTGGAGACCCAAGGCTATCATGCTTTCTTTCTGGTTGCTACCATATGCGATACAGCCAGAATTCCTGTGGGCAAACTGACAGATTGATATCAAATTCTGGGTAAGATAAAATAAGCTGTGGTGGCACCTATATTTTTAGTATATGAGAATACATTGATAAATTCATTAGTTCATTTATATAACTTAATAATTCTTTTTAAGTACATTTTTCCTTTATTTTTTATTTCTTCAAGTTACATCTCAATCGCAATCCCATCCCTACTCGCCCCTCCAGGCCCACCCTCCCACCCTCAACCCCCCGTCTGCTTCCCTTTTTTTTAGTTTAAGGTATATCTTATTTCCCCCTCAGGTCCCCTTTCAGTCCAACAAATGGCTCTTTCTCTTATAATAATAGATAAAATACAAAACAACAGAGGTAATTAGGCCACAGTTATGAGGGTTATATGGCTTAACATACATTCCCAATGACCAGTCCATATGTATTTGGTACCTGACTTTAACATTCTACTATCTAAACATCTCCATGAGTTAAAAGTTCTATATCTGACTCAACATTCATACTAATTGCAACACAATTTTAAAAGTATCTTCTTAGATGTATAACACTCTCTTGACTCCTAAACAACTCAAAATTTAATTATGAGACTTTATCTATCTGTTCTTCAATCACCTCAGAGACCTGAGAGGGATAAATATATTTGATTTTATAGGAAGTACAGGGTCTGCAGCTTCCCAGACTAAGAAATGACATACCAGTGGCTGCCTGGACAGTTCCCATTTTCTCTCCATACATTACAGCATCGCTCTTCAGTCATTTGGCCCCGCTTCTCTGACAGACATTGATTGTAGAGCAGGGGTTATGAAGGACTTACCTACCCTGTCTTGGCAGAGCTAGGCTGTCGACTTACCTGCTTCCAGGTTTTGTCCTTTTTGGTCAGCATTCTGTCTACAGTTGGAGCAAGGGGCTTTTCCTACCAAGAGATAGGCTTGCGGCTAATTCAATCATCTCCCACTGGAGATTCTTCGATGCTCATCTTCTACTTGGAGGAGAATAGGGGGTGCTGTCAGGAGTTGATATGTCTTGATATAAAAAAATCTAGAGTTACGAAAACATCTTTGAATGCCATATTCTGCAGATCTCTTGAGGTTTTTGAAGGGGCCCTATCTATCTCTTATATTAGTGTAAGCAGATGTTGCTTGTCTCTTAGCAGGTTTATTTCTGATTAGCTTCGCAGGTAAATATAATAGGCTGTCATAGTACCTAACAGAATGACTGGCTTGCATAACCATTAGTTTGCATTTCTTAATTATCCTAAACAGTTCATGACAGTTAGCCCTTCCATCCCATTTCTCTGGGGTGGGGTGTCCTTATATAACAGTCCCTCATCTCAGTTGAAAGGGTCGTATGAGGGCCAAGAGCCTCTTCATTCATTGGGGATCTATGAAGCAGTACCATCAGTGAAAAGTGTCTCGTTGCCTGGGAGAGAGAACTACTAAACAAACAAATCAATAAGTGTACAATAGATAAAAAAGACTAAAAAATAGAAAAAAATATATAAAAAAATAAATAAATAATAAACATTAAAAATAAGAAGTCTATGTCCAAGTTCCCTTTGGTGTGTTAGTTGTAGTATTGATACCTTCTACTATATAGCAAAAATACTACTATAAGTGAATAGATGCCATATGTGTCCTTCTGAGTCTGGGTTAGTTCACTCAGGATGAGCTTTTCTAGTTCCATCCATTTGGCTGCAAAATGCATAATTTCATTGTTTCTAATAGCTGAATAATATTCCATTGTGTAGATGTACCACAGTTTTTTAACCCATTCTTCGGTTGAGGGACATCTGGGTTGTTTCCAGTTTCTAGCTATTACAAATAAGGCTGCTATAAACATAGATGAGGAAACTTCCTTATGATTCCGTGAAGAGGCATTTGGGTGTATACCCAGAAGTGGTATGGCTGGGTCCTGAGGTAGAGCTATTCCAAGTTTTCTAAGATATCGCCAGACTGACCTCCATAGTGGTTGCACAAGCCTGCACTCCCACCAGCAATGGAGTAGGGTACCCCTTTCCCCACACCCTCGCCAGCATGTGCTGTCATTTGAGTTTTTGATCCTAGCCATTCTGATAGGTGTGAGATGGAATCTCAGAGTTGTCTTGAGTTGCATTTCTCTGATGATTAAGGATGTTGAGCATTTCTTCAAGTGTCTCTCAGCCATTAGGGATTCCTCCTTTGTGAATTCTCTATTTGGCTCCGTCCTCCATTTTTTGATTGGATTATTTGGTTTCTTGGCATTTAATTTCTTGAGTTCTTTGTAGATATTGGATATTAGCCCTCTGTCAGATGTGGGGTTGGTGAAGATTTTCTCCCAGTCTGTAGGCTGCCGTTTTGTTCGAATGACAGTGTCCTTTGCCTTACAGAAGCTTTTCAGTTTCATGAGGTCCCATTTATTGATTGTTGATCTCAAGTCCTGAGCTGTTGGTGTTCTGTTCAGGAAGTTGTAGCCTGTGCCAATGAGTTCAAGGTTTTTTCCCACTTTTATTCTAGTAGATTTAGTGTGACCGGCCTTATGTTAAGGTCTTTGATCCACTTGGACTTAAGTTTTGTACAAGGTGATAAGTATGGGTCTAGCTTCATTATTTTACAAATGGACATCCAGTTGGACCAGCACCATTTGTTGAAGATGCTGTACTTCCTCCATTGTGCCGTTTTGGCTTCTTTGTCAAAAATTAGGTGGCCTTAAGTGTGTGGGTTTATTTCTGGATCTTCAATTCGATTCCATTGATATACTGGTCAGTTTCTATACCAATACCATGCTGTTTTTACAACTATTGCTCTGTAGTACAGCTTGAAATCTGGGATGGTAATACCTCCAGATGTTTTTTTATTCTACAGGATTGATTTAGCTATTCTGGGCTTTTTGTTGTTCCCTATGAAATTGAGACTAGCTCTTTCCAAGTCTATAAAAAATTGTATTGGTATTTTGATAGGAATTGCATTGAATCTATATATTGCTTTTGGTAGGATGGCCATTTTTATTATGTTGATCCTACCTATCCATGAGCATGGAGCATGGAAGATCTTTCCATCTTCTAAAGGCCTCTTCCATTTCTTTCTTCAAGGGCTTGAAGTTCTTGTTGTACAGGTCCTTTACTTGCTTGGTTAGTGTTACCCTCAGGTATTTTATGTTGTTTGTAGCTATTGTGAAGGGGTTTTTTTCCCTTATTTCTTTCTCACCCCATTTGTTTGATGTATAAAGAAGGGCTTCTGATTTTTTTTTAATTAATTTTGTATCCAGCCACTTTGCTGAAGGTGTTTATCAGCTGTAAGAATTCTCTGGTGGAATTTTTGGGGTTGCTTATGTATACTATCATATCATCTGCGAATAGGGATAATTTGACTTCTTCGTTTCCGATGTTTATCCCCTTGATGTCCTTTAGTTGTCTTATTGCTCTAGCAAGAACTTCAAGTACTATATTGAAGAGATATGGTGAAAGTGGACATCCTTGTCTTGTCCCTGACTTTAGAGGAAATGCTTCAAGTTTCTCACCATTTATTTTGATGTTGGCCACTGGCCTGCTGTATATTGCCTTTATTATTTCTAGGTACAGCCCTTGTATGCCCGTTCTCTCCAGAACATTTAGCATGAAGGGGTGTTGAATTGTGTCAAATGCTTTTTCTGCATCTAGCGAGATTATCATGTGGTTTTTTTCTTTCATCTTGGAATGACGTTGATAGATTTTCGTATGTTGAAACATCCCTGCATCCCTGGGATGAAGCCTACTTGATCATGGTGTGTGATACTTTTGATGTGTTTTTGAATTCGGTTTGCTAGTATTTTATTAAGTATTTTTGCATCTATGTTCATGAGGGAGTGGTCAGAAGTTCTCTTTCTTTGTTGGGTCTTTGCGTGGTTTAGGAATAGGGTGATTGTGGCCTCGTAGAATGAATTTGGCAATGTTCTTTCAGATTCTATTTTGTGAAAGAGTTTGAAGAGTATTGGTGTTAGCTCCTCTTTGAAGGTTCTGTAAAATTCCGCGCTAAAGCCATCTGGTCCTGGGCTTTTTTTGGTTGGGAGATTTTTAATGACTCTTTCTATTTCCTTGGGGTTATAGGGCTGTTTAATCTGTTTATCTGATCTTGATTTAGCTTCGGTAGGTGGAATCTATCAAGAAAATTGTCCATTTCACTTAAGTTTTCAAATTTGGTGGAGTATAGATTTTTAAAGTAGGATCCAAATATTTTCTGGATTTCCTCAATGTCTGTTGTTATTTCACCCTTTTCATTTCTGATTTTGTTGATTTGTGTTTTCTCCCTCTGTCTTTTAGTTAATTTGGCTAGGGTCTGTCTATTTTGTTGATTTTCTCGAAGAACCAACTCTTGGTTTCATTGATTCTTTGTATAGTTCTTTTTGTTTCTAAGTTGTTGATTTCAGCCCTAAGTTTGATGATCTCCTGCTTTCTGCTCCTCTTGGGAGTGTTTGCTTCTTTTTTTTCCAATTCACCCAGTTTAGCTGGTAATTCGCTAATATGAGCTGTCACAATTTTCTTTTTGAAGGCACTTAATGCTATGAACTTTCCTCGTAGCACAGCTTTCACTGTGTCCCATAGGTTTGGGTATGTTGTGTCTTCATTGTCATTGGATTTTAAGAAGTCTTTGATTTCCTTCTTTATTTCTTCCCTGACCCAGTGGTCCTCTAGTAAAGAGTTGTTCAATTTCCATGTGAGTGTAGACTTTCTGTTGATTCTTTTGCTATTGAAGTGCAGCTTTATTCCATGGTGGTCTGATAAGATACAAGGGGTTATTTCAATTTTCTTGTATCTGTTGAGGCTATCTTTGTGTCCAACTATATGGTCGATTTTGGAGAAGGTTCCGTGAAGTGCTGAGAAGAAGGTGTATTCTTTTGTGTTTGGGTGAAACGTTCTGTAGATATCTGTTAGGTCCATTTGGTTCATGATCTCTGTTAGACTTATTATTTCTCTGTTTGGCTTCTGTCTTGATGATCTGTCCATAGTTGTGAGTGGGGTGTTGAAGTCTCCCACTATTAAAGTATTTGGATCGATGTGCGATTTAAGTTTTAGAAGCGTTTCTTTTATAAATGTTGGTGCCTTTTTTTTGGGGCATAGATGTTCAATATTGAGATGACCTCTTGGTGTATATTTCCTTTAATGAGTATGTAATGACCTTCTCTGTCTTTTTTTATTAACTTCAATTGGAAATCTATTTTGTTTGATATTAGGGTGGCTACTCCAGCTTGTTTCCTGGGTCCATTTGCTTGGAAGACCTTTTCCCAGCCCTTTACTCTGAGGTAGTGTTTATCTTCAATAGTGAGATGTGTTTCTTGTATACAGCAAAAAGATGGGTCTTGTTTACGGATCCAGTCTGTAAGTCTGTGTCTTTTCATTGGCGAGTTAAATCCATTGATGTTGATGGATATTAGTGACCAGGGGTTGTTATTTCCCATTATTTTGGTATAGCTGGCTGTCTTGTGTTTCTCTTTTGTTTAGTTGCTGTGGAGGTTTCTATTTCCTCTGTTTGCTTGGGTGTTGTTATCTTCTCTGTGTTGGAATTTTCTTTCTAGAATCTTCTGTAGGGCTGGGTTTGTGAGGAGATATTGTTTGAATTTGATTTTGTCATGGAATATCTTGTTTTCTCCTTCTATGTTGATAGAGAGTTTTGCTGGGTATAGTAGTCTGGCTGGGCACCTCTGTTCTCTCAGGGCTTGTAGGACATCCGTCCATGCCCTTCTAGCTTTTAAAGTTTCTGAGGAGAAGTCAGCTGTGATTCTGATGGGTCTGCCATTGTATGTGACTTGGCCTTTTTCTCTTACAGCTTTTAATATCCTTTCTTTGTTCTCTACATTTGGAGTTTCTATTATTATGTGGCGAGAGGAGTTTCTTTTCTGATCTAATCTGTTTTGTGTTCTGTAAGCCTCTTGGATTTTTACTGGCATCTCTTTCTTGAGGTTTGGGAAGTTTTCTTCTATGATTTTGTTGAAGATATTTCCTGGACCATGGAGTCGGGAGTCTTCTTTTTCCTCTATGCCTATAATTCTTAGGTTCTGTTTTTTCTTTGAGTCCTTGATTTCTTGGATGTTGTGGTTGAGAGATTTTTTAGCCTTCTCATTTTCTTTGGATGTTGTACTGATTTCTTCCATCGAATCTTCCATGCCTGAGATCCTTTCTTCCATCTCTTGCATCCTATTTTTCATTTTCACATCCACAGTCCCTGTTCTCTTCTCTTGATTCTCCATTTCCTCTTTTAACTCTGACTGTGTTTTCTTTATTGTTTCAATTTCTATTTTCATGTCTTGAATGGTAGTGTTCGTTTTGTACATTTCCTTCTCCAGTTTGCTTGTTTTTGTCTGGAGATCTTTCATTGCTTTATCCTTTTCCTGTTCAAGCTGGGTCACCTTGGCTTGGAGCTCTTTAATGATGTTATTCCTTGTTTTGATTTGGAGAATTGTGGCTTCTTTGAATTCCTTCATAGTTTTAAGTTCTTCTTGAAGGGACTTTATCACTTTCCATAATGTAGAATTGTCCTCATTTTCATGTGTTTCAGTTGTGGTGAGGTGGTTCTGGCTGGACAGAGTAGCGTTGCTTTCTTTTGTTGGAGACATTTCGCTCTGTTTTTTTTTTTTTTTTGTCTCTGGTCTCTGGCCGTGTGGATTTTTTTTTTTTTTTTTTTTTTTTGCTGTCTTCTGGACTTGGGTCCAAAGGGGGCACTGTGGTGTAGGAGTTGCCTTAGTCCACCCCTATAAGGAGAATCATTCAGTACCGCCTCCAAGGTGGGGACCTAATTAATTCAGGTGTCGGAGCTATGCACAAGTAAGCTCTGATTCCCCGCTGGAAGGGCCCTTACTAGTATAAAAGTTTGATATAGGACAGTTTCAAATATCTCACAGTTTTCCCGGGGTTCTTTCCTGTAGGGGGTAAATCTGCAGTTCAGCTCCAATAGCCTTGCTGCTCCCGAGGCTTGGAAGCTGGCCTGTGATGTCACAGACTGGGATCTGAAGGTGCTTTGCAGTGGAGCTACTTCACTTCCAAGGTGGCAACCTTTCCCAGATAATTGGATCGGCTGTGTGAGACTTGGGAGTGCCCAGCAGGGTGGGGATTATCTCTGCGTGGTTTCCGAATGTGCTGGCTGGGTATTAGGTTTGAACTTACCGGGTATTTCTTCTTTTGGGGGGATGGGTTATCCCGATTCCTGGGTCCAGAGGCTTCCTAGGGTGTCTGAGAGTTGGAAGGGGCATCCTGCCCAGGTATCTTCTGTGGTCCCATGTGTAGCTGGGTGAGATTTAGAAGGGGTCGTGCCCTTTGTACAGTGTCCTGCAACACTTGCTGCCTTGTGACTATTGACCCCGAAATCAAAATATGTCCGCGCCGGCCGCCGCCATCTTGGATCCCTAACTTAATAATTCTTATCTATGGTGTTGTCTTCATTAGTAGACACAAATCAAGAATCTTATTAAAGGGTCACATTAAACTTGTCTAAATTACTGAATCTTGGATCAACTATTACAAAATTAAAATATTTGTGCTGAGAGCTCTCTCTTTATCATCTAATTGAGGGGTTTTTTTTTTGTTTTTTTGTTTTTTTTTACCAAAAAGGTTTTAGATGAAATCAAGGGAAAGAGAGCAAGAAGAGGGCACAAAAGTATAGGAGATTCCCCAATGCTGCCCACCTCACTTGACTAACAGTAGGAACTGATTTGAATAGTCAGGTTCCAGTATTGACTATAAAGTAGCAGAGGTCAGAGACCTCACACTAGACCAAGGAGTCATTATAGTGAACATTTGCAAACACAAAAGTGTGGACAAATGGGAATATTGTGGGGCACACTGAGACAGTCACTATACAGCTTCTACAATGAGATTTGTTTTCTGTTGTGAGAGGTTGTAAGAGTGGAGGGTGGGCCTGAGGGGGAGGTCAGTGATGAATGGGAATAGGGTACATGATGTAAAATTAAAAAAAAAACAATAAAAAGATTTTTAAAAATCACAAATAAGACACTATAAAACCATGAATATTGTTATCTTTGGAATTTTGAGGTAAAAGCAGATTCCTGCAAGCCAGAGAGCACAAAGATGTAAAGCAAAAAATTAATAATTTTAAGATATCAATATTAAGAAAATCTTATCAGCCAACTTAATTATTTAATTATAGACAAATTTAACTAATAAAACCATGGAAATACGCTTGGGCTATCAAAACTAATTGATAGTTAAGACAGAAAATTCATGTTCTTTCTAGAAAACTAGAAGTAATGGATCAAAATAAACAATACTTCAAAGAGATGGGAAAATAACATTCAATGGAGAAAATTCAATTTTAACAAGGATTTAAAATGATACACAGCTTTAACAATAATCAAAGACACATAAACCAAGGCAAATACATGAAACCCATCAAATAAGCATTAAGTTTAAAGTCACAATATATAAAATATGTGTAGGCATCCAGTTGTCTGTCATTTCTTAGTTTTAGAAGCTGCTTGCTCCTGTTTATTCAGATATATTTACCCTTCTCAGGTCTCTGATGTGGTTGAAAACTAGACAGTTATAGTCTCACAGTTAACTTTTAAGTTGTTTAGTAATTAGAAGGATGTTTTAAGTCTAAGAAGATGTTTTTAAGTTGGTAATGTAAGTTAGGATGGAACTGAGTTAGGTATAGGACTTTACACTCATTGAGATACATAGTTCATAGAATATTATTATTAATTTCCAAATACATATGGACTAGACATTGGGAATGTGTGTTATACCTTATAATTTTCATAATTGTGGCCTAATTGTTCTTACTGTTTTTTATTTATTTTTATTGTTCTAAGAAAAAGAGCCTTTTATTGTACTAAAAAAAGGAGATGGTGGGAGGATGGAAGATATGCCTTAAATAAAAATAAAGAAAAGAAAAAAAATATGTGTAAAGAAATGGAATCCATTTTTGCCCAGAGGCAGAAGAGCAACTGCTACTCAAAAACATTCTGGTCATTTTATGACGTCAAGCCCACAACTACATTCAGACTCTTCAGTCTTTTGCTTAGGAAAATAAACCACAGAGAACGGTACCACTGGTTAGCACAAGTTTACTTCTGGGACACTTTCACTGTGTTTTTGTTATATATTAAAAATTTAAAAACCAAAAAAAAAAAAAAAATCAATTAGCCGGGCGGTGGTGGCGCACGCCTTTAATCCCAGCACTTGGGAGGCAGAGGCAGGTGGATCTTTGTGAGTTCGAGGCCAGCCTGGTCTACAAAGTGAGTCCAGGACAGCCAAGGATACACAGAGAAACCCTGTCTCGAAAAACCAAAAAAAAAAAAAAAAAAAAAATTTAACATGATACAAGGCCTATGCTGTAAGTTAGTCTATTTTATATGTGTACTATAAATCAGGCCTTGTGTCAAGTGTTAACCTTAGATAAATATATGGAAGAAGGGGTAATCTGTATGTTGTATAGCAGTTTTCTCTGAGATTAAAATATTCCATCCTGCAGGTACATAACCCAATATAGCTTCAGGAAGTCCCTAAAACTGACCAGTTTTATTGCACCCCCTCCTGGCCAGCGTCAGCAATAAAAGCTGAAAGTTCCTTTCAGAAGAAAGGAAGCTCAACTACAAAGAAGACTCTCAGATGAGGCAAGCTTCAAAGAAGTCATGGAGATCAGAACAGTTGCCTGGAAGAAGCAGAAACCAGCCGAGTTTGCCTGGAAGAGGTTTAGAACAGTCACTTGCCATGAACATGCTTCAACTAGTTTAGCTGCCTGTAGGCTATGTAGGATGCTTCAGGTTTCCCAGCTTTTGTGAGCTTTTACCCATGCTAGGATGACCCGTGGTGATATAGCTGTCTTTGGGTCATTTCTATTCCTGTAAATAACCCCCACCCATATTCTTGAAAGCAGCCCCTCACCCAAACTCATTAGCTCACCAAGTTGGATTTTGGTGGTATCCCTATTTTTCTGTTGTGTGTTCCCTATCTGGGGTGGGTAGACATGTGGGTTGCATGTTCCCAGGAAAATTTTTGTCATAGAACACTGTATAGTGGAGGAGAGGAAATACATGGATGAATGGATTGATTGATGATGTATACAAATATATACATATTGTAGGTTTATGTCTTTATATATAGAAATATACTGTAGTTTTATCTTCATCTATATATACGTATAAATTGTAGTTTTGGATCCCCATACATAATTATACATTATAATATCTTCACATCTATCCCTCTAGTAGATAGATAAGACAGACAGATATAGTTTTGTGCCTCCAGATGACTTTGTGTACCTTATTTTCTCACATGACATGGTATCTGTTTTATTCAATGTAAATAGTCTTTCCCTTTTGGGTTGGGAAATACATCCAACTTTTTTTTTTTTAAGATTTCATTTATTTATTATGTATATAGTGTCCTGTCTGCATGTATGCCTGCAAGCCAGAAGAGGGTACCAGATCCCATTATAGTTGGTTGTGAGCCACCATGTAGTTGCTGGGAATTGAACTCAGGACCTCTGGAAGAACAGCCAGTGCTATTAACCTCAGAGCCATCTTTCCAGCCCCCTACATCCAACTTTTTAAATTCAGTAATAGCAGGTAATGCAAAATTTGAGAAGTAATTTTTTCTTTGCACAGCAATTTTAGTGTAAATTCAATTTTCTTTCAAGACTTATGCTACCAATATCATTTAGTCACCCAACTCCATTTTAAAAATAGATGAAACAGAAATGTTTAGATAAATAAGACAAAATATTTAACTGATATTTTTAAGGATTTTGCATTCATAATTTCAATTGCTAATATTGGATATAAATTCTCAATCATGTATACATTTCAAAATATTTCTAAGAAAACCAAAATATCATAATAAAAGAATAGCTTTAGGAAAATATCAGAGTGAATGTTTAAGTGGGAGCTATAGAATTCACAGATGACCAGTAAGAACTGAATAAGTAAAAACTAGAATAAGCCACAGCTGGAGACAATAAAGGTTTTCAGTCTTTTCCATAGAATACATCTCAGATATGTAACAAGTGGCATTTTACACATGCCCCAGGGAAATTTCCTACTGAAAACTAATTTCCTTTGAACCACTGAGGATCTTGAGGCTTAACCCAACTTGGCAGATTCCCCAGGAGAAGGCTGACTCAGCAAACAGCTTAAGCTTCCTTTGCAAACCTTTTACCACCTCAGGGAGCCAGTTGCTCCTAGTGTTACCATGCTTCTTAGAAGCATATGACAAGGCAAAACACAATGGTGGTAAAAACAAAAATAGCATTGCTGGGCCTTACTATGAATTGTAAATTCACATGACCAATACACTTGAGAATCTTGGGCTTGATATTTATGGATTTACTCTCATATTTAATTAACTGAACACTCATAGATTTAATCATTGAAGCAACTGTATTGACAAGCAACTTCTTTCATTTTACATTAAAGGAGGAGTTCTCAACCTGTGGGTTGTGACCCCTTGGTGGGTTACATATCAGATATCCTTTATATTGGATATTTACATTATGATTCATTACAGTGGAAAAATTACAGTTATTATGTAGAATGAAATAAATCTATATATCTATACATAGATGGAGGGATAGATGATTGATAGATTAGATAGATAGATAGATAGATAGATAGATAGATAGATAGATAGATAGATAAAATAGATAATAAATAGATAGATAGATAGATAGAAGCTAGATAAAATTTTCAGATTGGTTGTCTGGCAATGTGGGGTCAGCAGGTTAAGGCACTTGTTGCCTGATGACCTAAATTTGATCTTCAGGACACATATAATAGGAGAGAATTACCTCTCATGAGTTGTTCCCTAACATCCATCAGACATCTACATGCTCACTAGAATGTATATACCTACACACACACACACACACACACACACACACACACAATTTTTAAAATTCCATATTGTTCTAAATCTTAACTTCTAATCATTTAGATAAATGATACATCTCCACTCTCTTAGAGTTTCTACTCTTGTGATAAAATACCATACTAAAAGCAACTTGGGAAGGCAAGGGCTTATTTCATCTTACAGCTTGTACTCTATGAACCAGGGAAGTCAGAACAGGAACTCAAGGCAGGAATCTGGAGGTAGGAACTGATGCAGAGGTTATGGGGAAATGCTACTTATTGGTTTTCTCTTCATGGCTTATCAGCCTGCTTTCTGATAGCATTCAGGACCACTAGCTTGGTACCTAAAAAGTGTGATGGTCCTCCCATATCAATGATTAATCAGGAAGATGCTCCACAGACTAAGCAAAAGGACAATGTGGAGGAAATATTTTCTTTTTTTTCTTTTATTTTTTTATTTCTTCAAGTTACATCTCAATCGCAGTCCCCTCCCTATTACCCCTCCAATCCCACCCTCCCACCCTCAACCCCCCATCCTCTTCCCTTTTTTTTTTTCTTTTAAGTTTAAGGTATATCTTATTTCCCCCTAGTTTCTCCTTTCAGTCCAACAAATGGCTCTTTCTCTTATAATAATAAATACAATACAGTACAACAGAGGTAATTAGGCCACAGTTATGAGGGTTATATGGCTTAACGTACATTCCCAATGACCAGTCAATATGTATTTGGTACCTGACTTTAACATTCTACTATCTAAATATCTCTATGAGTTTAAAGTTCTATATCTGACTCAACATTCATACTAATTATAACACAATTTTAAAAGTATCTTCTTAGATGTATAACACTCCCTTGACTCCTAAACAACTCAAACAGATAGACTCTATTTATCTGTTCTTCAATCACCTCAGAGACCTGAGAGGGATAAATATATCTGATTTTATAGGAAGTACAGGGTCTGCAGCTTCCCAAACTCGGAAATGACATACCAGTGGCTGCCTGGACAGTTCCCATTTTCTCTCCATACATTACAGCATCGCTCTTCAGTCGTTTGGACCCGCTTCTCTGACAGACATTGATTATAGAGCAGGGGTTATGAAGGACTTACCTACCCTGTCTTGGCAGAGCTAGGCTGTCGACTTACCTGCTTCCAGGTTTTGTCCTTTTTGGACAGCATTCTGTCCACAGTTGGAGCAAGGGGCTTTTCCTACCAAGAGATAGGCTTGCGACTAATTCAATCATCTCCCACTGGAGATTCTTCGATGCTCATCTTCTACTTGGAGGAGAATAGGGGGTGCTGTCAGGAGTTGATATGTATTGATATAAAAAAATCTAGAGTTACGAAAACATCTTTGAATGCCATATTCTGCAGAACTCTTGAGGTTTTTGAAAGGGCCCTATCTATCTCATATTAGGGTAAGCAGATGTTGCTTGTCTCTTAGCAGGTTTATTTCTGATTAGCTTAGCAAGTAACTATAATAGGCTGTCATAGTACCTAACAGAATGACTGGCTTGCATAACCATTAGTTTGCATTTCTTAATTATCCTAAACAGTTCATGACAGTTAGTAGTAAAAGGCCGAAACATCACATTTCATTTTTTTCTTTACCTCCTAACCCTTCCATCCCATTTCTCTGGGGTGGGGTGTCCTTATATAACAGTCCCTCATCTCAGTTGAGAGGTCGTATGAGGGCCAAGAGCCTCTTCATTCATTGAGGATCTATGACACAGTACCATCAGTGAAAAGTGTCTCGTTGCCTGGGAGAGAGAACTACTAAACAAACAAATCAATAAGCGTACAATAGATAAAAAAAGACTAAAAAATAGAAAAAATATAACTAATATATAAAAAATAGATAAAAAAAATAAAAATTAAAAATAAGAAGTCTATGTCCAAGTTTCCTTTGGTGCGTTAGTTGTAGTATTGATATCTTCTACTATATAGCTAAAATCCTACTATAAGTGAATAGATGCCATATGTGTCCTTCTGAGTCTAGGTTAGTTCACTCAGGATGAGCTTTTCTAGTTCCATCCATTTGGCTGCAAAATGCATAATTTCATTGTTTCTAATAGCTGAATAATATTCCATTGTGTAGATGTACCACAGTTTTTTAACCCATTCTTCGGTTGAGGGACATCTGGGTTGTTTCCAGTTTCTAGCTATTACAAATAAGGCTGCTATAAACATAGATGAGGAAACTTCCTTATGATTCTGTGAAGAGGCATTTGGGTGTATACCCAGAAGTGGTATGGCTGGGTCCTGAGGCAGAGCTATTCCAAGTTTTCTAAGATATCGCCAGACTGACCTCCATAGTGGTTGCACAAGCCTGCATTCCCACTATCAATGGAGTAGAGTACCCCTTTCTCCACACCCTTGCCAGCATGTGCTGTCATTTGAGTTTTTGATCCTAGCCATTCTGACAGGTGTGAGATGGAATCTCAGAGCTGTCTTGAGTTGCATTTCTCTGATGATTAAGGATGTTGAGCATTTCTTCAAGTGTCTCTCAGCCATTAGGGATTCCTCCTTTGTGAATTCTCTATTTAGCTCCATCCCCCATTTTTTGATTGAATTATTTGTTTTCTTGGCATTTAATTTCTTGAGTTCTTTGTAGATTTTGGATATTAGCCCTCTGTCAGATGTGGGGTTGGTGAAGATTTTCTCCCAGTCTGTAGGCTGCCGTTTTGTTCGAATGGCAGTGTCCTTTGCCTTACAGAAGCTTTTCAGTTTCATGAGGTCCCATTTATTGATTGTTGATCTCAAGTCCTGAGCTGTTGGTATTCTGTTCAGGAAGTTGTGGCCTGTGCCAATTAGTTCGAGGGTTTCTCCCACTTTATCTTCTAGTAGATTTAGTGTGACCAGCCTTACGTTAAGGTCTTTGATCCACTTGGACTTAAGTTTTGTACAAGGTGATAGGTATGGGTCTAGCTTCATTATTTTACAAATGCACATCCAGTTGGACCAGCACCATTTGTTGAAGATGCTGTCCTTCTTCCATTGTGCCATTTTGGCTTCTTTGTCAAAAATTAGGTGGCCATAAGTGTGTGGGTCTATTTCTGGATCTTCAATTTGATTCCATTGATCTACTGGTCAGTTTCTATACCAATACCATGCTGTTTTTACAACTATTGCTCTGTAGTACAGCTTGAAATCTGGGATGGTAATACCTCCAGATGTTTTTTTATTCTACAGGATTGATTTAGCTATTCTGTGCTTTTTGTTGTTCCATATGAAATTGAGACTAGCTCCTTCCAAGTCTATAAAAAATTGTGTTGGTATTTTGATAGGAATTGCATTGAATCTATATATTGCTTTTGGTAGGATGGCCATTTTTATTATGTTGATCCTACCTATCCATGAGCATGGAGCATGGAAGATCTTTCCATCTTCTAAAGGCCTCTTCCATTTCTTTCTTCAAGGGCTTGAAGTTCTTGTTGTACAGGTCATTTACTTGCTTGGTTAGAGTTACCCCATGTATTTTATGTTGTTTGCGGCTATTGTGAAGTGAGTTGTTTCCCTTATATCTTTCTCAGACCATTTGTTTGTTGTATAAAGAAGGGCTTCTGATTTTTTTGAATTAATTTTGTATCCAGCCACTTTGCTGAAGGTGTTTATCAGCTGTAAGAGTTCTCTGGTGTAATTTTTGGGGTCGCTTATGTATACTATCATATCATCTGCGAATAGGGATAATTGACTTCTTCATTTTTGATGTTTATCCCCTTTATCTCCTTTAGTTGTCTTATTGCTCTAGCAAGAACTTCAAGTACTATATTGAAGAGATATGGTGAAAGTGGACATCCTTGTCTTATCCCTGAGTTTAGAGGAAATGCTTCAAGTTTCTCACCATTTATTTTGATGTTGGCCACTGGCCTGCTGTATATTGCCTTTATTATTTCTAGGTACGGCCCTTATATGCCCGTTCTCTCCAGAACTTTTAGCATGAAGGGGTGTTGGATTTTGTCAAATGCTTTTTCTGCATCTAGCGAGATTATCATGTGGTTTTTTCTTTCATCTTGTTTATATGGTGAATGACGTTGATAGATTTTCGTATGTTGAACCATCCCTGCATCCCTGGGATGAAGCCTACTTGATCATGGTGTATGATACTTTTGATGTGTTCTTGAATTCGGTTTGCTAGTATTTTATTAAGTATTTTTGTATCTATGTTCATGAGGGAGATTGGTCTGAAGTTCTCTTTCTTTGTTGGGTCTTTGTGTGGTTTAGGAATCAGGGTGTTTGTGACCTCGTAGAATGAGTTTGGCAATGTTCTTTCAGATTCTATTTGGTGATAGAGTTTGAAAAGTATTGGTGTTAGCTCCTCTTTGAAGGTCCGGTAGAATTCCGTGCTAAAGCCATCTGGCCCTGGGCTTTTTTTGGTTGGGAGATTTTTAATGACTGTTTCTATTTCCTTATGGGTTATAGGGTTGTTTAATCTGTTTATCTGCTCTTGATTTAGCTTCGGTAGGTGGAATCTATCAAGAAAATTGTCCATTTCACTTAAGTTTTCAAATTTGGTGGAGTATAGATTTTTAAAGTAGGATCCAAATATTCTCTGGATTTCCTCAATGTCTGTTGTTATTTCTCCCTTTTCATTTCTGATTTTGTTGATTTGTGTTTTCTCCCTCTGTCTTTTAGTTAATTTGGCTAAGGGTCTGTCTATTTTGTTGATTTTTCTCGAAGAACCAACTCTTGGTTTCATTGATTCTTTGTATAGTTCTTTTTGTTTCTAAGTTGTTGATTTCAGCCCTAAGTTTGATGATCTCCTGCTTTCTGCTCCTCTTGGGAGTGTTTGCTTCTTTTTTTTCCAATTCACCCAGTTTAGCTGGTAATTCGCTAATATGAGCTGTCACAATTTTCTTTTTGAAGGCACTTAATGCTATGAACTTTCCTCGTAGCACAGCTTTCACTGTGTCCCATAGGTTTGGGTATGTTGTGTCTTCATTGTCATTGGATTTTAAGAAGTCTTTGATTTCCTTCTTTATTTCTTCCCTGACCCAGTGGTCCTCTAGTAAAGAGTTGTTCAATTTCCATGTGAGTGTAGACTTTCTGTTGATTCTTTTGCTATTGAAGTGCAGCTTTATTCCATGGTGGTCTGATAAGATACAAGGGGTTATTTCAATTTTCTTGTATCTGTTGAGGCTATCTTTGTGTCCAACTATATGGTCGATTTTGGAGAAGGTTCCATGAAGTGCTGAGAAGAAGGTGTATTCTTTTGTGTTTGGGTGAAACGTTCTGTAGATATCTGTTAGGTCCATTTGGTTCATGATCTCTGTTAGACTCATTATTTCTCTGTTTGGCTTCTGTCTTGATGATCTGTCCATTGTTGTGAGTGGGGTGTTGAAGTCTCCCACTATTAAAGTGTTTGGATCGATGTGCGATTTAAGTTTTAGAAGCGTTTCTTTTATAAATATAGGTGTCTTTGTATTTGGGGCATAGATGTTCAATATTGAGATGACCTCTTGGTGTATATTTCCTTTAATGAGTTTGTAATGCCCTTCTCTGTCTTTTTTTATTAACTTCAATTGGAAATCTATTTTGTTTGATATTAGGGTGGCTACTCCAGCTTGTTTCCTGTGTTCGTTTGCTTGGAAGACCTTTTCCCAGCCCTTTACTCTGAGGTAGTGTTTATCTTCAATAGTGAGATGTGTTTCTTTTATACAGCAAAAAGATGGGTCTTGTTTACGGATCCAGTCTGTAAGTCTGTGTCTTTTCATTGGCGAGTTGAGTCCATTGATGTTGATGGATATTAGTGACCAGGGGTTGTTATTTCCCATTATTTTGGTATAGCTGGCTGTCTTGTGTTTCTCTTTTGTTTAGTTGCTGTGGAGGTTTCTATTTCCTCTGTTTTCGTGGGTGTTGTTATCTTCTCTGTGTTGGAATTTTCCTTCTAGGATCTTCTGTAGGGCTGGGTTTGTGAGGAGATATTGTTTGAATTTGATTTTGTAATGGAATATCTTGTTTTCTCCTTCTATGTTGATAGAGAGTTTTGCTGGGTATAATAGTCTGGCTGGGCACTTCTGTTCTCTCAGGGCTTGTAGGACATCCGTCCATGCCCTTCTAGCTTTTAAAGTTTCTGAGGAGAAGTCAGCTGTGATTCTGATGGGTCTGCCATTGTATGTGACTTGGCCTTTTTCTCTTACAGCTTTTAATATCCTTTCTTTGTTCTCTACATTTGGAGTTTCTATTATTATGTGGCGAGAGGAGTTTCTTTTCTGATCTAATCTGTTTAGTGTTCTGTAAGCCTCTTGGTTTTTTACTGGCATCTCTTTCTTGAGGTTTGGGAAGTTTTCTTCTATGATTTTGTTGAAGATATTTCCTGGACCATGGAGTCGGGAGTCTTCTCTTTCCTCTATGCCTATAATTCTTAGGTTCTGTCTTTTCATTGAGTCCTTGATTTCTTGGATGTTGTGGGTGAGAGATTTTTTAGCCTTCTCATTTTCTTTGGATGTTGTACTGATTTCTTCCATCGAATCTTCCATGCCTGAGATCCTTTCTTCCATCTCTTGCATCCTGTTTTTCATACTCACATGCGTAGTTCCTGTTCTCTTCTCTTGATTCTCCATTTCCTCTTTTAACTCTGACTGTGTTTTCTTTATTGTTTCCATTTCTATTTTCATGTCTTGAATGGTAGTGTTCATTTTGTACATTTCCTTCTCCAGTTTGCTTGTTTTTGTCTGGAGATCTTTCATTGCTTTATCTTTTTCCTGTTCAAGCTGGGTCACCTTGGCTTGGAGCTCTTTAATGATGTTATTCGTTGTTTTGATTTGTAGAATTGTGGCTTCTTTGAATTCCTTCATAGTTTTAAGTTCTTCTTGAAGGGACTTTATCACTTTCCATAATGTAGAATTGTCATCGTTTTCATGTGTTTCAGTTGTGGTGAGGTGGTTCTGGCTGGACGGAGTAGCGTTGCTTTCTTTTGTTGGAGACGTTTCACTCTGTTTTTTTTTTTTTTTTTTTTTTTGTCTCTGGTCTCTGGCCATGTGGAATTTTTTTTTTTTTTCTGTGTTCTGGACTTGGGTCCAAAGAGGGCACTGTGGTGTAGGAGTTGCCTTACTCCACCCCTTTAAGGTGAGTCATTCAGTCCCGCCTCCCAGGTGGGGACCTAATTAATTCAGGTGTCAGAGCTGTGCACAAGTAAGCTCTGATTCCCCACCGGAAGGGCCCTTACTAGTACACAAGTTTGATATAGGACAGTTTCAAATATTTCACATTTAGACCTGGGTTGGTTCCTGTAGGGGGTAAATCTGCAGTTCAGCTCCAATAGCCTTGCTGCTCCTGAGGCTTGGAAGCTGGCCTGTGATGTCACAGACTGGGATCTGGAGGCGCTTTGCAGTGGAGCTACTTCACTTCCAAGGGTTGTAACCTTTCCCAGATAATTAGATTGTCTGTGGGAGACCTGGGAGTGCCCAGCAGGGTGGGGATTATCTCTGCATGGTTTCTGAATGTGCTGGCTGGGTATTAGGTTGTAACTTACCTGGAATTTCTCCTTTTGGGGGGATGGGTTATCCTGATTCCCGGGTCCAGAGACTTCCTAGAGTGTCCGAGAGTTGGAAGGGGCATCCTGCTCAGGCATCTTCCATGGTCCCTGTGTAGTTGGGTGAGATTTAGAAGGGATCGTGCCCTTTGTACAGCGTCCTGCAACACTTGCTGACTTGTGACTGTTGACCCCAAAATCAAAATACGTCCGTGCCGGCCGCCGCCATCTTGGATCCCCAACATTTTCTTATTGGAGATTCTCTCTTCTAAAATGGCTCTAGCTATGCAATGTTGACATAAAGCTAAGCCAGCAAACCCACCATGTTTTTCTTGCTGTGAGATACATTGTGGATCAGAAAGTCTTCAGATAAAGTTTTCTATAGCTGTGCTAATAATTAGATGTTTCTCCTTACAATTTAGGTAAGCCTAGTAATAATTATCAAGGCAGGAAGAGAAATCAGACTGGATCAGTTCATTCCAAAAGTGACTGTGAATTTGGCAAGAATCGGTTCTTGGGTGCATTTTGTAGCCCACCCTGAAGACAACAATATCTAATGGATAGTATTTCTCAACCTTCAGTCAGATCAATACTCCAGAACAGAACTGTTTTCACTTCCTCAATAGCTATGAAGAAAATTGTTCTAGACCATACTCAGAGGAAAAAAGAATTGTTCCTAGAAGACATTGCATTACTACTTGCTACAGTGGCACCTTAAGTGTCACCAAAGGTCTGTATGGCATAGTCTTCAGCACATCACTTTTAGGAGATAGTAGAATATTTAGGCATTAGGGCCTTGTATGAATTTAGATCATTGGATGCCCATGAAGAAGACAATGAGACTCAGGTTCTTCTCTTTCCATTAGACTCCCTGACTGTGGGGTGAGTTAGCTTTTTCCTATTGCTTACTCCCCACTATGATCAGGTGGCTTCCCCACCAGAGGTCTAAAGGCATCAGGCACATTCAATCATGGGCTGAGACCTATCGAATTCTGAGGCAAACTAAAGCTTTTATCTGTGTTCATTGAATATCTCAGGTATTTACTATAGTCACAAAAAACTAACCATCATATTACTATTTCCTTATCTCTAGTGTGAATGGTCAGCCAGAGTTGGCACCAGATGACTGTGCATGAAACCAATGATAACAGTATAGAAGGATTACATCCACGTTCACCTTGCTGAACCAGCAAGTTAATTTTGTTTACTTACAAGAATACTGTGTGTCTGATGGATTACTCATAGGAACAGGAACAACTAGATGGAAGTTGTAGCACTGAAAAGTCTACCTCAATATGGATGGCTACTCACAAAATCTGAAAACCTGGCCCTATCTACATGACATACAGACAGTACTTGAGGTCAGAAAGTCTCCACCAAGTATCTGGGCTGATCTGACAATTTCCTCCCTACAGCATTTGCTTTCAACTTCAGTAACTTCATGGATGGTTCCCACTTGCTTTGTTAGTTTCAGGAACTTCCCCAGACTTGTACATTCCTTTCCTCATGAGTCACAGTACCTGCTGTCTCTTTACTAGAGAGAATGTTTCAACTCATAACTTCTGAGCTTTAAGGAGTCTTCCTCCGTAATAGAGAGTTTAAACTCCCCAAAATTGCTACATAACATTGTGAAGGTCATATTCTTTATGCTCTCCCGTGAATAATAGTTTTAGGTATCTTCTTTGGAATGGAAACAATGTGAAAAATCATTTCTTAACCTGTTATTCACTATGCTGTCTTATTCACAAATATGAACTGAGGTGGAAAATTCAGGGATGTAAAAATGATACAAA
This sequence comes from Lophiomys imhausi, assembly GCA_907164525.1. Lineage (NCBI taxonomy): Eukaryota > Metazoa > Chordata > Mammalia > Rodentia > Muridae > Lophiomys > Lophiomys imhausi. The sequence goes on along the minus strand of CAJQZJ010014103.1, from coordinate 3,110,118 downwards.
TAGTAGTAATAATTATAAAAACATGTTATTTGGATGTATACTCAGTTCAATGAGACTGAACATTGAGCACTTCTTGGTTTCCATGGCAAATATCTCTCTATCTCCATTATTGACAGATGAGTAAACAAAGGAAATTTTGAGTCAGGTTTAACTCCATCCAGTGGTCAAAATGAGTTTATCAAATCATCCAGGTACACTTTACAGTTTATTCTACAAATTGTTCAGAAGCACGTCTTCTTAGAACATATCACGTGTCTTGCATGTCTATTCTGGATGAATTCTGTGCTTCACTCCTATAATCTCTTGCTTTTAAAGTAGATGGTATATAGAAAAATCTTCTGACTTAACATTTCTAATATGTTTAAGATGGCTGGAAATATTTCTGAAAAAGTATTTGGAAAGGGCAAATTTAAATTATGATTTAAATGCTCTGAAAAAATTGTTTTTATTGGCAGAGAGGAGATATAGAAAGTAATGTGTCTGTTCATCAGATTTACAAATATTTTGAAAAAAAGCCTACAGTTCAGATTTTTGTTCACTATAATTTTAAATTCATCTGTTTATTGTCACTCCAGCTCTAAGTGATCTGACACCCTCTTCTGGTTTCTACAGGTACCTGCATTCATGTGGCATATACTTATGCATACACACACACACACACACACACACACACACACACACAAATAAATCTTAAAAACCGAGTAAGAAATGACTAGTTTGATTTGTTTATACCCCCCTCTCTCTCTGAGACATTGTCTCTTGTTATGTGTCCTTGATTGCCCTCTAGAATTTTGGGGTTATTATTATGGCTGTGAGCCACTGTACTAAGATCAAATTTATTAGTTTATATTTCTTAAAGCACACTCTCTCACCCCTGAGAAACATTTCTTCTGACTAAAGCATTTTGAAAGATTTTTCTCTAGAACCTACTACAATGCAGCCTGTTCCTGGCAAAACCAAAGGTAATTTTTTTTTCTTTTTTGGCCTCAGAAACTCTTTTAAAATTGTGTCAAGAATAAGTTGAATATACAAATGCTATGATGCATCAAATCTAAAGTGCTTATTAGAAACAAGAATTAGATGGCATAAACAGATGAGAATGATACAAATTCTTTAGGCAAACTGAACTTCACTGTACTTATTAATAATTTTGATAAGAAGTGAGATATTGCTTTTAAAAATACTCATCCCATAGTCACAAACAAAAATAGGTTCTGGAAGCAGTATTCCTAGGCAAATCATACCTCACATTTGCTTTAATCTCTTAAATCATTTCTTGGGGGATTTTTGAACCAGTGATGTTTTAAAATCAGATCTGCCTCCTCTTTTGCCTTTCTTTGTGTGTCTGCCAATTTCTAAGTAGCTTTTTAATGCCAAGCTTAATCACTCGGATCACAGAGAGCCCTGTGGTGGGGTAATGTTTTCCAACACACTGCAGTCATCTAATGTTCTCTTTCGATTCCACTTCACCCTCCCTCCCTCCTGCTCTTTTCATATGCATTTATTTTCTTGTCCTTTCATTGGAAGACCAACCAGAGAATAAAATAAGATTACATTTTGCAGAGTTTCTTATGGTTAGTATTGCAGAAATATTAATTTAAACCTTTTCACCTTTGGTTCTTTTCTCTGTTCTTTACCCCACCCTAAACACAAACTAGTAATTTAAAAAATTAGGATGAAAACAAATCATTTCAAGAATTATCACATCACTTTGTTCTAATGAACCAAGATTTATAGGTTTTTTGTTTGTTTGTTTTACCTACTATTGTATCTCTGTCAGCCACTGACTCTACTAGGAAAGATGTATTTCATTTAGGTTCGTCATTATCAAAACTCTATGCCTCCTTCAAGGGTCATCTAGTGCCACTTTCTTGAATCTATTTATGCTGTGTAACTGGCCCTCCTAACTAATGTGCCCATCCTCACTCTGAGACCTCAAGTGTCTTCAAGTCATGCCATATCTTGCTTATCTTGTATTTGCACAAGAACTAAGCTACCTCTTGTTCATGCAACCCACTGCTAGTTTGAGGGCCTCAGGTGCCTATGATTTCATGAAGAAGTAACACAATAGAAACCACAGCAATGGAATAACTTCTTTTGAAGGTCACCAGGAATAGTAACCAGCCAATTTCCTGAACATTCACTTTATCACTCAATAGTGTTCTTGCCATAAATGTTACAGGAGTATATTGGAAATTTCCTATGCATATTAAGGTAAAGCTGATAGCCAGAATCCTTTTCAGTGTGATGATATGTAGTCAGTGAGTTCAAGAATCTAAGCAAACAGAAGCAAGAAACCAGTACTTTTTCAATATCTTAGTCCTTGGGAAAAGACCAAGGATGGAGGTAATGAATCACTTGAGGACATTGATCATGAAATTTTGTGAGGACTTTTTTTGAAGGTCAAGAAATTGCGTTTCTCATTATCCAATAATAGTTTTGTGTTTATGTGTGTGACAGAATTTAAGAATATTCCCTTTGATGAGTATATAGTGCCCTTCTTTGTCTTTCCTCTTCCACTGGGGGCCTACATGGCAGTTCCACTAGGGTGAAGTGTCTTTTGTTTTGAGGCAGGGTCTTATGTATTCCGGGCTGTGACACTGAACTCACTATGTATCAAAGGATGACTTTGAACTCCTGTCCCTCTGCATACCACAGGCTGGGATTTTTGTTCCACGGCACCCAGAACAGGTCATATAATACTAACTTACCTGGAAGTGCTAAACATCACCAAAAGAAGTAAGATGACCTGAAGGTAACCCTTAACAGCTCCAGGTTTTAAAATATTCACCTTATGCTCCTTTCCCAACACTGACATACAGATCTTTATTCTTTGTTCTTCTTTTGTTGGCTGTACTATTCCTGGTACACAGATAATGCTAGAAGTAACTGATCCATCAGTAATGACTATATACATACCTGGAAGTCAAGAGAAATACAACATTCTGTTACTTCCTCAATGGCAACAAATTTGGTAGGAAAGAGGTAAGACAATGGAAAAAGGACAGCATCTTCAACAAATGGTGCTGGTCCAACTGGATTCCACTTGTAAAATAATGAAATTAGACCAATACTTATCACCTTGTACAAAACTTAAGTCCAAGTGGATCAAAGACCTTAACATAAGGCCGGTCACACTAAATCTACTAGAAGAAAAAGTGGGAAAAACCCTTGAACTCATTGGCACATGTGACAACTTCCTGAACAGAACACCAACAACTCAGGACCTTAGACCAACAATCAATAAATGGGACCTCATGAAACTGAAAAGCTTCTGTAAGGCAAAAGACACTGTCATTCAAACAAAATGTCAGCCTAGAGACTGGGATAATCTTCACCAATCCCACATCTGACAAAGGGCTAATATCCAAAATCTACAAAGAACTCAAGAAATTAAATGCCAAGAAACCAAATAATCCAATCAAAAAATGGGGAACAGAGCTAAATAGAAAATTCACATAGGAGGAATCCCTAATGGCTGAGAGACATTTAAAGAAATGCTCAACATCCTTAATCATCAGAGAAATGCAACTCAAGACAGCTCTGAGATTCCATCTCACACCTGCCAGAATGGCTAAGATCAAAAGCTCAAATGACCGCACATGCTGGCGAGGGTGTGGAGAAAGGGGAACCTTCCTCCATTGCTGGTGGGAGTGCAAACTTATACAACCACTATGGAGGTCAGTCTGGCGATATCTTAGGAAACTTGGAATAGCACCTCAGGACCCAGCCATACCACTTCTGGGTATACATCCAAATTATTCTTCCAAATCACAAGGAAGTTTCCTCATCTATGTTCATAGCAGCCTTATTTGTAATAGCTAGAAACTGGATACAACCCAGATGTCCCTCAACCAAAGAATGGATTAAAAAACTGTGGTACATCTACACAATGGAATACTATTCAGCTATCAGAAACAATGAAATTATACAATTTTCAGCCAAATGGATGGAACTGGAGAAGCTCATCCTGAGTGAGCTAACCCAGACTCAAAAGGATGCACATGGCATCTATTCACTTATAGTCAGATTTTAGATATATAGTACAGGGTATCTGTGCTACAACCACTGCACCAAAGGGAAGATGGACATAGACTCTTTGTTTGTTTGTTTAGTTTTCTCTCCCTGCCAATGAGACACTTTTCCCTGGTGGTACTGCCTTGTAGGCCCCCAGTGTATGAGGAGGCTCTTGGCCCTCATATGACTTCTGAACTGGGGCAAGGGACTGTTATGTAGGGACACTCCACTCCAGAGGAGTGGGATGGAAAGGTTAGGGGGTAGAGGGTGGGAGGGAGGGGCTGGGAAGGGGGAAAGAGGACAATATGATGGAGATGTACCCTGAAGCAAGAAATAAATAAATTTATTTATTAAAAAATAAAATAAACTCAAAAAAGGGAAAAAAGATATCTGTAGAAATAATTAATTTTAAAAAGAAGCAATCAAAGGAATGTCCATTCCATGTGTCTGACTTTAGCGTAGCATAGACATCCAACTCCGGACAAACTAGAAACTTGGTGAAAACTCAGAGGGAAGACTATCACCAAATACTTTTTTTTACTGATAGTCTGTCACCCTGAAAATTGAGCTTTTAGTTCTGCTGAGCTACAGTGCAGAACTAAAACCATAAAGACCTAAAGCCATAGATGTTAATCCCTGTCTTTCTTGACCAACAGCTATGAGCTAGTTTCTTAGGATTTAGGATTTGATTTTCCCATCTGAAAAATTAAGAGATAGTATTTTTGATAGTTACTTGATAGATACTTTGATAGTAACTCCCCAGAGTTACTTGATCTGCATTTATTTCCAGACTTTGTAATTTTTTAAAGCAAGTGCTTAATTATTGACCATTTTAAGCCCAGTTCAAAAAAGCATATGGAAGTGACATATGGTGTTGTTAAATTGGCTGTAATTCCTAACCTCTCTTTCATTCATCACCACTGGCCTTTTCTCTTTACATACCTATGAATGAATTCCAGAACAGGATTTGGAAAACTCTTTCTTTTGTATGAGTTGTCTTGGTCATGGTGTCTCTTCATAACAATAGAAGTATAATAACTAAGACAGAATCTAATATCCATCTACACAATATTTTTCTAATGTTTGTTCCATTTGTATGAGACTCACAATTTCAATTTACAAGATTGAGAACTGTTTAATTAAAAATATATCTTGGATGCAACATATCTAATTACAGGAAAGATAGAGAAATAGTTTAGATAAAATTGTTCAAAATTGTTCTCTTGATAAATTGTTTTAAATAATAATATTCTGCCATTTCTCACACATCTTTCTTAGTGTTTATCCTTACTTCTTTTAACTGTTGTTTTGTTTGCTTTAGCCCATCAGGCTGTTCAATATGCAGAGCCTATTGAAATAATATATGAGAGACTTGCTTTTTTCTCCATAGCGAAAGTCTCAAAAGGGCAAAAGCTGTGCTGTGTGAGGCTTAATCTCTGCAAATGGGATGAATGACAAAAGCTCCTACAGCTTTTTCTTTTCTAGTACAATGTATATAATTTTATTTCTCATGGGGAGGTGGATCAGGGCAGACATAATGGGCAGGGACTTTATTATTATTATTATTATCATATATTATCTGGGTTTAGAATTGATGCTTTCATCTGTAACTGATATATGTGTTTAATTTTCTTTAAATCATGTGTATGTACATGTGTGTGCAGGTGTGTGTGTGTGTGTGTGTGTGTGTGTATGTGTGTGCACCTATGTGTATGTGATGTCAGTGTCTATGGAGGACAGAGACATCAAATTCCCCTTGGAACTGAAATTTAAGGCTTAGAGAACATTGCAGACAAGGGGGATAGGAAGATTGTAAGAGCCAGAGGACCAGAAAGTCTGTGTGGGATTGTTTCCTGGAAATAATGCAGAAGCTATGCCCATGAAATCTCAATGGTATGGCTGCCTAAACCAGGCATGAACAATTCTAACAACAGTTTACACCCCCAATGTAGATGAGGGAAATCTCAGGGGTCATGGAGAGCTAAAGAAAATGAACAACAGCTGAAAGCGGTAGAATTAGTCTTCCCCAGAGCTGAGCTCTCTGATTATCTAATGCTGAATAGTCAGCCTTAGAAACATATATATGCAGATAACACTGAGCTGACTCAGCAGGCTGTATGTATACATTAATATATATTAATTAATATAATTAATATGCATATAAATCACAACAATAGTTAAAGATGAGGAAGCTGTGAGTTTGGGAGGAAGGGTTGACAGATGTGGGATAGGTAAGGGAAGAAATGATATGATTATACTTTAATTTATTAAAACATTTCAGAGATCCCAGGTTATGCTGAAATTTAGTCTGAAGCTTTTAGGTTTGGTTTCTGTAAATCATGGTGGAAGGAATTTGAGGCATTATATTCTCCAGGTGCACACAGTATCTAGGAGCCAGAAGTGTTTCTGTAAATTGTCATAGTAAATGGAGGCAGTTTAGTATAAGGGTGAGAAAATGATGCACCTTGGGCTTTTGGTTTCATGCAAGGATGACTCAGCTTCCATACACATGATTTAAGTCCCGATGCAATTTCATGTGCCAAAGTGGGTTGGTACCGGGTGGGTGGGGGCAGGTAAATGGGGAAAGTGGGTGGGAGGGTGGGATTGGGAGGAGAGAAGGGAAGAGAGGGGAGTCGTGATTGGAATGGGAAATAAATAAATAAATTTAAAAAAAAGAAAGAAAGAAAGCCATTTCCCGAACTGTCTGCCTGGAGAAGCTGGTATGGCTATTGAAAGTTGTGGATGAAGGTGAGAGACACTGAGTGAGGCGGAAAACACCAGGCAATAAAATTCTAATTACAATGAAAGGCAATAAAAAGCAAAGGTTTTAGAAATGCCGGTTTTTTTCCAAGCGATGCAAATTATAACAGATAATAATGGGCACCTACAACAATGACTTCATTGCTAAACCTTTCCTTTGTTCTACATAAACCTTTCAGTGCCTGTGAATGGACACAGGCAGTAAACCAAGGAAAATGGGTAGGTGAGGGTGAGAATTTGAGAAGGGTGCAGACGTCAAGGAGCTGGGAGCCATGTGGAAAGGGCCAGGAGAGAGGAAATGTTTGAGTAGAAGACTGAACACAGAATTGTACCTAAACAGTTTTAGGTGGTGGGGTGCCATCTCACTTCCCGCAGAAACTTCATAAAAGTCTGGTTTGCTATGTGACCTTCACACAAATGGATTTGCAGAGGGAATCTAGGAGTTAGCAGGCTCAGTCTACCTCAGCAAACACAAATCACACATAAAGAAGTTGAAGGCAGTTCCAGGAACCTGGAGGGGGTTTCTAAAGTCCGAAAGTGTTCCGCCCCACGTACTATAGAATTATGAGATACTAGCGCAGCAAGAACTCTCCAGCTGGTATCTTAATAACTCTACTCAACAGCTTTGTAGCGTACTCTAGCTACATAAGGGAGTCATTCATTACTCATTTTTTTCTTGAAAACCAAATCCAAAGATAAGTTAAGTGAAGAATGAAAGTTTCTCACCAAACCTCCTCTATCTTTCCAACTTAGAACCATCCCTAAAGATCTACACTACTGTTCATTTTCCTTCTGGAAACATTTTCTCTACCTTCTCATTCATATACCATGCACAATTTTTAAACATACGTGAAGTATTATAGTATTATTTCTTGTCTGATGCCATCTTTTCACCGAGAGAATACAAATGTGAAATACTGTACTTAAGTATGGGGAGATTACATGAGGGTCAGCAGCCATACATTTGTGTCTGGTGAGCCTGAACTGGACTCCCAAGTTGGCCCTAGAAGTTGGATTTCTTTCGATACCATAAGAGAGCTCTTTCGGTGTTCTGAATATGCAATTTAAATGGAGCATTGCCAAATATAAGCTATATTGAATTTAATTACTGAGAAAGCAGATGAAGCAAGCTGGGATTTTTCCATTCCTTCTTAAGGGTAGAATATTATTTTTAAGCATGTTTGAGAAAGAGTGCTACAACTCCTATTCTCAAAGAATTCCTCAGACAACTATTATTTTATATATATATTTTTTCTTTTAATACATTTTAAATTTTAAAAAAGTAAGACTTTCCCTCCCTCTTCCTTTCCTCCTTCTAGCCCCTCACAGGTAATAAAGACATTTTTAGGAGAACATAACCAAATAGTTTTACCTGTAATTTGCTTTTTATGGATACATAAGATTATGTAATAAAATTTTGTCTAAATGAATGCAAAGATTTTCTTTTAAAATTAAAAATAATCTGGTAGCATAGTTTCAGAATTTAATGAACAGTATTTTATTTTCAGTGCCTAACATAATTATGCATCTATAATTGATAACATCTTTGAGTTAATTAAATGTGATATTTCTAGCCAACACTGTTGCTAGGAGATAAGTATATGAGTTAGAGTTGTACAACAAAGCATACCTGTATTAGTTACCTTTCTTCTCGATTTGGCCAAATACCTAACAAGAAGCAGCACGAAGAAGGAAAGGCTAACTCTGATTCACAATTAGAGGGGATACTTCCCTTCATATTGGGGAAGGCTGCCTCTTCACATTGCATCTTCCTTTAGAAAGCAGGGAGGAGTGAACAGGGAGTGGAGAGCCAGTCTGCTGATCCTTAAGGCCCACCCTCAGTAGATCACTTCCTCCAGCAAGGCTCACTTCTCAAAGTTTCTACAGGCTTCCAAAACAGAGACATCAACCTGGGACCAAACATTCGAACACTTGAGCCTAGGGAGAAGCAAAAGGATTTCTGTAAGTGGGAGAACCTATGTCTATGGATTATGTGTTGGTTATAAATGCAGTCATTGTTAGCAGGATTGCCATAATTAGGTATCTTCTGTCAAAGCTACAGCCAGTAATATTAAGGACCCAGATCAGAGCAGCAAAGCTGCTAGTAGGCAAAGCCAAATTTTGCTTTAATGATGAAAATTTTTGACAATTTTCTCAGAACAAATTAAAGAATAACTGAAGCAACCAACATTGATTTGACCAGTTGGTTTCAAGTAATTTGATACCTAACAAATACAATTGGCTTCATCTCAAAAAAGGAAAAAAATGTGTTTAACTCCTAAAAATGATGAACTTGATTGAAGACATAAATGTATGTGTTCAACAAAGTGTCAAAATGCCTTGCTATTATTCTTTGATATACTTTAAAATTTTATGAATGTTATTAAATATCTAAGGATACAAAGTAATAGTTAAAGAATATATTAACAACTGTGCTAAAGTTGTTCATGTCATATTGTGAAAAGCAATACACACCTAAGATACCAAATAAAGTATTTGATTGATCCAACAATGGTATCTCAAATCAATAGGAAGACCGTTCAGGACTTTCATACTTCTTGGTATACATCCAAACGATTCCTCACCAATCCACAGGGACACCTCCTCATCTATGTTCACAGCAGCTTTATTTGTAATAGCTAGAAACTGGAAACAACCCACATATCCCTCAATCAAAGAATGGATTTAAAAAAAAACTGTGCTACATTTACACAATGGAATGCTACTCAGCTATCAGAAACAACTTAATCATGAAATTCACATCCAAATGGATGGAACTAGAAAAGCTCATCCTGAGTGAGCTAACCCAGACTCAGAAAGATGCACAACCAACACACCAAAAGGAACAGGAACATAGATAAAGCTTGTTACCTGTTAGTGGGACACTTTGTCTTAATAGAGTTGGCATATAGACCCCTAGTGCAAGAGGAATCTCTTAACCCTCATATGACTGTTGAACTAAGGGGGGCTGATATGTAGGGGCACCCCATTCCAGAGGAGTAGGATAGGTGGGAGAAGGGGGAGATGGTGGGTGGGAGAAGGGGGAGATGGTGGGAGGGAGAGGTGGAGAGGGGACTGTGATGGAAATATAACTTGAAGAAATAAATAAACAAACAAACAAAATGTGAAACTGATCTTTTCCAAGCTGAACCTAGTGTTATAATTCTGTGTTTGCATATTTGCATAAATAGAATATTTATTGTGGTTTTTATGTAAATATCCCTCTAATGACTATCCTGGTGCATTGGCCAGAATTTTTTTATTTAATAATTTTTTTGTTTATTTTAAATTCCAATCCCCATTCCCTTCCTTCCCTTCCTCCCAATCCCACTCTCCCACCCTCTTCCCCATACCCTCTGCACTCCAGTACCAATCCACTCTGACACATCAAATCATATCAGAACTAAGTGCCTTCTCTTCCAATGAGCCAAGATAAGGCAGCTATGCCAGGAAAATGAGCTCCAGAGGGAGGCAACATCATCTAAGTCTGGGATAGATGCCATTCCAATTGTTAGGGGATCCACGTGAAGACCAAGCAACCCATCAACTTCATATATGTAATGAGCCTAGGACCAGTCCTTACAAACTCTTTACTTGGTGGTTCAGTCTTTTTGAGGCCCCTTGTGTCCAAGTTAATTGGCTCTGTGGGTCTTCTTGTGGTGTTCTTGATTCCTCCAGCTTCCTCATACCTTTCCCTAACTTTTCCTTCCCTGATTTTTGCCTAATGCTTGGCTGTGTGTCTCTGTATCTGATTTTTTTTTTAATCTTCTGGATAAGCCTTCTCAGAGGGCAATAAAGTTGGGTTCTTGTCCAGATCCTTCTCTCCATCCACTTCTAATAATTATCCCCTACTTAAAAAGATTCATAGAATTTTTATTCAATAAATCATTTATGAAAAATGAATTGGCAATCAGTGTTTACTTTCAGTTGAAATATTTTATCATCTTGAATACAACAGCACTGTAGGATTATTAATCACTATCTAGCCAATGACTGTTCTTGAATCCATGGAAAACTGCTTTAAAATTTTTATTTTATTGTATTTTATTTATTTTTTAATGTTTATTTATTACTTCAAGTTACATATCCATCACAGTGCCCTCTTTCCACCCCTCCCAGTCCCACCTCCCACCCTCTACCCCCATCCCATCTGTCCTACTCCTCCGGAGTGGAGGGTCACTACATATCAACCCCCTGCCCCATCTCAGCAGTCATATGAGGGCTAAGAGCTTCTTCATATACTGGGAGCCTACATGACAGCACCACTAGGGAAAAGTGTCTCATTGACAGGTAACAAAGTCTACGTTCCTGTTCCTTTTGGTGCATTGGTTGTAGTATAGTTATCTTGTACTATATGGCTAAAATCTGATTATAAGTGAATAGATGCCATGTGCATCCTTCTGAGTCTGGGTTAGTTCACTCAGGATGAGTTTTTCTATTACCATCCATTTAGCTGCAAAATGTATGAGTTCCTTGTTTCTGATGACTCAGTAGTATTCCATTGTGTGGATGTACCACAGTTTTTTTTTTTTTTTTTTAAATCCATTCCTCGGAGCCGGGCGGTGGTGGCGCACGCCTTTAATCCCAGCACTTGGGAGGCAGAGGCAGGCGGATCTTTGTGAGTTCGAGGCCAGCCTGGTCTACAAAGCGAGTCCAGGACAGCCAGAGATATTCAGAGAAACCCTGTCTCGAAAAACCAAAAAAAAAAAAAAAAAAAAAA
>CAJQZJ010014103.1:3074619-3098521 GCA_907164525.1 Lophiomys imhausi | reverse complement strand
AAAAAAAAAAAAAAAAAAAAATCCATTCCTCGGTTGAGGGACATCTGGGTTGTTTCCAGTTTCTAGGTATTACAAATAAGACTGCTATGAACATAGATGAGGAAACGCCCTTGTGGTTTGTTGAGGAATCATTTGGATGTATACCTAGAAGTGTTATGGCTGGATCTTCATGTAGAGCTATTCCAAGTTTTCTAAGATATCTTCAGGCTGATTTCCATAGTGGTTGTACAAGTTTGCACTCCCACCAGCAATGGAGGAGAGCTCCCCTTTCTCCACAGCCTCACCAGCATGTGCTGTCATTTGAGCTTTTGATCTTAGCCATTCTGACAGGTGTGAGATGGAATCTCAGAGTCATCTTGAGTTACATTTCTCTGATAATTAAGGATGCTGAGCATTCCTTCAAGTATCTCTCAGCCATTAGGAATTCCTCCTTTGTGAATTCTCTTTTTAGCTCTGTTCCCCATTCTTTTGATTGGATTATTTGTTTTCTTGAGTTCTTTGTAAATTATGGATATTAGTCCTCTGTCAGAAGTGGGGTTGGTAAAGACCTTTTCCCAATCTGTAGGTTGCCATTTTGTTTGAATGACAGTGTTTTTGCCTTACAGAAGCTTTTCTGTTTCATGAGGTCCCATTTATTGATTGTTGGTTTTAGAGCCTGAGCTGTTAGTGTTCTGTTCAGGAAGTTGTCACCTGTATTAAATATAATATGATCGATTTTCTCCAACTTTGTCTCCCTCTAGCACCTCTCATATCCTTCTTCACTTTCTCCAAATGCATGGCCTCTTTTTCTTTAAGTGTTGCTGTAACACAAGCCCATCCACATCTCCATATCAACCATGTTGTCATTGTTGAGTTATTATTTAGATAGCCATATTGTTCAGATTTCATAGGTATACCTTCCCTGTCATATCTCGAAAACACAATCTTGCAATAGATTTCCTGGTTCTCTGGCTTTTACAATCTGTCTGTCTACTACCCTTCCACAATGTTCCCTGGGCTTTAGGCTTAGGGTTTGTTACATATATATATATCAATTGGGACTGGGCATCTGCTGATCAGTTCTTCTCTGAATTTTGACCAGTTGTGGCTTTCTGAATGAGCTTTTTTTTGATGATGGATGAGAGTGACACCTTTGTAGTTACAAAGATAAATATTTAGAATGCAATTAGGATATATATTGGTTTAGGAAAGTGGCACCAACAGGTTCACCACTAGGTTCCATGACCTCATCAGCCACAAGAACTATGTAAGTTTACAGTACCAAGCATGGATTCTCTTCAACTAAGTGGACCTTAAGTCCAAGTAGATAGCTGTTGGTTAACGCAAAGACATGAGTACCATTATTACATATTTAGGGATATCTTGCTATGCTGTTCATTGTTGTGGCTCATAAACATTACAGCTGGGTAAGAACAATGATTGCTTCCCTCCCTTAGAAGTTTACATCTTCTGGGTACAACGGAAACTATTCTTCAGGGAAGAGGTTTTTTAGTCTGATACAGTTCAGATCCTGTGAGTCCTGTGTCCAAGGTATGTGTTTCTTTGGCAATAGGGACTTACCTTCAACTTCTGGGAGACAGTCAAGGGTAATAGCAGTAGCCTATAAGATATGGGGAGTCTCTTGGAGTCCATTGCCCAATAACTCAAAAGAATGTTTCTCATTCGGTAGTGGGGTTTTTGTTAGTTAGCCAATGGCTATTAGGGTTGCCACTGTCATCCCAAATAGTCTCTCTCTCTCTTTTCTCTCTTTTCTCTCTCTCTCTCTCTTCTCTCTCTTCTCTCTCTCTGTGTACATATTATATGTAATTCTAAGTGAATATAAACCAATATGATTCTGTAATACTTTTTAAAACATCCCTAGTGCATTATTTATCCATCATTCCTTCTCTTTCTGTACTCTCTTCCTTATTCATCCCCAATTAATGGCTATCCCTGTTTTTCCCATTTCTCCTTTCATGTTACCTGGGTCCAGTTATTGCCCCCTCTAGAGCTCCCCCCTTTCCCAGCAATGATACCTTTTAACTTTCCTGAACCCTAAGCTTTTGGCTATTATGATAGTGCGTGAAAACAAACATATTACTCTTTTTCTAGAATGGCAGTGAGGTTTTTTTTTAATGTGGATACATAATATTTTATGCATGTTTTCAGTATGGTATGAATTTGAGACTCTAAAACTTTTACCGATAAGTTTGGCCCTATGCAAAGCAGGAATTATGAAGGACTTGCCTACCCTGTCTTGGTAGAGCTAGGCTGTCAACTTACCTGCTTCCAAGTTTTGTCCTGTTTGGACAGCATTTTGTCTACAGTTGAAGTAAGGGATTTTTCTTGCCAAGAGATAGGCTTGAGACTAATTCAACCATCACCAACTGGAGATTCTTCAATGCCTATCTTGTGCTTGGAGTAGAATAGGGGGTGCTGTCAGGAGCAGACATATCTCAATATCAAAAAAAATCTTAAGAAAACATCTTTGAATGCCATATTCTGCAGATCTCTTGAGTTTTTTGAAGACCACCTATCTATCTCTTATATTTGGATAAGCAAACGTTGCTTGTCTCTTAGCAACTTGGTTTCTGATTAGCTTAGAAAATAACTGTGATAGACTTCCTACTACCTAACAAATTGACATGCTTGAATGACTATTAGTTTGCATTTCTTAATCATCTGAAACAGTTTATGACAGTTGCTAACAAAAGGCCAAAACTTCACATTTCATTTTTAAGCATTACCTAGGTACAATACCTTAAAAAGAGTTAACTTTAATTTTGTATCAATATACAAAGGTATAAGGGCATATTCAATAATCTGTCTTTTTTTCTTGATCATTCCTATATTATGTCTATGTCCCATTTTTTCTCAAGTCTGTTCACTCCTACATAGGAGAGAAAGGATACAGAAAAGAAAAAGAGAGAAGTCCCTTGGTCTAACCTCCAAAACCTATTTAACAAGACCGTTTAACAGAGAAACAGGGACAAATGGCTGAAGATCGATGCTGTAATGTATGGAGAGAAATTGGGAACTGTCCAGGCAGCCTCTGATATGTCATTTCTTAGTTTTGGAAGCTGCACGCCCTGCACTCCCTATATAATCAGATATATTTATCCCTCTCAGGTCTCTCAGGTGGTTGAAGACTAGATAGCTAGAGTATCATAGTTAAATTTTGAGTTGTTCAGGTATCAAGAGGGCGTTCTGGATCTAAGAAGATGTTTTTAAAATTGTGATGCAAGTTAGGATGAAAGCTGAGTTGGATATAGAACTTTAAACTCATGGAGATGATTAGATAGTAGAATGTTAAAGTCAGTTGCCAAATACGTATAGACTGGACATTGGGAATGTATGCTAAGCCATATAACTCTCATAATTGTGGCCTAATTATTTCTGTTGTTTTGTATTGTATTTATTTTTATAAGAGAAAGGGCCATTTGTTGGACTGAAAGGGGGAGCTGCTGGAGGAAAAAAGATATACCTTAAACTTTAAAAAAAAAAAAAAAGGAAGGGAATGTGGGAATGTGTGGGTTGAGGTGGAAGAGGGTGGGAGGGTGGGACTGGAGGGGGGAGTAGGGAGGGGATTGCAATGGAGATGTAACTTGAAGAAATAAAAAATAAATTAAAACAAAACAAAAGGAAACAAAACAAAAAAAGTTTGGCCCTATGATGATTTTCCTAAAACTGAGGGAAAATCAGTGTCATGTTATCCAATAATCTCATGTATCTAGTGTCTCTGTAATGCATTCCCATGTTGAGTATTTGTTATAATTAAAAACACTAGAACAGCTTACTGTCAAATGAATAAGCTGTGTCATTATGAGAGCTCATAAATTTCTCTTAAACTAAACCATATGATGCTTATCCTTTTTTTTTGCTAGATATCATCCTTGCTCTAAGTAGTTGCAAATATAATTGTGCTATTTTTCCATCACTATGGTGATATTAAGTAGTAGAATTGATTATTACTGTTTTTAGGGAGGAAAGAAATTTACCAAATAACCTCAAGTACAGAGTTTTGAGCTGATACTCAAAGGCTACACACACACACACACACACACACACACACACACACACACACACAGTGAAAAGTGATAAATTGTAGCACAAAAGTGCTACAATTATTGGTAAATTTGTTTCTTCCAGGGACACATGATAGGAATAATGAAACAATGGGTATATACAGGAAGTACAAACAAATACCTTATAAATTTTAAGTGCAAGGATCCTCACAGTAACAAATGTGCAAAAGGGAATTGTCAAGTGAAATCACAGTTGGAAGTAACTATATAAATTCAGTTAATTTAATATGTAAAAATAAATATGCTACTAACATGACTTTTGTCTGCATTTATGTATTAACATGTAAATGTTGTTGTGTATAGGTAAGTAACGATGTGTACACCTCTCCACTCTGTCTACTTCAAGGTCCAGAACAGTATAAAGAGAATGTCTATGACACAGATCCTGATTTCTTAGCATTGTCCTCCCATAAAAGGAATGAAGGATTCTCTGATGAATGTTAAAATTCACGGAAGAAACTTCAAGGCAACAAAAATATTTTCATAACCTCAAAACATGGTTTAATTACTATGATGGCTTTAGCAGATGACCACAAGACTTTGCATCTCTTGTATCCAGAAACTAGAACTTAAAATTTTGCTTCTTTGAAAGTGGGTTGGTTCCATCCATTTGCTTGCAAGTTGCATGATTTCCTTGTTACTGATATTTGAGTAGTATTGCATTGTGTAAATGTACATTATTTTTTTTATCCACTCTTCAGTTGAAGGACATCTGAGTTATTTCCAGTTTCTGGCTATTATGAATAAAGCTGCTATGAACATAGTTGAGGCAATGTCCTTGTGGTTTGGTGGAGAATATTTTGGATATGTGCACAGGATTGGTATGGCTGGCTCTTGAAGTAGAACTATTCCCAGTTTTCTAGGATATCACCAGATTGATTTCCAAAGTGATTGTATAAGTTGGCATGCCCACCAACAATGTGGTGGTGAACCCTTTCTCCACATCTTCCTACCACCCTTTCTCCAGGTCCTTGCTAGCATGTGCTATCACTTGAGTTTTTGATTCTGACAGGTGTGAAATGGAATCTCAGAGTTGTCTTGAGTTTTCATTTCCCTGGTGACTAAGTTTGTTGAGCATTTTTTTCAAGTGTCTCTCATGTTGAGCATTTCTTCAAGTGCCTCTCTGTCATTAGAGATTCCTCCTTTGTAAATTGTTGGTTTAGCTCTGTGCCCCATTTATTATTGGATTATTTGGTTTCTTCATGTTTAATTTCTTGAGTTACTTATATATTTTGGATATTAGCCCTCTGTTGGATGTGGGCTTGGTGAAGATCTTCTCCACCTGTAGGCTGCCGTTTTGTTCTAATGACAGTGTCCTTTGCCTTAAAAAGCTTTTCATTTTCATAAGGTCCAATTGATCAATTGTTGATCTTAGAGACTGAGCTATTGGTGTTCAGGAAGTTGTCACCTTTGCCAGTGAGATCCACAGAACTAGAAAAGCTCATCCTGAGTGAACTAACCTAGACCCAGAAAGGTACACATGGTATATAAGTGGATATTATTAAGTGGATATTAACCATAAAGTACAGGACAACCATCCTACAACCCACTGACCCAAACAGAGAGGAACCCAGCCTAACCATCCTATGAAAAACTCCACCCAGCCACAAGTCATGGACCCTTTTGCCTGTTAGTGGAACACATTACAGTAGCTGGGCTGCCATATCAGGCTCCATTACAAGAGCAATCTCTTAGCTCTCATGTGACTCATGAACTGAATGGGCTTAATAATTAGGGGCTCCCCTCATCTGAGGGAGGAAAAGAAGAGGATGGAGATGGGGAAGAGGGAGGGAGGGTGGGACCTGCAAGGGGAGGAGAGTGAGGACTTTGATCAATATGCAGCTTGAAAAAATAAATTAATAGTAATAATAAAAAAAAACTCTGGGGGGAAAAAGAAAGTGGGTTGGGCTTAGCAGCTCACTGCTAATGACTACAATTTAGAAAGGCAAAATTCAGTGGCTTTATTGTGGTGAAAACTGGAAGAAGCACCTTGATTGATTTATTAATTTCACACACAAACACACACACACACACACACACAACTCAACTATGAACAAAATACACTAAAATTGTAATATCAGGTCTGCATGTTCCTGATGAAAAGCTGTACCCTCAGTTTAATATTTTTTTTTGGAGGGGTGGCAGGGACCAGACTTTATTCATTTTTGCAAGGTGAAAATTCAGCATTTAAATTTTTCTAAAACTATTCACCACAGCTTCCATGAGAGGCAATCAATCAGTTTAATAATTTTAAAGCACCCAGTGAAAACAACTGAGGAACAGTCTGCAACACACTCTTCCTTTCTTCTTTCATTCATCAAGATCACAAAAGATGAGGAGAGACAGAGGCTGCCACGAATTGAAGGAGGCAAAGGAGATAAGACAACTGACTAACACCATTTGGTGCTCTAGGCGGCTAAGGGTTGGAATAGGAAAAGGGGGGCATTGCTGTGAGAACAGGAGAACACTGAATAAAATGTACATGCTTGCAACCTTGAAACTGTTTCATCTATAATTCACCTATAATTTGGTTAGTAGAAATACCCCCACATTGATATCTTAGCTTTTATCATTGTATCTTTGTTATGTAAGAAGTAATGTTAATGAGACTTGAGCTGAAGGGAAAGTGAGATCTCTGTACTATTGTGACTTTTCCATTATCTGTAGGCAAATGTTACATGAAATCCAAAACTGTAAAATATACTTACACAAAGACTTATAAATGCCTGTTGCAGCATTCCTCTCAGTGGTGTTATTTTGCAAATAGAATAAAGTCCAGCATTCATCAACAATTATATGAATTATATTCATACAATGTTTCATTGTTTCCTAGCCTCTGGCCAAGATCAGGTAAGTACAAACTGAATCCTATACATCAAGGAGAAATGAAGTATAATATAGGTCAACCTCATAAAAAATTATATTTGGAGAATGAGACAGCCACCAAAATGTAATCGCTGGTAATCCCATGATAAGGAAATTAGAAATAGAAAAACTAACCAGCAACTAACCTGAGGCTGTAGTTGTAGAGTGGGAGGACACTGAGTAGAAGAAGATTACTCTGGGGAAGTATTGAATATATTCTATATACACTGGGTTAGGAGTAAGTTCCACAAGTAACTATATGGATCAATACCCTACACTCTACATTTAAAACACACACTAAAATATATAACAAAAATCAACATTCCAGCTCCTTCTTTCCTAACTCAAATCCAATAAAATCTACTTAAGATACAAGAAAGAAATCATCAAGAAACTTAGTACACACTTTGCTCATTTTGTGAGGTGGTAGAACATAACCATAACTGTTATATACATGGCTCTGGTGTCCATTTTTTTCCATTTTCTGTGGGTCCAGAACTATTTTGCCAGTTAAAGCCTTCTGCCACCTTCATGCTGAGGGGACATGGCCATCTGTCCTGACAACTGTTCTGACTGACGCTCCCGTGCCTCTCTTCAACCTGGCACATTATCAGCACCCATAGATCTGCATCAGTTAGTGACACAAATTAGTTGCTCCTTTTATCTTAGTTAAAAATCTTAAACATCCTGATGTCAATTCTCATTTAAAGTTTTAACTGTGATAAACAATTTTATTTGGAGTATTGCCAAGATAATGAGCCAGAATTCTATTCATCTGCAAATAATACATTTTCGATCCTTCTAAATTTCTTAAATTTTATTGTATTTCATGTGCTTAAGTATTCATTTGTGTGTATTACATTTATTGTGTGTGTGTGTACATGCACATGTGCACACACATGGGCATGTGTGTTACATGCTTGCCATGGCATGTATGGAAGTCAGAGCAGTCCTCTCCTTCTGCCTTGTGGGTCCAGAGGACTGAATGCAGATGGTCAGGCTCCTCAGAAGAGATATTTACCCTCTGAATTGCCATACCCAGCTCTACATTTGCTTTTATTAAATGGTGCTTTAGCAATAGAACACTAGGTTGTTTCAGAAAAATATTAGGGAGAACACATGAAACTCAATATCTGACTGCTCATTCAACTTTGTGGATTTAGCCAAGGACTCATGTAGCCAGGTTGGCTTCAGACCCACTGTCCAGGTTGAAATGTATCTAAGCCTTGTTTTGAAGCTGAAGTTGATAGGCAACATATCTGACAACTATCTTGTCATAGAATGGGCCAACTATGATGAGCAGCCAGCAAATTTTGACACAGATACTCCTGCCCTTACAGTTCTCTCTGACATTCTATCCTTAGGAGCTAGACGGTTGGGATTCCCATAGAGCTGATGAGGTCACAGCAGAAAGGATAAAGAGAAGGCAGTTATCCATCAATGAGGAAATTTTTAACATTTTACTAACCAAGAGACCATGATAATAAATACTAACTGGTAACCTTAAGTTTGATTGAAATAATTTCTTGGAATGTCATATACATTAAAAGACTTAGTAATGTTTTTCAGAATAGTGAAAAATTATTCAGAAACATTTGATTTTTTTAAAGGTGTGTCTCATAGTTTTCTGAATCTCAAACTCTTTTCTTTAGCTAGAAGAAACTTAGAATGGTATTTCCATTCACCTTTAGATATTGCATTACATTAAAAAAAAATAGATACCTTGTATGCTTTCATTTGCCTTTCTTGTATTTTTAGTCTGACTTCTTTCCATGTTTGGAGTAAAGCCTCCTGCTGTTTTATGTTTATCCTTTTGTATTTATTCAAGCAAGCTCATAGGTTATTAAACAGAAAGATTAAATATCAGTGCCAGGGGCAAGTGTGTGAACGGGTTAGTGGGATACCCTCTATAAGTTTTTGGTAAAGGGAACTCTTTAGATTCTCAAAACAATACAGACAATGGCCTCTGAGGCATGTTGCCCACCAGTACTAAGTGAAAAGACTCTCACCAAAGACATGATACACTCTGATTTCTGGACAGAAAATGAGCTGGAACTGAATTGAAACCTTCCTCTCTGTTGGCTAACGTTCATACAGCTGGTAGGTGTAATACATGAGGCTGGGGAAGAATTGACATCAGTCTTATTCAGTTTCTGACCCTATGTGCTACCAACAAATCAGCCAGAAGAGAGATGCCCATCGGTGTAGCGGTGCGGTGCCAAGTATATTATGGAGGCAACTATATCCTTAAAAAAAAAGGTCAGTGGGGGAAGAAACGGTGATCACAAACCAAACTAGCCAACTGTCTGCCACAACCCACATAGTACATTTTCTAGACTTTTCCTCTAACATCTGCTAAAATTTGCTTCTAGCTCCTAGAGTAGCTATAAAATGTGACATTTTAACTGTGAAGCCTCAGAAGTTATGTTAAGGAAGAAAATTTGAATGTGAATGTCTAGAAATAAAGGAATTTATTTTAGGGCCAAATATTTATGATACTCAGCAATTTTTTAACTTGAACGCATATATGTGTTTGTGTGTGTGTGTGTTTGTGTGTGTGCACATGTGCAGATATGGAGACTGAATCCAGGGTCTTTCACATATAAAGCAGATACTCTACCACAAAGCTACATCACAAGCAATTACTTTAATAAATGCTTTTATTCATTTATTCTAAAGAGAATTGAACTGACAGACAAGAGCTACAGCCTAAATCCATATCCAGGTACTTGGGGGATGAACTTGGACAAGTTGTTGTTCTTCTTTGCCAAACCTCAAAACTCCCAGGGTGATGACACCAGCATCTACCTTGCAACAGTTTTAAGGACTGAGTAAATTAAGACATGAAATTACTTAAAACTTGGTGTCTGACTGTGTAAGTATTTATTATTCTTGTCACACGTATTCTGTGTGGGTAGGTCTAATTACTATTTTGAATGACAAGCTCTGAGTTTGACTATTATAACATTAAATCCAATATTCTTTCCACTTGATTTATTGGACAATGGAACAGAAATGGAAGGTGAATCCAAAAGAAAAGAGAGACTACAAAATCCAAACATAACCACCATTCTTTGGTAGTATGAGTCTCCCCATACTTCAGCGCTCCATGCCTTTAGATAGTTAATAAAAAATATCATGCAAACCCTGCATCTTAATATAAAATGTCTTTTATAAAAGAAAATCTCAGTCTATTGTAGAGTCCCATTTGTCAAGATGAGACCAGCTATGTATGTTTAAATTGTATTATAACAATTTACTGATACATTGTTTTGTTCTTTGTGGTACCTAAAATAAATTTCAGAGATTCAGTGATTTTTTTTATTTACATGCTAATATTCTAAAGTGGCATTCTGGCATCCCTTGCTCCATTTCAATGTGACCTGGAATCACGGGCTGGCTGGAATGCTCCTTATCTGATTGGCAGCTCTAAGGAAGTCTTACCTCTTCTAAGCACATCTTAGGTGACTCACCTCAGCTCACTGACTCACAAAATGGGCATGAAACCAGCAATTTGGGATGAAGCTGAAAGTTCTGGTAAGTATGTCATCATAGATTAGATTCATGATCCTTAGCAATTATAACCATCTAGGCAGCAAAGAAGATATTCTAGAAAGACACTTCCGTGTCCTTCACTTTGACTATCACAGTGATGAATCAATACAAGACAAGAAATTGAAATTTCTCCAGTAATCTCATGCTGAGAGAAGAACAGTGCTGATGCTAGTGTCAGACAGAGGAACTTGTCTTCAGGGAAGATATTTCAGATTTGTGGTAAGTTGCAATGCAATTATAAGTTGCTGATGGGTAGGATCACACTTTGACCAGCAATGCGTAGTTATACACACCTCTTGCCTTCCAATATCCTGACTCAAAATAGAACTGAGGAGTGATTTCACTGGATCTCATTGTTCCTCTTCCCAAAGTGACCATATTCAGACCAAATGTCTCCCCCCACCTCTCTACTTTTCACTATTGATTCTATATTTAATTACCCTATTAAGGATTGTGGCCAAGCCTAACTTGCTAGGGTAGCCAGGGTCAAGGATGACCCTAACAATTTCAGTAAAGACATGGTTTCACAGCGATCACAAATCATGATTAGAGCATTCTTATTTGTTTGGAAATTAAGAGAAATCATTATTATTTTTCTTTTTCCATTTTCACATGTGTGTATATGTGTGTACATGTTTGTATTGTGGGAACACATGTGAGGGATGCACATGCAAGCTCAAGTTTTATGTTGGTGATTATCCTGAAATTCTCTTCCTTCAGTATATCGGGAAGACAGCTAACTTTCACTTACTACTCCTTGAAGTTGTTTTTAACTTGCATAACTGTTGAAAAATACTACAAAATTACAAAACACGGAACATGAATTATGCACAAAAAGCTGTCACTGTTGGTCCCATGGTTTGTGGATTTTATATGTTGTAATAGTATTGTTTGTTAAGCTGTAGATGCCACAAATTGAAAGGACAAAGATGGGTTAAGTCAACCAGGTCAAAGCACACTGAGCCCAGGAGGAACATAAAGATCTACAAGAGATCTTTAGTTCTCTATTGTTGTAAACAGTACAGCAGTAATTGGGCACACATATGCTAGCAGCACCCTTACCTGTAGTATCTCCACATTCAATTCCACTCATCTGTCATTTTGTATCCATTTATCCACCACCCCTACCCTTACACACCTTGACACTTTTAAGTATAAATCACAGCATGAAAGTCTTGGATGATACCAATATTGAGCTAATTTGCATAGCAAGTGTTGAGGGGAGGCTATGCCTTGCTCTACGTTATGACATATTGTTCAATAAAGGTAATTTTTCAGACAATGCCTTCCTTAGCTTGAAAGACTTGAATTTTCAAATAGCATTTGGCTCCGTTTTGAGGATAGAGAACAAACCCACTATTTGGTGGAAACACGAACACCTCCATCTCTTGATCACCACCTGTCCAGCACAAACCAACCACTGTAGACTGATAAATGACTTATCCCAGGGATAGAGATTGTGTGTCACCCTATGATTTTATCAAAGTAAATTGTGACTGTACAAGTACATGGAAATATTAAAATCTTATTAGAAAAATCAGGCCTGAGAATTTACCAGACATACCAGTCTGAAAAAAAGAGTTTAACTTCTTCACCCAGACCACATGAAGAGGGCACACTCACCATGACAACCTCAACAGCCCACTGACCTATCATCCAGCCAAGTGGTAGGTATATCAAGGGACCAGCAGTCAGAGAACTGCTCAGAGACTTCAGCTCTGCTTGATTCACAATATTTAAGCAGCCTGTTTGCATTGTCATCTGCTCATCTGCCTATTTGTCTACCTAGAAATGCCATTCCTCCATTGGCCAGTTCATTTGCCTGAACCAGGCCCTGCCCTTCACTTCACTACCACAACTTGCTCCTATAGCTCAAATCTGACCTTACTGGCGCCACTAGTTGACCTCCAATTGGATTAGTTATGTGACCCTTCCTCCTCCCTCCCCCCTCATAAAAACCAAAACATACACACATGCATGCTCACACTCATGCACACACACACATGTACACACACACACAGTATAATGTCAAATATACTATCTGAGAGTTGACATAAGAAATTAAGATTGGACTGGTGAGATGGCTCAGCGATTAAAAGCACATACAGACTGTTCTTACTGAGGACCCAAGTTCAGTTCCCAACACCAATACAAAATTGATAATAAATCCAGCTCCAGGAGAATCCAATGCCAATGGCCTCTTCAGCTATCTACACTCATGTACTAATACACACATAGAGGCATGCACAAATAATTAAAATTACAATAAATCTTTGAAAAATCACACTTTAAGGCTCAGGCAACATTGCAGAAAAGGTGATGGGAAGATTGTAAGAGCCAGAGGATCAGGGAGTTTGCTGTGAGATCATGTCTCCTAGGAATGTCAGAAGAAACACTCATAAAATCTCACTAACGTGGTTACTTAAACACGAGCTGAACAAGGACAGCAACAATAAATATGCCAAAGTGAATGGGTGTGGGGAGAAAGCCCACTTGGCCTCAACCCCATACAGAGAACTACAGGTAGCTGAGGACTGCTGAGAGCAGGAATTAATAGTCTTCCCCAGGGAAGAGTACACTAACTGGTCATCCAATAAAAAATTGGTCTGCCCACAACACAAACATACAAATAACATTATACAGACCAAGCAGGTAACATGTATGTATTTAGGAATATATATATGTATATACATGTGCACATATGTATGTAACAACAATAAATGAAAAAAAGGGCCATGGATTTGAAAGAAAGCAATGAGGGATATATGGTAGGGCTTGGAATGAGAAAGGGGAGGGGGGAAATGATGTAATTATATTATGATCTCAAAAACTGAAAGAAAGAGTAAAAGAGAAATTACAGCTGGCGTGGAGTAGCCTGTGTTTGCCTCAATGACTATCAGTGAAAATAGGACTACTTTGCAAATTGATGCCAATGAAACCAACATGGCTTGCGAACTTCAATAACTTCTAAGCACTGTGGAAAGACAGAAATGTGTTTGTGAACGTTTGCAGTATAGTGCTCATACACACTGCATATCACCAGCAAAATCAGAAGTAGGTTGTTGCCATGGAAACATAAACGATATACAGCAAATTTTGTTGTGAGCAGTTAAGTAAAGCATCTAGTGAATAAGAGTTACTGGTCAAGAACAAGAGAATAGGAGCCTACAGTGTATAGTCCCCTCCTTAAAAATATGAACAGTTTTTACTGCCACTGTGATAGCTACTGTTGTCCTCCAAATCTTATGTAACAGTTCAAAAGAATTCTGCATGTAGCAAGATATTAATATACCAGAATTATAATTCTGAAGAACTTTCCAATTAATGCCTGTAGGTTTGAGGCTCCTTTCTAAGAGACTTGTGCAATTCTTACCCTATTGGATGAACTTCATATTCACCAGGTGACTGTTGACTGGTACCTTATGGGCTGTGTCTTAGCATGTAACCACATTTTAAAATTAATCATCATAGATGTTGATGGACATGTGTTTGCAAAAAGATGTTTGTTTCTAAGGAACGTCATCTGAATTATTTGGAAATACACCACGAATGTGACTTCTTAAACTAATTTATCAAATTAGGTAAACCAAACTGAAATGCTGACAGAAAAAAAATCATAAAATATATGTAATAAATGTGTACAAGTATTTTATGAGCTTCACAGACTTATTAAACTCTTGCTTTCCTATACTAAAACAGCAGAGCAGGTGATAATTTTGAGATGCACATTAGTAAGAAGACAGGATTCAAAAAAAAGAACCTAGGATACAGGAAAAGACCCTAGAACAATTACCAAATATTACTTGGTTAATGCATATTCTGTAATCCATCTAATAAAAATACATCAGGTCCCTTTCACGTTTATGCTTTCTAAGTAAGAGCTTTTGTTGTATATTTTGATTAAGTAGATAATTATGAAAGAGAATAGGAGTTTAACTCAAATATACTTGAGAAAATTTCCAAGTTATAAGGCCTTATGGAAACTTAAAGTACACACAACTTCATCTATATCGCCAATATTTCACAGCTGATAACTGAATCTCATCAAGAGTCAATGGCTTCCGCACTTGACTCTGAAGCAAAACAAACATACTTTGTCATGAAAGTTACAGAACTTCTAAACTCACAAATGAGAAATAGACCCTATACTGTCTGACCGCCCCCCCAAGCCCTTCCAACGAGTAAGCTTCCTTCCTTTTCTCTTTCCTTTTAACTTACCCTTTGAGGGGAAACATTCAGATAAATAGTGCCTATGAGTATACACACAGGTGTGTAAAAATTGTAGAGGTTTATGCACATAATTGTGTATACACATACCCATCCTGCATATACACAATCATGTGTCTACAGAACATTGAACATGCCACTCTCTCATGAGTCTTGAGCCTATAAACTCAAGTTACCAAACAATTATGTGAAGCTCAGAAACAAAATTGCTTTAGGCATTTTCATGCTAGGCTTGCACACTTCTCATACACACTCCACAGCAAGAGTTTCTCAAACTTTCCTCTTGCCCTCTTGAACACCTGATGATCACAGGTCACAGTGCCTAGCACCTATATGGTAACATGCCCTATATTTTCAGAATGTGATGGATCAACTAATTAATCTACACAATATTCTTGTGAAATGAATAATTATAATTTTCACAGCTTTTTTCAGGTGAGAGAGCTGAGCCTCAGTTAAAGTATCTGATAACACAGGGCACTAATGGAATTTAGCCCAGTGCTATGATTTGTAGAGAGCACATGACACAAGAAAGATGAAATGATAACACAAAAAAAAAAACAGTGGGTGTTGATTATATGTACTGAAAATAAAGAGAAGTCATTATTCTGTAAATGTTATTACAGGCTAATGCAATGTGAAGAAAGATGTTTTAAGGGAGCACTGGGGCAGGAAGGAAGGGAAGAAACGCATCACTAAAATAATTGTGAGGAAGCTTCTTAAACAGGATTCTATTCAACAGAGGAGCAAACTGACACTCAGGTACAAAAATGTATTTTTCAGCCAAATAAAACCAGACTAGTTCTATAAGTCCAAGAAACCCCTACACTTCCATAAAAATTATAGAATATATTTATCCCTTAGTGAATATCTTATATTTTATAGTCCAAACTCTTCCATATACTTTGGGCCACTAGGGACCATTGAAGGAGTTACTATAGAGGAGCTGGTTATGAGGTCCCATCTGCATTCTAGATTTTCTTTGTAAATAAGCACTGAATTACTTCAATAATTCAAACATTAGGTCAATAAAGATAAGAAAACAATATCAAGGTGTACCAGAAAATGAAGATATCATAGCAATTCAAACTCTTGTTTTACAGATAGAATTAAGAGCACTATTGCTTTTAAGTATATTTGACATTTTGCTTCATCAAAGGCTTTCCAAAATGTGCCTTTCCTTTATTCCTCAGGACATTCCCAGAATTCACTTGGGACAAAATAATATCCAATGGTAAAAGCTCACGGTATTTCTATGACCAAATGGATTAAGCATAGACTTTAAAAATTCACAAAAAGGCATTTTACCTGGAGATCATCTCACTAAAGTGACTGTGTAGGTCCTAACTCCCAATCTTGACTCCTGAGTTAAATAAAGAATACAGAGTTGATATCTACCTCTTTCCAAGATGAAACAAAGACTAAGTAAATAATGCTTTGGTAGAAATAACTGGTCATTTGCAGCATGGGCATTTTCACCTCTGCCTCAGATTATATATCTTGTAATATTTAAGTACGTTTACAGTTTTGTGTTGGGCCACATCCATAGTTATCTGAAGGTACATGTGGCTCACACATTTTGGGCTGGACACCTTTGATGGTGTTGGAGAGATGGGTCATGGGTTAAACACTCTTTCAGTTCTTACAGAGCACTGAGTTTAGCTCTCAGTGCCCACATCAAGCAGTTCATAGCCACCTGGCAGTCCAGCCATAAGGAACGCGACATCCTCTTGTGGCCTCTGCAGGCAGTCACATTCTTGTTTCCATACACACACACACACACACACACACACACACACACACAGGAGAGAGAGATAAAAAATTAAATTAATAAATTAAGTTAAATAAACCTTTATTAATATAATATCCATTGTTAGGAGATATTGCCTACATTTTGAATTATATGAAATCTCTTAAATCATAAGCTAACACCAGATAGTACTTAACATGGCATTTTAAACATTAACTGTTCCACAGTCTATTTTGGTATGAGATCTAATGTAGAAATATTATCTTGCCCTCAGTTTCCCTCACATAGCTATGTATTAAGGTATGAGATGGAATTCATGGATTAATATTTACCAACAAGATGAGAGGAGGATGACAGCCACTACTCTCAGGTATATCCTCACATCACTTGAGATGTCTTCGTAAGAGGACAAACTATAAAAACTCTTGTAGTTCTTCATGGGGGAAACAATATTAATCTTCCAATTTGATTGACTTTTCAGAAAATTGCCCCCTTTGACCAGATTCTAGCCAATGTCATCAATGGTAGGAACAAAGAACTTTTCACTACTGAGGATGCTCTACGCTTTGATGCTGCCAGCACAGACTGTGGCGTGCTGTTGTCAGATAAGATGGCCATGTCCCCTCCAGGTGCTCCTTTTTTCGCCTTGCCTCCTTATGCATAAGCTTAGACAAGAAACTTAACCCAGCTGCATCTCAAGTTCCTCCTCCGGAAAAAGTGTGAGAATTATAATTACTTACCTCTCAGGGATGTTATGACACTAATTAATGTCTCAAAACTCTGTGAATAAAACTCATCTTGCATAGATGTTAATTACTATTATTTGAATCATAGCCATGAGGCCATTTGCAGGAGAAGGTGGTGGGCAGGTTTTCAACCTCCTTCATAAAGGCCAAATGGAAATTAGTGAGGACTGTAGAGTTGAAAGGGGGACAGTTAAACAAGTGCTTTTGAGAATAAAGGCCTGACGTGGGCATCACTATAGCAACAGGTGTCAACTGAGTACAATGGGAGGGTACATATCCCAAGGCTGAAAATCATCAGCAAATCCCATGGGCTGTGGCAGTATTTCACAAACAAGACAATGTCTTTATGCCTACTGGGATCCTAATGACACAAACAAATGCTTAGAGGACACTACTCTACATAATTATTTGAGCTTATCTGACAGTGTCCTGTTGTTAAGTTTAAGTACTAATGCAACTTAAGATGCAATAGCTAATAAATCATCGGTGGTTTAAGAAAATGCCCAAATTAGAGAATTACATAATTTCTCTCACCTGTCACGTTTGAATTGAGAATGCTAAAACACTACTTACCAATGACAAATGATTGATTTAAAAAATAGTTATGTTCTCACAATTTCTACCATTGTATTCATAGCCTCTACTCTGCACTATATTTTGACTTACAAGGAAGGTGGCTTGAGAAGGGCATCTTCCTGACAAATCCATATAGCATGACCTAGCCAACTATGTGAGAAAAATGCCTTATGATTTCTGAATTGAGGTAGCATAGATAGAAAGATAAGAACTAGCAGGCTATTTCTATTCAAAGATTTCAGAATTTCTAATGTGACTCATTATTTACTTCCCATTTTGTGCTTTCTTGTACAGCTCTGATGGGATGACCTGAATGTTTTCAACTGGCAAACGGACAGTGGTCTGATCAGAAATAAAGACTGGAGATTATTATTATTGTTATTATTATTAATTATATTATTGTTGTTGTTGTTGCTGTTGTTGTTGTGTGTGTGTTTGTGAATGCTGACATAAGTGTTCCAGGGCACATATGTAGAGGTCAAGGACAGCATTAAGGAATCTTCCTTCTTTTTCCACCATGAGATTTTGGAATTGAATTTGAGTCATTAGTCTTGCAGGTCCAGCACCTTTACCTGGTGAGGCACCTTGCCCTTCCACAACTAGAGAACTCTGTTGTCTTTTCTATCTGGATTGTATCTACCACTTAATTTTGTGGCAATCGGATTCAATATGAACTGAATTACTACTACCCCAGGCATAGCCATAGCTATTATGTTCCCTTTTCAGCAAAAAGCAAGAAAGCAAACAAACAAAAATGTCCCCAAGCATGTTTATGTCAGTTTTTTTCCTATAATTTTAATTACATATTTATGCCCTGTTGGTCTTGTAGGTGAAACTCTGGTTATCAGGCTTAACAGTGAGCTTTGTTACCTGATGAGCCATTTTCCTGGCCTTATTACATCCTTTTGAATGACAAACTGAGTTTCAGATGAGTTAAGTAACATCCTAGGATAATTTACACACCAAAGTAAGATGCCATTCCTGACAGTCTAGACGTCTTTCATCTGGTTCTCCTAGCTTCCTCTGATATCATAATCATTTAAATGTCTAATGAGGTTTTATAAAAAATAAGTATGCAACTTCCTTATGAACCCCACCCCAGACTACAAGGGTCATCCAGGCATACCCAAGCCCCAAATCAGGAGACACAAAAGTAGTAAGAGAACCAAATAGCACTAAGAAAAAGTAACAATAAGATGAAAAATTAAGCTAAACTATTTAGCGGCATTAAATCACGAAAAGAATAGGGCTTGGTTATTGGAAAACTATTAGTTATACAGACTTGGCTACATATTTTCCCTACAAAGTCTAGAGATAACATGATAGTCAAGATAGACTAAAGGATGGGACCACCTCCCCAAGAGATAATCATGAATCAATGATTATCATGTACTAAATGAATTAAAACACTTAGTTACCATATTAGCTACTATGTGTAAAACAAGCTGTTATTTTACCAAAAGAGTCTCTTTTATTTGTTTTTTGTGGTTTTCTTCCTCTTTCCAAATAGAATTGTGGATATCATTTCCCCTGGATTTTCACAGTATCAGGGGCTTCTAGTGTATTTTAAGACAGCATTAAAGTCAAATCAATTGGAAGCTACAATTACCAGGAGTGTGCTATTCACTCCTAGTAAATAGTAAACATAATGATAGAGAAACAGCCTGGGGGAATGAATCAGGATCATGAGAACCATGAACCTTGTAATGTTCCCTGGTTCAATACCAAGTTGTACCAAGGACTAGTGCCAGGTCTGACCAAGAACAAAGTGCCTGCCTCTGAGCTTAAAGGAAGGATGAGCTCTGCAGGCTGATCTCAATGACAACTTGAAAATCCTCTCTGTGACTATGAGTCCCCTGACCCAAAGTGATCTCATCATTATCACCAGAAAACAATAACTATACCTTAGTAGCAGCTGAGTGTTCCTTGTGTGTCTATTTTTCACTTTCCAAAATATTCTCCTAGTGGGTTTTGTAAAGGTCTGGAATTAAGCTGTCACTCTGCACTGCAGAATGGCATTATACACAGCACAGTGCCTTGGGCCATTGGATAATGGAGTAGAACAGCGACCTAATGAGATGTGTTAGTAGCCCCCAATCCATGCCACACTTGACTGATCCCAGAAATGAGTCAATAAAGTCCAACTCTCTGTCATGGAGCCTGCACAAATTACCAATGACCATTGGTACATGGTGTTGCAAAAGCAAACCTGGGAATTGCACCAAAGCAGGTGACACGGCTCCACAGTTTTCATAGACTCCTTCTGTCTGCACCCTGGTCTATGTTCTATTCTTTCTTACTCACATCTCCACTTCACATTTCTTTAAAAAAAAAAAAGTATAAAGATTCTGATCTTCTTATTAAATGAATCATACACAATTTAGAACTTTGACTTTTTAAGGGGTTGGGGTAGGGTGAGTGGAAAATGCCTGACCATAGGACCTTTGCTATCTCTAATTCTGTTATTTCTAGCATACACACCAAGAAGCATTGTACTCAGAGTGTTGTTTCCCTCGTTCAGTTATCAGTTTCTAGTTCTTCTTAATTCTTTAGCAGTTTCCAGAGGTCGTCACCTTAATGTTCAATCTAGTAGCCATAGAAGAGATCTTGAAGATGAACACCCTGAGCACTTGTCCCCTGATCTCATTCGTATTGATTTAACAGCAAATGCTGGATATTCCAGTTCAGAGTGTACCTCCCAAGCAGTAATGGATCTTACTACTGGAAGGAGGCCAATGTATCCAATATAATATTGTGTCTCATGATGATTTAAATGGGGCTATAGCAGAAGTGAAGGATGAGTTGAGCTACTTCTCAGGAGACTGGACACAGAGCAAAGAGTCACTATAAATATAATTAGTGGATAACAAGAAGTACACAAACTATGCTTTGATTTTACATCAACATAAATCAGTCCCACAAAGGTATAAATGGGATTTAGGAATATGTTTAAGATGCATTTACTTTTTTTTAACGTGCATTAGTCTTTTGACAATGAATGCATGTGAGCCATGTGCCTGTACTGTTTGCAGAAGAGGCATGAGAATCCTTGAGACTAGAGTTTCAGAAGGTTATAAGTTGCCAAACCAAGGTCAGTCTTCTGTTGGTATAACCAGAGGTCTTCACTGCTCAGTCATCTCTCCAGTCTACATGACCAAAAAACTTCAAAATGTGAAGGAAGAGACTTTGGACAGTCCCAACCCATGGGAAGGGAGTGTGTTTAAGTTCAGTCAACTCTTTAGAGGGCAAGGACTTCACTAAAGATTAGAGGAATGGGATAGATTGCACAATAGAAGATGGTGCTAAAATCAGCTTATGTTTTTGGAAACTAGACACTTTCCTACCCTAGTTAGTGTTTCCAGGTGTATGAGCATCAAAGAAGAGGAAAAAATCCATAAAATCCATAAAATGTACAGAAATGGAGGAAAAGGATAGACACCAAACAAAACAAATAAAAACAATGTCTTCTCATGTCACTGTCTTCTGCTTACAACAGGTTGTAATGAGATCTTCACACCCAAATCAAATGGCAAATAGAAATATTTTATCTCTCACAATCACTATGAATACTTAGCTTAACTTAATTTGCCAATATTTCATCTGAAGTCTTAACTTGTTATTTTACCATTTTTAAAATAACCAACTTAGTACCTTTGAAATATAAAGTAAGATGAAGTAAGACAAAGAGTAGTTAATGGACGTATGGAGATAATGGTGGTAGAAGAAAACCAAGTGAGAATAGAAAAAAAATAGATGCAGGAATGCAATGAGCAATGGTGCGGAAGGAAAAACACCACCACGAGGCTTCAGGACTCAACTACACATTTTCTCATCTCCCTTGGACTTAGGTTTGAATCACATGACTAACCGTGGGCAGGTATGTAAGAATGGAAGCATGGTGTCATTTGTAGACTGAGGCAATTAAGAAATGTTGTTTCTTCCATTACTTAATGTCCATATGCTCCTGGTTCATTGCAGCTCTAAAACACGATTCAAGGTGCATATTTGTCAATTTTTCTTGCAGTCTTATTAAATAGGTGGACTTAATTTTGTAATATTTTTATTAATATCTTCTTCACCCTTTCAGTAGATGATAAATATAAAAATAGTTTTAAGATAGTTTACAATATTGTGTCTTATTAGGTCCAGTAAGTGCAGCCTCCGTTTGAAATTTTAGTGCAACAGAATTCAGACTGGACCCGTTCCAAGTTCTCCTTAAGTCCTCCACTGCCTTATACAGTTACTGGCTACTCTGCTGAGTAGTGAAGTTTAAGAATGTCTTGCTTCAGGGTCAAGCAGGGATATCCCATGTTCTTGAACCTTCTTCATTAAGATAAAATCTTCCAGGACACTAACCAAGCCAAAAGGTTTTAAAGTTCATTTGTTACAGAGCCTAACACATAGCTGTCTAATTAATTACAAATTCAGGGCTAAATAAGAGAAAATGTTGAGTGTGGCTACACAAAACATTCCCTATGACGGGGTAAGCTGTGTCAACTTATGTTATTATAAGAACAAACTTATGACACAATGAGAGCAGGGGTCTCACTATCTAAAGAAACATTTACAGATAGAGTTGACTGTCCAACCAATACTGTTCAGATGACTGTAAAAATCTTAGCTTCATCACAAATTAAGCAATTTAAGAGTCCATATTCCTATTTGATTATTCAAAGCTTAACTTCTGAGAGAATATAATTCATCCCAACACCAAGGTTAACTTAGTTAATCTTTCTGAACTTTCATCTTTCCATTTACTTAGTGTCTGCTTTTGTCTTCGTGTTTTCACTTTATTGGAATCAGAAATGCCTAGCTCTCTGAGAGGTATCTGATAAAGTGGCAGAGACAGAAAGGTTGTAAGGAAGCTGATGGGTGCATGGGCATGCATCCACATTCTTAGTCTTACCTTCTTCTTGTCCAGGGAAGCTGTCAAGATGACTAGCCCTTGGGAGCCACTGTTAAACACCCAGGAATTCCAATAAAGAAACTCTGGACCACTTGATAGTTTCTGAGTTCTACTGTGGCACCTATGTTGTTTATGTTTGCCTGGAGAAATCCATGACAGAATCTACTTAAAAGAGGAGAAGATTTGTTTCAGCTCATGGATTCTAAGTGATCAGTCAGGGTCACTTCTCCCTGCTCCCTTGAGCCGAATCCATGGCAATGGGAGGATGGGACAGCTCCAGTGCTTCACTCTGCAGTGGAGGCAGAGAAAAAGACTTCAGCAAGGCGAACGGCCAACATTCAACCCCTATAACACACCTTTTGTAGTTATCATCTCTGTCTAGGCCTCTTCTTCCTCTGTCTGCTAATAATGCTACAGTATTATTGATCTAACAAGGAATTAATCCATTGATAAAGCCAGAGCCCTTATTTTCTAATTGTCTCGGCAAATACCTTCACAAACACACTCATGGCATTACCTCCCCAACTTTGTAACATCTCTTACTCCAATTAGGTTGATCATAAAAATTCACAATTATGGTACAATCTGTCTGACCAACTCTAGAAAGTGTCTTCTTTGTTACTGAGAAGTATTCTGAGGAAGGCTAGTGACTGGATCATGATTCAAATTAAATTCCCTGGCCTGCCCTTGACTAACATAAGAAAAATGTAAAAACCTGCCACCACTAAGTGGAATATAAGAAGTGGACACTGTCCTTTCTCCCTTAGGAATGCCATTACAAACAACTTTCTCCCATGTTTTTAAACTAAACTGTTCCACAAACTCTTGTCAGAAAACAGTCACAAGTTTCCTGATTAAAGCCTCACCCTGAGAACCTTCTGGACAGGTCTCTTGGGGACACCTACTTACATGGAGAATGACTCAGGTCCCACCTACTCTGGTAATGAG
Organism: Lophiomys imhausi; assembly: GCA_907164525.1. Classification (NCBI taxonomy): domain Eukaryota; kingdom Metazoa; phylum Chordata; class Mammalia; order Rodentia; family Muridae; genus Lophiomys; species Lophiomys imhausi. Next base: position 3,074,884 of record CAJQZJ010014103.1, on the reverse strand, counting down.
GAGGGTGGACAGGAGAAGTACAGCATACCTTGCACACGCCTCTCTCCAACTCTGACTCTTCTCTAACTCATACCATTTCACTGCACCTCAGCAGAGTGGAGGAAACCAGTTTTTCTAGTTCTTATAATCTCTTTCCCAAAGGCTTTAATAGGACACCTAGCCAGGTTTCCATTGAAATGGCAATCTCCTGTTTTGTTCTCCACTCCCTATAAGTGTGTGTGTGTGTGTGTGTGTGTGTGTGTGTGTGTGTGTGTGTGTGTGTGTG
>CAJQZJ010014103.1:3051996-3072149 GCA_907164525.1 Lophiomys imhausi | reverse complement strand
TTTCTTTCTTTCTTTCTTTCTTTCTTTCTTTCTTTCTTTCTTTCTTTCTTTCTTTCTTTCTTTCTTGAGACAAGGTTTCTATGTGTAGCCCTGACTGTCATGGAATTCACTCTGTAGACCAGGCTGGCCTAGAACTCATGGAGATCCACCTGGTTCTGCCTCCTAAGTGCTGGGATTGAAGGTGTGCACCACCATCACTGCCAGAATCTTTTTTTTTTTTTCTGATTTACAGTTTTTTGTCCTTTCCTCACTTCTCTATATCCTTCTATTTCCCTGTGCTTTTTTCCTTTTTCTAGATTCTTCAGTTATTGACTGTAATTAAAATCATTCAAGAGTAACTTCAGCAATCTAAGATTTGGTAACAGGAAGTGTTATAGTTACTAAAGAACTGTCTTCCATAAATCACTGACTACGATGTATGCATATTTATGAGCCATTTAGATGTTCTTGATTTTTAAATGTATTATTTTATGAATAGTTTTAAATCATTACTTTACATATATTTTCTATGTAGATTTAAGCAAAAAAAAAAAACCTTCGAGAAGGTCAATCATTAGCATCATCAACTTTTCTACATAGATAATGGATCTCTTTTAAGCAAATCTCAGCTGTATTTTTCCATCTTCATTAAGGGCGATCTGGCCAACTGCAGCAGGAATACGGTGAGCTATTTGGAAGGCCTTCTACATTGCTGTGATTGGTGAACCCTTACTCATCAGGCAGAAAGTGCTTTCTCTGAAGGTTTTAGGAAGAGAATGAATAACTTCTCTGGGAACAATGGTATCTTAAGATACACAGATGGATCAGAATTACCAGATCACTTAGTACTATAGTTCCATCCCATCACATGCTTATCAATTGTTCAATCCCTACATTGAAGAATAGTGATGCCATCAAAATGTATCTCACTTGCCTTTTTCAAAACTGGAGAGCTGCCCATCAGATAACTTGACTCCTTACAGTCAGCTGGTACTTTGTCTGCTAAAGTCCCTGAGTCATCATTCACCATGACAAAAGGTAATTTCTCATGAGCAAAAGTGTAATTATATTACACTCATACAGAATAACTCTTTGCTGATTTTTGTATTGTTGTAAGGCAGGGTCTTGCTGTGCAGCTAGGCTAGCCAATAACTCACTACTATCTTGCCTAGCTTTCCGTGTGCTGATATCCCAAGTGTGTGCCATTATACCCAGCCATAGTACTTTTTCAGAAACACAACCTTTCCCTATTTTGCAACAGGAGAGGTAGAGATAAGCAGTTGCCTCCCCCCAATGCCAAAGTTTATTTGTTTTAATGTTATATGTTAACATCTAAAAACAAGCCACCAAAACAACTAACACATCTCAGTTCCATGAGGAAGCCAGGACTCCTTAAGTAGCCACATTTATTCCCTGACCATGTCTGATTCTAAGATTTTTCCAGTTTCACAAAAGTAATGCATTTGTCCCTAGGAGAAAATTTAGGTGCATGGTAATCATAATGCTATGGGAAAACAGCATCTATATGTGCTTCAGTAAGTGACTTTCCCCATCATTTCTTGCATGACAAACTAGATAATCCCTTGAGTTTTAGAACTCACTCCACATAGATTAAGAACCATCAGAAAAGGAACAGAGGCACTGGTCTTCTGACATGTGGCAGTTATTTCAAGTTGCTCAGTATCTCCATCAGCATTTATAAAGAATAAAAATACTTTAAATTCTAATCCCAGCACTTGGGAGGCAGAGGCAGGCGGATCTTTGCGAGTTCGAGGCCAGCCTGGTCTACAAATTGAGTCCAGGACAGCCAGGGCTACACAGAGAAACCCTGTCTCGAAAAAAAAAAAAAAAAAAAAAAAACAAATTAGTAGAGTAACGTACCATCAATTATTTTTATGTATTTTCTTGCCTGGTTGTTCAATATTTGATTATTATGGGATATAAACTCTTCAACATTATGTTTCAATTAAGGAAATTCACTAATATAAAAATAAGTGTTTTTTAAAGTATATACATTTGCTTGGAATTCTAAGCATATATTTAAAATAATTAAAATGATGGGCAAATACATATTAAATAATTCATAATTTATTATCATTACTGTATGATACAATAGTATCTTACCAAAAATTTAGCAGAATTTACTATGTGGCATAATAGGAATGCCACAAAATTATTGTTATTTCTTTTATAATCTAAAAACCGTGATTCTACCTTTGGAAGAGAAGGGGGAAAGATCATAAGAGCCAGAGGACATGGAGGACACCAGGATTGCAAGGACCTCTGAATCCACTAAGCAAGGCACATATGAGCTCAAAGAGACTGAAGCAGCAAGCACAGGGCCTACATGAATCTACACCAGGTCCTCTGTGTATATATTATAGCTACTAGTTTAGTAGTTTTGGGGACTCCTGACTATGACAAGGAATGAGTCTATGACTTCATTGCCTACATTTAGGACTCTTTTCCTCTTGTTGGGTTGTGTATCAAATTTTGATATGAAAGCTTTTGTTTTATCTTGTTGTATTTTATTTTGTCTTGTTTGGTTGTTATCACTTAGAAGCCTGTTCTTTTCTAAAGAGAGACAGAAAGGGAGTGGATCTGGAGGGAAGAGGAAGTGGGAAGGAACTGGGAGGAGAAGAAAGGGAGGAAAAGCTGTAATCAGTGTATACTGTATGAGAAAAGATTCAATTTTCAATAAAAAAAAGAAAAGACCATGACTCTATTTTATGATTCCCCCTTTTCCTGTTCTTTGATGAGTATGCTCCATTCCTAACTCTAACTTAGTAATTCCTATAGTTTGAATCTTCAGTGTCTCCCTAAAGGCCTTTGTGTTAAAGCTAACCCTAACCAGATAGCCATTGAAAGATAGTTGAAATTTTAGGTGGGGATAATTGGAGGCTCTTCCAGGAGAGTACAGTGGGAGACGAGCTATTCCTCTTCCTTGTTTAACTCATACTCCAGCAATGCAGTCACCATATTGTTTTGTCTTTCCAAAGGCCTGACCAGGGAGCTGAGTGACTGTGAACTGAAACTCCAAAACTATGTGCCAATATACATCATGGTCTTTGTTAGATGATTGACTCAGGGATTTTCCACAGGAACAGAAGGCTGACTAACAAATAAAGCAATTGGAAGTTAAAATACATCCCAAATTATACTATAGCAACACAGAGACATGCTAACTATCCATTTGTTTCACTCTTAGATCACACTAACACCTTTTGCTATTCCTTTGCAGAATCTGCATGTTAATCTTTCTTTTTCTTTAAAATATTTTTTCTCTTTGAGAAGTTCACATGAAGTATTTTGATCATATTCACATTCCAACTCTTCCCAGATCCATTCCAACATCCCTACCCATGTCACTTCATGTCCTCTTTGCTACCTTCTTTTATTTTTTGAGATTAAAATATAATCACATCACTTCTCCTTCCTCCTCCAGCCTTCCCACTATGCATCCCTCTTTGCTCTCCTTCAAATTCATGACCTCTTATTTTATCAACTTGTTACATACATATATGTGTATACATATAATTTCCTAAATATACAAATACAACTGGTTCAGTCTGTGTAATGTTACCTGCATGTATGCTTTCATGGCTGACCATTTGGTATAAGGCAATCAACTGGCATGCTCTTCCCGGGAGAAGCTTACCTTTCTTGTTCCCAGTAGTCCATAGTTGCCTGCAGTCTTTTGTGTAGAGTTAAGGCCTGTGGGGTAGCTTTCCTCCATCATGTCCTCATTAGAAAATAATAATAAGGACATGCACAACAATAAGAAAACCTATGGATGCCAATTTGTGCTGCCCAAACACGCTTTGATTTAGGTCCTGCTCTGGAGCATGGTTGACCTGTTGGGGTTATACCCTTAAAGAAAAGTGACTTTCCATCTCCCGGCATATATCAGTTACCCATATCTCCTCAGCTAGCAGTGAGACTTCATGCTGAACACTCCATGATGGGTTTTTGCATGGCTTATGCACAGGTCTTGTGAATACTGACACAACCACTGAGTTCAGATGTGCAACTGTCCTGTTGTATATTTCATTATAGTCATCCACCACATCTGACTCATAATCTTTCTATCCCTTCATCCACAATGATCCTTGAGCCTTGAGAGGAGAGGTGTGTAAAAAGAAAAATATATGGCTAATTAAACAATGTATCCAGTATTTATATTATTGTTAATTGGTTTGGTGGCTAATCCTTAACCATCCATTATAAATGAGCACACAGAGACTACATGGATTTTAACAAGCCTTGGCCTGAATTGTACAATCCTAGCCCATCTAAGCTAGTTCTTAATTATATTACCCAAATATGACCCCATATATACATACGTCCCCTTGGACTGCCATTCTCCACAATATGCCGATGTCCCTGGCCATGTGGAATGAGGTTCCTTTTTCTAACACATGGTGTGTGCCTCCTTCCTGCTGCTCCTGGCTGGAATGTTTTTATTTTCTCTGTCTAAAGCACAGGTTTCCTGCTCTAATCCCAGGAAGTCCCACCTTTCTCTGTCTTTGCCCAATCTCAGGCCTCAGCATTTTATTTAACCAATCAGAGTCAATGTAAGTAACAGACAGCAAGCAGAACCAATTAATTAACATTTAGAATGCTTGACACTACCCCAACAGAGGTGTGATATAGATATCCCATTTAAGACCTAACCCTCCAACATCTCTTATTATCTGTCTGTTGAACAGGTGAGAGACGCACTAATCTATGAGTATAGCAATAACTCACCAGAAATTATTTTAATACTATATCCACTCAGCACAATAAAAATAGGTTTTCTACTATGGCTTATGACCCACCTATCCCCTGGTTCTTGGCCTTGATAATGGTGCTATGTATAGGAGCCAACCTTAAACACAATAAGAAAGTATTTGGTTGCTTCCAAGTAGTCATGTTACTATTGAACCCTTGTAAGACACATCTTACCAGGGTGGACATTATTTAGTTCACAGATTGACAACTTGGTAACAATGGGACTTATTTTCTTCTCTAGTAACCTTTCATAGTATGTTCCAGTACTGAAAAAGCTAGCCAGTAGGAATGAAACTTCCAGGCCTGTAAAATCTGGAGTCAAATATTTCCAAAGGAATGCAAGGATTATCAAATTGAGTGACAGCTTTTGTCTACAGAGTAAAAGACAAACAATGAAACAAAACCAGCAAACATATAATTATGGGGCTATATTAATTTTTATAATTTGATTATATGTTACCAAAATGCATGAATTTGACTTTAGAAAAATATATTTGTTCATTCATTTATGTAAAATTCTTTTATTAAAAATATTATGAGCTAAGCCTTCTTGTATATATCTCCCTCCTCACAATTATTATGTTGTTTCTTACCACCGGTTTCTTTTCTAGATTCTTCAAAGATCAATCCAACTATGCTTCTTGTCTTCAATTTTGTCCTTTTAAAAACATTCTCCAAGAAAGCTGTAGAGGAGTTTTAATATGGCAAAATGACTGCTCTGGCAAAGAATCAATGTGATCCAGCTGGAAGGCAAACACACTCTGGATTGCAGTATTATCTGGCTGGAATGCAGACATGCACTTAATACTCACCTTTAATCCCAAACAATGAAGGTAAGGTTAGTTTATAGAAGGAATCAGCTATCTTTGAAAGTGACATCTAATTGAGGGGCAGACAAAGTGATGAATCAGAGAAAGATTTGACAAAATGAGTCAGAGATAAGATACTCCCAACTCTCAAAATAACAGGACAGGAAAGATGGGCTACTTAAGAGCAGCACAGGGACAGAGAAGGGTTTTTTTTTTTTTTTGCTTTGTTTTTACAGAGAGTTTTTTTTTAAACCAGAACAGTTTTACAGAGTGAGGTTGCAGAAAGAACAGGCTAGACAAAGGTAAAGAGAGAACAAGCCAGAAGATTAGAACACATTGCCAGAATTAGTTTGAAGCCAGGAAGAGAAATTCAGTCATAAGTCAAGAGAAGCCAGTTTGCATCAGTCAGCTTCGAAAAGAGTTTGTGGCAGAATGGCTGAGTTGAACCAGCCAGTGAGAGTTCAGAAAGAGCTAAAGAGGCCTGGGAATGGTTTTCAACTCATTCCCTCATCTGAGGAAGTAAAAACAACTTTTACAAAAGCCAAGTGATTTATTTGATTATGTAAGAGTCCAATGGCCCTGACATTTTTTAACCTAAATATTCTGGTTTATAAATCTGTGTATTAATGTGTAGCTTGACAGTACATTCTTCTTGAACCACATGTAGCAATCTTTTACCTGCAGTTGATATCAGGCTTTTCATATTTCATTCTTCCTGCTTCTTTATCATTCAAATACTTGTTTAAATGTCATTCTGTTTGTTTTTGTATTTATTCTTGTCTCATACAATACATCCTGAAAACCACAGTTTCCCCTTCCTCCACTACTGCTAGTCCCCCTCCATATACCTTGCCTTTCCCCTAGATTCTCTTCTCCTGCATTTCCCTTCAGAAAAGAGTAGGCCTCCCAGGGATATCACCTGAACTCTGAATAACAAGTTACAGTAACTGGGCACAAAGCTTCATATCAAAACAAGGACAAGGAAACCTAGTAGGAGGAAAAGGGTCCCAAGAGCAGGCAAAAGGGTCAGAGATAGCCCTCATTTCCACTGTTAGGAGTTCCACAAGAACACCAAGCTATACAACCATAATATATATGCAGAGGACCTAGCTCACATCCATACAGGCTCCATGATTGCAACTTTAGTCTCTCTGTGTCCCTATGAACTCTGATTAGCTAATTTTGTAGGCCATATTCTAGTCATATATGTGACCCTTCTGGCTCCTCTAATCCTTCTTCCCCCCTCTTCCATGGTTCACTGAGGTTCCCTGAATTCCACCTAATGTTTGGTTGTGGGTTTCTTCTTCCATCAGTTGCTGGATGAAGCCTCCCTGATTATAGTTGGGCCAGGCACCAATCTGGGTATAGCAGAATATCATTAAAAATCATTTCAAGCCGGGCGGTGGTGGCACACGCCTTTAATCCCAGCACTTGGGAGGCAGAGGCAGGCGGATCTTTGTGAGTTTGAGGCCAGCCTGGTCTACAAAGCGAGTCCAGGACAGCCAGAGATATTCAGAGAAACCCTGTCTCGAAAAACCAAAAAAAAAAAAAAAAAAAAAATCATTTCATTTATTTTTTTTGCCAGTTGTGCTTGGTTCTATCCTAAGTCTCTGGGCTCTCCTACCTCTGGTTCCTGGCCCTCCAGGAAGTGAGTCTGCCTCTCATGAAGTTCATTCTTTCTGGTAATCCCTCTGAAGTAGGCATTGAATTATTCTTCTCACTACTCTGCTTCTATGCTTTGTGGCACTGGGAAGTGTCTGGGATCTTTCTTCCAATGAAGACTGTAAGCTCTAAGGAATATCTATATGTTTGCAAGGATTGGGTTTTTGTCTTACTTGTCAGTCTGTGGTTAGTAACTAGAGAACAGCAGATGTTAAAAGAACCATTGCTGAGAGAACAGAAAGAAAGACTGAAAATTACAATATGAATAATAATCGTAACTTACATTTCCTGTCTACAAGAATTTTCAAGTCAAGAGAAAGAAGATAACATACAGCCTGAAGGAAAAAAGTATGCATAGCATACTATGGAAAAAAAGAAAGAGAGAACATATGCTCTAGTCACAGGAAAGGGGTAAGGTATTGAAGATATAACTTGAAAGACTGGGGAAAGAAGGAATCTAAGATGAACTGGGTTTCTGACTTGGGGAGACAGATTGGCTTGTTGTAGAAATAACATGACACAAAGCTGCCTCAAAAAGAGCTAAGTTTTATTTGGAACACATTGAGCTAAATGCTTCTAACTCAAGCTGAGATTCTTGTTGGCAGCTGGGCAGATATATCTGGAGCCCAGACAAAAGTATGCATTCTCCTCTCTCTCTCTCTCTCTCTCTCTCTCTCTCTCTCTCTCTGTGTGTGTGTGTGTGTGTGTCTGTCTGTCTGTCTTTCTCTCTGTCTGACTGTCTCTGTGTGTGTGTGTTTTATACAGTATTCTGTCACTCATATTTGCATGAGTTATTGGGTAGAAAAATACAATAACACTTGTAAAGTAAGGTGGATAGCATTTTCTTTTCTTATTTTAATTTTTAAAAGAATTTTTTAGTTGATTTTACATTATAATCACCATCCCCCTCCTCCCAGTCTAACCCTCCCACCTTCTCCCATATCCTCCATCCCCACCAAGTACCAACCCACTCTGGCACATCAACCCACATCAGGACTATGTGCCTCCTCTTCTGTTAAGGCAAGATAAGGCAGCTATGCTAGGAAAATCAGTTCCAGAAGGAGGCAACATCATCTAACTGTGGGATAGACACCGTTGCAGTTGTTAGGGGAGCCACTTAATGACCAAGCAGCCCATCAGCTTCATACATGTAATGGGCCTAGGACCAGTCCTTTCAAGATCTTTGCTTGGTGGTTCAGTCTCTTTGAGCCCCCTTGTATCCAAGTTAATTGGCGCTGTGGGTCTCCTTGTGGTGTCCTTGATCCCTCCAGCATCCTCAAAACTGTCCCCAAACTTTTCCTCAAGACTCCATGACTTTTTCGTAATGCTTGGCTGTGGGTTTCTGAATTTGCTTCCATTATCTGTTGGGTAAGGTTTCTTGGATAGCAATAAAGTTGGGTTCTTGTCCAGATCTCTCTCTTGATCCACTTCTGATATCTATTTTATCTCCCCTACTTAGAAGCATTCAAGCATCATCCCTTGAGCCCTCCTTCATAGTTTGGTTCTTCAGGTCTATGGATTGTAGAATGGTGATCCTTTATGTACTGGCTAATATATGCTTATGAGTGAGTAAATACCCTTTATGTCTTTTGGGGTCTGTGTTAGCTCACTCAAGATGATCTTTTCTAGTGACATTCATTTGCCGGCAAGTTTCATGATATACTTGTTTCTGATAGCAGAGTAGTATTCCATTGTGTAGATGTACCAAAATTTCTTTATTCATTCCTCAGTTGAGGTACATCTGGGTTGTTTCCAGTTTCTGGCTATTATGAGTAAAGCTGCCATGGACATAGTTGACCTGGTGCCCTTGTGGTTTGGTGATGTATATTTGGGGTATATGCCCAGGAGTGGTATAGCTGAGTCTTGAGGTAGAACTATTCTCAGTTTCTTTAGAAGGCACCAGACTGATTTCCAGAGTGGTTGTACAAGTTTGCACTTCCACCAGCAATGGAAGAGTGTTAACTTTTCTCCACATCCTTGCCCACATGTGCAGTCACTTGAGTTTTTGAACATAGACAATCTGAATGGTGTAAGATGGAAAATCAGAGTCATTTTGATTTACATTTCCTTTATGACTAAGGATGATGAACATTTCTTTAAGTGCTTCTCCACCATTAGAGTTTCCCATGTAGTGAATTCTCAGTTTAGCTCTCTACCCAGTTTTTTGATTGGATTATTTGGTTTCTTGGTGTTTAATTTCTTGAGTTCTTTATATATTTTGTATATTAGCCCTCTGTTGGATGTGGAGGTGGTGACTATCTTTTCCCAACTGTAGACTGCCATTTTGTTCCAATGACAGTGTCCTTGGCCTTACAGAAGATTTTCAGTTTCATAAGGTCCCATTTCTTAATTGTTGATCTTTGTGCTTGAACTATTGGTGTTCTGTTCAAGAAATTGTTTCCTGTGCCAATGAGTTCATGGCTATTTCCCACTTTCTCTTCTATTAGATTTAGTGTATCCAGTTTTATGTTGAGGTCTTTGATCTACTTGGACTTGACTTTTGAGCACGGTTATAAATATAGCATTCTTCTATATGTAGACATCCAGTTAGACCAGCACCATTTGTTGAAGATACTTTTTTCCATTGTATGATTTTGGCATCTTTGTAAAAAATCAAGTCTCCACAGGTATTTGGGGTTATTTCTGGGCCTTTGATTCAATTTCATTGGTCAACCTGTTTGTTTTTATACCAATACCATGCAGTTTTTATTTATTTTGCTTTGTAGTAAATCTTGAAGTCAGGGATGGTGATATCTCCAGAGGGCCTTTTATTGTACAAAACTGGTTTCGCTGGGTGGATAGCATTTTCACCTGAAGTTAAATAAGTAGTTCAAAGAGAAACACAACCCAAATATTTTATTTCTAGTTTAATTTATTTTTTATTGTCCTTACTGTATCATTCAATATTGGAAATATAATTATTGATTGCATAGAAAACACAGTGTTCTTTGTGGAAATAATCAAGTTACAGAAAAAGAAAACAGTTTTCTGATTTTTCTAATGTTCTCACATTTCACACTGAAAATAGAATGCTTTGAGTTAATTTTTGACCTTTAACAGAAGATGTTCTGTAAGATGTAGAGCCATCCATTTGCTCATATATATGTGGAGAGAAAGAGAAGTTAAATGAAAAGCAAGGCAAACTTGTATTGGAATTTAAATTACATATCTGTATATTTTTCACACTGTTACTTCCATGTGAGTAACTTTGTTATAAAGTCATTGCTATACTGTATGGAACATAAACCATAAATAGTTAAAAAGAATCAAACACCACATGTGTTTCTTTTTTTGTATATATTATCTCTTCTTGCTCAGGTCCTGCACATGACAGATTATAAATTTCTTGAAGAAAAAATAGATATTTTAGGTAATTTCTATTCACTTCTGCTCAAGAGATCTCAGTGAATGTGAAATATATTGAAGTTGGGTTTGGGAGGACAGTGCAGCTCAGTAGCGAAGCACTGGCAGAGAAGTCCATGGTTTAATGCCAAACACTGAAAGAATCAAAAGATAAACAATATGTGAAAATATTCAGTAAAAAATATCACCAGCCCTTAAAAACATTTAGATTAAATTTCTAAAATGTCTTGGAAAGATATGGTAGATTTGCTAAGAAAAGACTAACATTGATTTTAGTTATAGTTGACAGAAAACAATGCTGGAGGAAGCATTTTATTTGTTTGTTTTCAAGTAGAAACTGTACTTGATGTACATCCAAAGAAGTGTCTAATTGGTTGGCATAAAATGGGGACATAGCCAATAAGAATGATAAATATTTATAGTATTGAAGAGAAATGAGGTGGAAAAATACATTCACGGCATGAATTTTGATATCTACTGCTTGTGCCACTTTACTTAAATTATTTAGTTTTTCAAAGATTTTTATTTCCTGATAGATATATTGAAGTTGGGTTTGGGAGGATAGTGCAGCTCAGTAGTGAAGCACTGGCAGAGAAGTCCACGGTTTAATGCCAAACACTGAAAAAAATCAAAAGATAAACAATATGTGAAAATATGTATATGTATATATATATATATACATATGTATATGAATACATACTCAATAGACATAATAGAACTGAGATACAAAGTAAATGGTATTTTGTATAAAATACTTAGGAGAGTGCCATCTATATACCAACTAGTTATTAAATTATTCATTTTAATGCTATATATTATCTCATTTTAATTATTTCATTTTATGCTTACTTTTATTTAATCAACTTATATAAATGTTCTTAACCACTGAGTCATCTCTCCAACGCAGGCCTCTATGTTCTAATTTGTTTCTTTATTACCAGGGCTATAATGTCCTTTCTTTCCACAAAATCTTTTTCACTTCTGTCTTTTCTCACATATTCTTAGAGTTCACAGAAGTACCAACCAAAAAGACGGTCCATGTCAGTGTTTATAGTCATTTGAATTTAGTTCAGGAAATAAGATTCTAGGATAAAATAAAAGTCCTTCAGTGACAGAAAGATATACATGAGATGAAACTGTAATTTTATACTTACTAGAGGTGTTAGGGGAAAAAAAATCAGAGTTGGAAAATCATGCCTTCCACTGACTCAACTTTAAAATGTGGTTTTGACAGCTGCTAACAAAAGCCAAACTGTCCCATTGCATTTTTAAGCATTACATAGGTACAATACCTTAAAAAGAGTTAACCTTAATTTTGTATTGATATGCAAAGATCAATACCAATGTAGCCACATGCAATATTAATTTTGTATCAATATACAAAGATATAAGAGCATATTCAATAATCTATCCCTCTTTCTTTATCATTCCTGTATCATGTCTATATTCCCCCTTTTTTTCTTTTCAAGTCTTTTCCCCCTGCATAGGAGAGAAAGAGAGATAGAGAAAAGAAAAAGTGAGAAATCCCTGGGTCTAACCTTCTAAACCTTGTTTAACAAGACCAATTAACAACTTGTAACTAATCCCTCTAAATAACAGCAAACATCTATAACCCATCAAATGACCAAAGGGATTAAAAAAAAAAAAAGGAAAGAAAAAAAACCCCACCCACCCCACCTTCTGGGAATGGGACATCACTCTCTTAAAATTCTACTGTCACAACTGTTTAGGATAATTAAGAAATGCAAGGTAATATTCATTCAAATGTCATTTTGTTAGGTACTAGCATATCGTCTCATAGTTGAATCCTAAGTTCATCAGAAATCAAGTTGCTAAGAGACAAGCAACATTTGCTTATCCAAATACACGGAGATAAATAGGTGGTCTTCAAAAACCTCAAGAGATCTGTAGAATAAAGCATTCAAAGATATTCTCTCAAGATGTTTTGATATTGAGACATGTCCGGTCCTGACAGCAGCCCCCCTCTCCTCATTCTACTCCAAGTACAGGATGAGCATCTAAGAATCTCCATTTGGAGATGGCTGCATTTGTGGCAAGTTTGTCACTGAGTAAGAGAAATCCCTTGCTTCAACTGTAGACAGAATGGTGGCCGAAAAGGACAAAACTTGGAAGCAGGCAAGTCAACAGTCTAGCTCTGCCAAGACAGGGTAGGCAAGTCCTTCATAATTCCAGCTTTACAATTAATGTCTGTCAGAAATACTGGGACAAAAGGCTGAAGACAGATGCTCCAATGTATTGAGAGATATTGGGGACTGTCCAAGCAGCCAGGTTTCTGTCATTTCTTAGTTTTGGAAGCTGCTGGCTCTGCATTTCCTGTTTATTCAGATATATATTATGCTTCTCAGATCTCTGTTGTGGTTGAAGACTAGAGAGTTATAGTCTCACAGTTAAATTTTAAGTTGTTTGGGAATTAAAAGGATGTTCAAGGTCTAAGAAGATGTTTTTAAATTGGTAATGCAAGTTTGGATGGAAACTGAGTTAGGTATAGAACTTTAAACTCATTGAGATCGATAGATAGATAATAGATTATTAATATCAGTTGCCAAATATGTATGGACTGGACATTGGGAATGTATGTTATAATACCTTATAATTTTCATAATTGTGCCCTAATTGTTCCTAATGTTTTTATTGTATTTATTGTTATAAGAAAAAGAGTCTTTTATTGGACTAAAATGGGGAGTTGTTGGGGGGAAAAGAAACACCTTAAATTTAAAAAAATGCAGATGAGATGAGGCAGAAGAGGGTTAGAGGGTGGTGGGACCAGGAGAGGGAGGTGGGAGGGGACTATGACTGAGATATAACTTGAAGATATAAATAAATGTTAAAAAATTAATAACATTAAAAATGTAGTTATGTAGACTCTCTCTCTCTCTCTCTCTCTCTCTCTCTCTCTCTCTCTGTGTGTGTGTGTGTGTGTGTGTGTGTGTGTGACAGGAGTTCATAAGGCCATCTATTGTAGGTCTCCAAGGTTAAGCATTTCAGAACATTCCATACTTGGGAGAGAAACCAGAAATAATTAACCCTGGGACCAGTTGTTTTAAGAGAACACTGACAGGCATTATCGAATGAAGACAGAAGGAATACGTACATGAAAGATGTCAGTTCCAAGCGAGCTGCTGTGCTTAACCCTCCTGAATTTTAGTCCACACATATAGCTCAATGGTGCTCACTAATGTGTATTTAACAAAAAGAAAATAACACAAGCTATGATATATTTTTTAGGGGACTAAGTCTTCGAATATAATGAATGCATTTATTTCTGAAGAAAACTGTTCACAAAAATGAAATCAGTGTATGACCTGTGTTTGATGGAAGATATGTAAAGAATGGTAGCCAGAAAAGCAAAGAGACTGAGGGTATGTATGTTCTTTTGAATGACACACATTTCTCCTTGTTAAGATATCTCTCCATCTGACAATGGTAAAGCCATGTTGCCATGGAAAATTCCATAGCCCAGACAGGAAATTACAATTATAGAGACTCTCTCTCCCTCCTTCTCACTGTGTCTCCCTGTCTCTGTCTCTCTGTCTCTCTCTCCCCCTCCCTTGCCCCCCTCTCCTGCCCCCCCTCCCCTCCCTGTTCTCCCCTTCATCCCTCTCTCACTTCCTTCCTTCCACTCAGAAAGCTTAGCAGGGAATTAAATGGTCTTTGTGTAGCTTTAGATATAATGCATGATACCTTTGCTTCTTTCTACACCTGGGTGAAATTGCAGAAATTTAAGTGTAAGAAAACAAACAAACAAACAAACAAATAAACAAACAAAACCCAAGGGTCAATTAAGAAAAACAAACAAACCTCTATATGTAAGAGTTATTTCTGCATCCCATTTCAAGAGGTTGTATGCAGTTCCTGCTTTTCCTTTACATAACTGAAACATTTTAGAATATCCTCACCAAACTGAGGACAGTAAAATTCCAAAAAGTGAAACAATAATAATAATAATTTAGGGCTTTTTGAGCCAATAGAGGTAGAAGGATAGAAAACTCATTTGTTTTGTTTTGTAGTTTTTCTTTAAAATGGAGTTAAATAAAATGTATAGATGTGAGATAAAACTATTTAAAATAGAGGAAACAGCTTTTCTTTTCTTTTTTATGTGCCTAGCAGAATTTGTATGTTTAAAGCCTCTTAGCTTACTTAGCACCTATTACATGATTTCAACCAGTTCTCCTCAGCACTTCAAGGACTTTACATTCCTGCATAAGTGAATTTAAGTATCATGTAAAACATCAAGGCTAGTAAAAAGATAACACAGGTTTCAATTTCAAGAATCTTTCACAATTCCAAAGCCCATTATTTTGAATTCTCTATTGTCTAATTTTAATAGAAACATCAGTTCAATGACAAGTTGTGCAGAAAAGATGCCAGAGAAAGAGCTAAACAGATCATTGTATTTTCTACTCTCGTAGAGGACCAAAATTGGGGTGGCACTGTCAGGAGGCAGCAACCACCAGACTCCACCCAGTTTCAGTGTGACCCTTGGCCTCGGAGCACCTGCACTCATGTACACAAACTGGCACAAAGACGCAAAATGTTAAAACTTAATAATATACATTGTTTTAGTGAGGGTGCTCTGGAGGAACAGAACCATTGGAATTTAAGTCACCTTTAAAATAACAACAGCAGCTATATGACACCAAAGAATCCAAGAACCATGTAGTTCCTAGGTCCTTAAGGCTGGGTGTGGTCTCTCACTGGGTAGTGACAATCAGCAGTTCACACAATAGGAGCTGGACCCAATTTGCCTGAAGCCTGGAAGGTTCCCCGAGAGCTGCTGGTCCTTAATCTACAATTAAAACTTGGAAACATCATTTCTGCTGGCAGTGAAGTAATTGGGTAAAGCAACCCAATGGCAAGAGAGAAGAAAGGCCACGCTAGCAAAGGGCTCAATAATCTTCTTTCTCAAATATCATTTTTAAATCCAAGCTGCTAGCAGAAAGTATAGCCCACAACTTTTTTTTGTTTGTTTGTTTTTTAGTTTATTTACTCAAGTTACATCCTTATCGCAGCCCACTCCCACCTTCCTACCCAGTCCCAACTCCCCACCCTCTTTCCCCCTCCCTCCCTCTCTCCTCTCTGGGGAGGGTCTTTCGACATCAACCAAGGCAATCAATTCTTCAGGTGTGACTCCCTACTCAGATGATTCTAATTTGTGGCAAATTGACATTTAAAACAAACCACAATATACTTCTTTTTAAAAAGAAATGCATATAATTTACACCTGCAATCAAAATTTCACATTTATATTTGAGAACAAACAAAATAATATAAATTTCACTATAGGAACATGTGTAACAACCTCATTTACCGAATTTACTGAATATAAACATTTTAAGATTTAAGAACCCAGACATAAGAAGGACTTACATGTTTGTAGTTCAGATTGGTCCACTTCTTACCATGAAAATGAAAAGAAGTAATTAATGCCATCAAAGGGATGGGATATATAATATATGAAAATGTGGGAAATTAACTTGGGAAGCATGAAAATAAAGATAAAATGAAGCTATTTGAAAGATTAATTATAAAAATAAAAATGTGACAAGTGGGATGGAGAAAAATACTGAGAAATACTAAGATCGTGTGGTTGCCAAGGAGACCTCAAACCATACTTCGGATAATGACCTAGCTAGGAGTAATATTCATAAAAGGTTTGAGGAGAAGTATAAGGACAACCACATTCTTATACCACATATGGGAGGAGAAGTCATGCTAGAACATTTAGTTTTCCAATGTCTGATAATGTTGGAAAAAATAACAGTAGACTTAGGAATGCCAAGGTTACAGGAATATCTGTGTAGAGGAAAGAATGCCAGAGAACAATAATGTGTTTTTGCTATGCAACACGACACAAGGGATAATTATCTAGGGAAAAACCACACGGGGACTTTGCTGGGGCCACTAAATCAGCAGCCAAAGAAAGGACTCTTATGCTAACTTACTCACAATAAAAACCATTTTAAATCCTGAGTGATTCATTCATTGCTGTGAAAGACCAGACTTACAGAATACACATATTCCATCTGTCATTTCAAACAGTCTGTGTGTGTTTTGCATGTTGACTGCCGACTGGCTGCAGATGCTGTATTATGTTGCAATGACGAATGTTAAGAGAAGATCTGAGCAAAGTACACGGTTCAGAGAAATCCATTTTCCTCAGAAGCTTGCCTGGAAACTTGGTTTATCTTTGAATGTTACATAGCACCCAGAGCCTTGAAGGTCCTAATTACTTATTACATTCCATTGAACAAAGCATCAATTTAAACTATGTGCAAATTAAACTAATGAAGAACAGTTTATGTCAATATTTTACACAGTACTTATTTGGCACCGTTTATTATTATCTCTACCTTTAATTAAGCAAATGTTAATTTCATTTGTCAACTAATATGAAGTATTTGGGGTCTACAGAGCAAAATAATTCTTTGACAAATGTTAAAATGTGATTAATTATACTTCTTTTTAGACATATTTTATGTATAAAAGTGTTCTGTTTATATGCCTCTCTGCATCACATGTGCATACCTGGTGCCCACTGAATCCAGAAGGGTGCACTGGACACTCTGGAACTAGAATTACATGATAGTTGTGAGGTACTGTGTAGGCACTAGGAATTGGACTTGGGTTCTCTGGGATAGCAGTTAGTGCTCTTGACCATTGAGCAATCTCCCAAACCTGCCCTTGTGAATATTTCTTATATAATCT
This sequence comes from Lophiomys imhausi, assembly GCA_907164525.1. Taxonomy (NCBI): domain Eukaryota; kingdom Metazoa; phylum Chordata; class Mammalia; order Rodentia; family Muridae; genus Lophiomys; species Lophiomys imhausi. The sequence goes on along the minus strand of CAJQZJ010014103.1, from coordinate 3,054,837 downwards.
ACTGAGGAAAATTAATATCAACTTGGGTCAACAAGAATTCCTTTTTTTTTCATCTAGTTGTATCCTTGGTGGAGGTTGGATTACTTTGTATGAGCTTATGTAGAAGAGAGTAGGCACTAGTTGAACACCCATGATTCTTAGCAAGAAACAAATGAATTTAGATGTTTGTGGTGTTACACTATTCCTATGGTGACATGGAAAACACCTACTCACCACAGATAGAAAACTGATGATAGATCAATGTAATAATGCCACCAAAGTCCAACTTGGTATACTAATGTGTTTATTGGGGATTACTTACAGAAGTATGGGTGGGGCATTAGTTTTCAGAGTACAGATGACTTAAAGGCAGTTGTTTACCAAAAGCCAATGTGGGCAATGATTGATGAAAATTGGAAACTTTAAGCTCTCTGCATAACTTACCACATCTAGACAGGTAGGAGAATCTCATCTCCTTAGTAGTCGTTACTAATTACATAAACTTAGGAGGGGACAGGGAAGCCATGGGCATTTGGTAAGCTTAAGAGACTTCCTGAGACTTGTTTGTTTACTTTCTGAAAGAACCTCCCTTTAGAAGTTCCCAAGTTTTAAAGAGCTTCCTTCCATTGGTTGGTTGATGATTGCTCCTGATACAAACCCCTCACTCCCTAACTTAAAAGGAAAAGAAGGTTTAGGGCTCAACACTGAAGGGGAAAAGCACTGAAATGCTAATGACACTAGATACTTATTCCCTGACAAACATTTGTCATTAAACAGACAGGGCCACAAGGAACTAAAGCAGGGTCCGAACACTGTACCTCAAGACTATCCTCATACATTCTTTAACAACTTACTAACAGAGAAAACAGGACCACTACCACTTACTGTGACATACTATTTTGCTTAACATCAGAATGTCTGTGCTAATCTTTAGTCCTCTGGATACAAGGAAAAAACAATGCAAACAACCAATGGGATCTACTTAGTGGTGACTGGATTTGGCCTGATCGCACCACAATGTGGCCACTTGGGTTCATGTAAAGATTGCCTCAGTTTATACCATTCCCCCAGTGATTGCCTCTTGCCTGATCCAGGGGGACCTGGAGACTCCTGGTTGGAGGTCACTGGGTCATTCTGAAGTGGGGGTGAGGGCCCAGGGGCTGCTACTGGTGTGGGAAGTCCTCGCCTCTTGTAGGTCCAGCCTTAATGTCTGACATCCCAGGAAGAGCAGACCTTGCGTAAAGTGGCTATCAGAGTTACTGTTGTGAGGAGCAAATAACAAGACAGTTTTACCAAAGAGAATGAGATGTTACATCATGTCTGCCTGTTACATTGACTTGAGTGCACCCTTAGAAACTGAATGTAACACAAACCAAGGACATTTTTGGAAATTGTATGCTCTCTAGCAACCTTGTGTGGATTTATATATAAGCACTGTTTTATTAAGTATATTAAATAGGAAAATAGAAAAAAGAGCTTCCTTCCAGGATGGAATGCTTCAATTCTGAGGAAATTGCCACACAGCACATTAAAGGGATGACTAGAAGGATAATCGATCCAAGGAAACATTTAACTTGAGACCAAGATGTTTAAAAAATTGATAAGGAATGATATCTTTTTCATTTTAATTTTTAAAATATTTTTATTTTGTTAATTTCATATCATGTACCCTGTTCCCACTCATCTCCCACTCCCCTCAGAACTGCCTTCCACCCTTGGAACCGCTCCCAACAGAAAAAGAAAGTCCTACTGTGGAAGCTGTAGTGTGTTTCACTATGTCTGACAATATTCCCTTTTGTCCATACTTTTTGGATTGCAAATGTTCATTACAATGACTTTTTGGTCTGGTACGAGGCCTCTGGCTTCTGAACTTTGCCAATACTGGAAGTTCACTGGGACTCCTCTCAAATATCCTGTTGTTGTCCTGTGTGTGGAACTGGCTTCTTCATGCACTGCAGAAGTGCCATCCATGAGGTAGATGTTGGAGTGGGCACAACTCAAAGCCCTGGTTCTGGCCCACAACCCCCACATTGAGGCTCATTTCTACTGTGCTACTCAGGAAAGGTGCAGAGCCTGCTCTCCTGCTCTCATGACCCCATTAGGGCCAACTCTCCAGTCTGCTACCTGTGGAGAGGGCAAGAGAGAGTGGAGGAAGTCTCTCCCTTGCCAATACCACCACAAAGCAGACAAAATACAGGACTAGCTCTTCCACACTCACATTCTTGGGGACAGCTCACCTACAATCCCCACATCCAGAGGCAGGCAGGTCTAGTCTCTGGCTTGCTTCCTTTCATGGGAGCCCATCTGGTGCTTGCCTGATGCTGGACTGGTGATTGTCAAGTCTAGCTTTCTGTCTGGCCCTCTGGCTCCAAACTGGTGGTGGTCTTAGGCTTTCTTTTCCAGGGAATGTTAGGCTACAGCTCATTCAGATGTCCATAGGTCAGAACACTGAACGTAGGCATTCTCTTTCTCTTCCACTTGCTGATGCACATGTGACACAGCAGCCACATCTGCAATGCAACCCTCTAGGGGCAGAGGATATGGAATGATACTTAATCTGTGATTTGATACTTGAAATTTTTGTTCTTGGTATACAAATGCCATGGCTATTCATATTTTCATGCTGAATGTAGTGCTACAGACGGGTTGTTTCCATCCTTAGGAACAAACTTGTGCATTCATTGCTAAACTTGGTACTCAAGTTCAGGTCTTTCCATCTCAAAGATCGTCCTCAAAAAAAAAAACAACAAAAAAAGCTATATACCCCTTACAATGGCAAAGATGACAATGTCTTTTAGTCCTCTGACCATTCTCCTAAATAGTAGCCACAATACTCAGTTTGTTTGTTTGTAGAAAAAAAAA
>CAJQZJ010014103.1:3029316-3049526 GCA_907164525.1 Lophiomys imhausi | reverse complement strand
AGAAAGAAAGAAAGAAAGAAAGAAAGAAAGAAAGAAAGAAAGAAAGAAAGAAAGAAAGAATGAATGCTGCCATGGACAGAGCACGTTCTAAATTCAAAATGCCTGGAAAGGCTGGCTCTGCCTGTGGTAGTCTAGACAAAAGTAGAAGCAGAAAAGAGGACAAGAACAGCCAGCAAGAAAGGGCTTGCTTGATTACAAGGGAGGGGAGGAGCTAAGACAGGAGAGAAACAAAGAAAATTAAAAACTAATACTACTAAAATAGTAGGGTTTTTTTAAGGAAAAGCTAAATTTTTATATTGTTTACATGTCTTGGTGAATGTCAATTTCCCACGTATGAGGTTTAAAGCTTTGGAAATTAAATAATGTTGCAGCAAACTGTGAAACCTGAAAGAATAAAACTAAGTATACCACAGATAAACAGCATGTATCAAATAAGAAATAAATGGTTTGATAATATCAAAATCAAGAATACAGATCGTAAGCTATGAAACAGTTAAAAATCATAAGGAAATTATGCTACCACATATACTCATAGACACGAGTACAAATATAATGTTTTCCTATTGAAAGAAATGCAGGACTTTCACCTCTCCTAGAAGGGGAGTTCCTTATGTGTGTGGGGAAATGACTGGAGATGATTTGCAAATTCATAAGGTTTTCTACCAAAAATAATAGACACGAGGTTCAGTTGAAGGAGCATTCTTCACTCTCTCTGTAATCTTCCTTGTGGGCATACAATCAAAAGCACTCTTAAAGGGCCTTTGTTCATTCAAACTATTTTGACTGCCAAAAATATCATAATGGCCCACAGTAAAATGACAGTGTGACAGTGTCCTGCTTTACACTGGCTCAGTACCTGCAGCTCTCACACATAGGGACCTTTTGCATAACGTGGCTCAGATAAAAGGGTGTGTTCTCCATCGCCTCACTGTGGTTACAAGCCTCAACTTCAGTTTTCAGTCTTCCCTCCCACAGATTATTGTAAAGAAATGATATCTTCAGTATTTACCTTGGTTCCTTATTAATATTCATTTATTTTCCTGTATCACTCCTCAAACTCTGGACCACCCAAGGACAGTTTGCTGTTGTTGTTTTTCTTTTGACATATCAATTTTATTCATAATTCTCAAACCCTAGGAAGTGAATTTTTTTAATTGTATTTTAGCTATCCACTCCATTTTGTACCGTGTTTGTAAGGCTTATGTGCGTGTGTATGTGTGCCCTTTGACAAAAGCTTCACACCCAGTTTCAAAAGCTCTGTGTCCCGGATGCCTTATGCTAAGAGCTTACAACAGAGGGCAAGCAGTAATTATCACAAGCCAGCTTGTTGCTAACCAAACCTTTTTATCCGCTGACAAAAACCAGAATCCCTGATGCCAAGAGAACAACACCAATTTCCAGTTTTCAAGAAGGGTGCTTTAGCCACCAGCTGCTCACCCTTCCCTCCCCTCCCCTCCTCACACACCCAAACACACACCTCCCCACTCCTGGTTCCTAGGCATGCTCAGCCTTTAAATTTCCATCCTGGAACAAAGGCAAGGCTGGGGAAGGCTGTCATTACTTCAGTCCCCCACTCCCAAAGAAAGGCTTTAGAATGGAGAAATGAATAGAAGAAGAGCAGCAGATGCAGCTGGGTACCCCTCCCCTCTCATTTAGAAAGAAAGGACTACATAGAAATCCAAGCTCAGTCAGGCTTGTACCTTTGGGCCCCGCCCTCTACAACCAAAGAACAGTTTTTCATTTTCGTAAAATTACCAATGTATACCAATTTTCCTCCTCTAGTTACCACTGGAGAAATTATTTGAAATTTAAAATTGGCTTGTCTCTCCTCACCTCTTTCCTCAGTTTGCATACCTCTGAGGCTGTGAGCACACAGAGACAGACACAAATAATAACAATAAATTGACAATAATTAATTAATACATAATCCTCTAGCCCGGGTCTTTGCATAATTTCTTACCCTCCTTTTACAGCTCAGGCAATATTAACTCTCAAAAGTCGTACCCTAACCTGAACCAAAGTTTCCAGGGGTTTTAAAGTGATACCTAACAAGGTCCTGCTTCATCTACAAATCCAGAGCTTAGGTACCAAGCAGGGTCCCCTGCCTTGGAGTGACACCTGGAGTGGGCAGGCCTGGACAGCGCCAACCTGCGCGGACTTCCCCCGCAGAGGGAACGAGACCAGCGGACACCAGCCGGTCTGGTTCTCTACTTTCCGGGCAGCGGCTCCTCTTGGCAGAGACGGAGGAAGAGGGACCGGCGCTGCGCTGGGAGGAACGATGTCTTACCTGGGTGCGGAAAGTGGACGCACCCTCAGTCGCGGCTGACTCGGAGAGCTGGAGCTCCTGGTGGGGGCAGCCGGGGAGTCCGGAGGACCAACAACGCGAGGGAAAGGAGGAGAAGAAAGAGAAAGAGGCCGAAGGAAAGCCGAGGGAGAGAAGATGCTGCCGCCGCCGCCGCCGCCGCCGCCGCCGCCGCCGCCTCCACCGCCGAGAGCCCGCGCAGCCCGAGCGCCGCCCCGTGCGCGCCCCAGCCGGGCTCCGCCGCCGCCCCGCCCCGGCTGTTCCCGCCCCGTGCGCGCCCCAGCGGGGCTCCGCCAGCGTCCTTGCCGAGCGGCCACCGCCGCAGTGTCAGGGAAGGGGAGCGCCGGCTCCGCCTCCTGCCGCAGCCAGCCGACCTCCTCGCGGGGTACAGCCGGGCTCGGAGCCCCAGAGAGCCCCGCCCAGCCAAGGCCAAGGGCGGCCGAGCCGCAGGGATCAAGCTCCTTCCTTCCCAGCCGGACCTGCGCTGCAGAACTGTCCCTCTAGGCTCACAAAGTGAGCGGCAGAGACACGCGGGCCTCCTTATGGACGACCTTGGGAAGTCAGGGACATTTCAGTCAGTCTTGGGAGATTTGCCTCTTTCCATTCTTTGTGTTATGGCTGAAGCCGACTCCATGGACCACCCTCCATGGAAAAAGCTCACTGATCTTGCTTCCACAAACCCAACAACAGGTGCATCTAGACCGCCCCCCCCCCCAAAGAAATTGAGATAGAGAACAACCCCCTTTGGTATGGAAGGTTGGAGGGTTAAGGATTTGGAGAATTCTAGACCCAGTTCTGTCACTAATCCTATGCACTTACTGATTCAACTAATGTTTATGCAGGTCTACTATGTGTCAGCCATCGTTTAAGGGTTTGTGGAAACATGAAACTCAAATGCCCCCCATCCAATCCAATCTGTAGTGTGGTAATAACACCAAACAAAGGTGAAAACCATCAGCATCACCTCGCTCAAATTGAAAAAGTCGAGTGGATTCTCAGGGAAAATGTTGATGTGAGAAAATGCCCTTAAAATAAGAATCTGCTCTAGGGGCTGGAAAGATGACTCAGTAATTAAGAGCACATACTACTTGATCTTCCAGAGAACCTGGACTGGGTTCCCAGGACCTACACCAGGCAGCTCACAACTGCCTATAACTGCAGTTGCAGGGGGTTCTCATGTCTCTGGCCTCCAAGGGCACTTGAACACACACACACAAACTTAAAAATAATTTAAAAAATTCAAAAACATCTCTTAACTACCTTTGAAAATGAAATGTCCAAGGTACAGTTTAGAAAAACTTCACTCATCGCTAGCGGGTACCAACGGAAATCCCTTCCCTTGGTACCCGCTAGCGATGAGTGAATTTCAACCTAAACAGCAAGGAGGGTCTTGCACACTGTCAACATGATGAAAATGTAGTTTCTAAATTTGTTTTGCCTCTTTTAAAAAACACTGAACTTGCCGGGCGGTGGTGGCGCACGCCTTTAATCCCAGCACTTGGGAGGCAGAGGCAGGTGGATCTTTGTGAGTTCGAGGCCAGCCTGGTCTATAAAGTGAGTCCAGGACAGGCAGGGCTACACAGAGAAACCCTGTCTCGAAAAACCAAAAAAAAAAAAAAAACACTGAACTTTACAGTTGATTTCTTGGGCATTTGGTCTAATTGCCTCAACTTTCAGATTTCAGAAAAGCGACCCACTTACAGGACACCACAAATATTGGAACTCATTACACAGCAAGGTGTGAAAACATAATCTTCATAGTTACACCCTAGGCTCTGGGAAGTTTCTCCACCCAGCTTCATCTAGTGTCCTGGTGACGCTTGCAAGGAGGTTGGAAATATCAGGGCACACCCAGAAGAAGGAAACTTGGTGGAGGTGGGGCTCTCAGAAGGTGGCCTCATGGAGATAATTTCAGCCTCTAGGAAATGACAGAAATATCTTGTGTTTGGAAGGAAGGAGTGGGAATCCTGTTGGATCCTGAAATGGCACATAGTTCAGAAGCTCACTAGGACACTTCATTCCTGCTCAGCCCAATTATGGAGTGCTTCCCAGTTCCTAGGAGTGTTGTGCTGTTTGATACAAGAGCAACACTCCATTAGGAAGAGACCCTGTTCCTTCTTTCACTTCACATAGAACCCCTGTGGGTTTGCATCAACCCTGAGTTTAAAGTCAACAGAACTTCAGGCTTATAAAATAAACTTGCCCACTTTTATTTTGAAAATCAGTGGCTTTCCACATTAATGGTTTTCTGGATCCACCAAACATATGTGGTCTTTCTTTTGGGAGAACCTCAACCTTATATGGGAGCATGCCTCCTCCCACTACCTAGCTTAGCTAGAGTTCTGCCAGAAATAAATAATAGTACCCATATGCTAGTGTTCCATAAGGGAAATGAAAAATGGGGGGTCAATGACAAAGGACAAGAATGGGGGGAACAACTTTGGAGTGGCTGACAATTTTGGAATTCCTAGTGGGAATATATATATATATAATATCTGTACTTGACATGTGAGACTTCATGAAACTTTTCCAGGCCATATTGACATTTCAACTGGTGTTATGATTATGCAGGTCTTGCTTAGGTAGGTAACCTTAAAATCAATGTTTCCTAAATACAAATGCTCTGTCATGTCTAGAAGACATTATTCAATAGCAGGTACTCTAATCCTCTAGCTCACAATATTTCTGTCCCCTTTTCTGTGATGTTTTCTGAATGTAGGTGTAGGGGTTGAGTTGTAGATGTGCCAATGGGGTCTGTGTATGCCACAGTTATTCATTCTCTGTATTTTGAATAGTTGTGGATCTCCACGACACACTCCACCTAATGCAAAACTTATTCTTTGATGAAGGGTTAAAGCTACACTTATTTGTGGATGTAAGAATAAAGACTCAGAAGATAGCTTGAAATTATATTGTTAGTAGGTACTCTTCCAGAATCAGTGGCTTCTCCAACCATGGGTAAATGCAGTGCCAGGCATGAATTCCCTTCTATTAAGCTGGCCTTAGGTGTATTCAGACAGCTGTTGGTTACCCCCAAGATAAAAGGATCACTGTTGTGCCACTGAGGAAATCTTGCCAGGTGAATCAATGTTGTGGTTTGTAGTCTTTGCAGCTGAGTAGAACTATTGATTGTTTTTCTCCCTTGGCAGCTTACATAGCAACTTCTGGTACCACAAAAGCCAGTCCTCAGGGAGGAGGCTTCAGGTCAGTTCCAGCTGCATTCCTTCAAGTTCTGGTGCCTTCAACAATATAGTCTTGCCTTCAAGTTCTGGGAGGCAAGTAAGGGTAATGGCAATCACCTATATTGCTTAGGAGTCTCCTGGACTCCCCTAGCCAACCATACAACAATGATATATACATATACATATATATATATATATATGAGGTGCTTCTCAGGGCTTTCTGGGAAGGGTCCACCAGTGAAATACAGTCGCGACTAGATTTTAAGGAATAATTAACAAAGCTTTTATTGCAGCATGGGATGGAATGGTTAGACATGCCAAGGCTCTTGGAATGTTGTTTCTTTGCTTGACTTTTGTTTAGATGTCTTTGATTTTCCTATATCGGGAGATAAAAAGGATATTTTTCTGGTTTGACATTGCTAAAACAAATGAGATTTTTGAAGACTTTGGGCAGATTTTGAATTGTCATTACAGTTCAAGGTTGCTCTCTTGGTTACAGAGATACAAAATCTGGGATTTAAGTGAAATATTTGAGCAAGGTGGTACTAGCACACGCCCTTAATCCCTTAATCCCATCACACTAGAGGAAGAAACAGGGAGATCTCTGGATTCTAGACCAGCCTGGTTTAAACAATGAAGGCAGGGCGGGAAACCTGTTGAGAAGACAAGATTGCTTACTAAAGACAGTCTAGAATTCAAAAATGACACATTTTTTCCTTGATGTTAAGTTTAATAATGTCCTTACTGATATAATGAATAAATACACATAATCTTAAATTTGTGTAAAGAGAAAGAAGTTACAACCCAGTCTTCTTAGGTGTGGGGCTCCCACTGGGGAACTGGTTTCAAGAGGCATTTTGCCCCTAAAATAGATCTGTTAATTGCTGGGTGTGGAGCTACATGCCTTTAATCCCAGAACTTTGGAGGCAGAAGCAAGCTAATCTCTGTGAGTTCAAGGCTAGCCTGGTGCAAAGTAAGTCCAGGACAAGGATACACAGATAAATCCTGTCTCAAAAAGAAAAAGGAGAGAGAAAGAGATATATTCTGTTAATCAATGTAAGAACCCAGAGTTAGGCTTTGGAAGAACTTGCAAACTGCATGCCTCCCACAGCCAACAGTAAAGAAAAGCTAACATAAAATAGCATATCATGCTATTTTACACTAATCTTCTTAAGAATGGAGTTTCCATAGGAGGATTGGAACTCAAACTAATACAAATGGTTTAAGTAATGTTATTGTTTAATAAGGGTAATTCAATTATTTAAATTCATACCTTGATCTCAAAACTTGGGAGACAAGGAAAAAGCAGGTTCCTTGTGTGTTCAAGGCCAATCTAACCTACAGAGCTCTACAGAGCAAATCAAGACAGCCCAAGCTACAAAGAGAAACCCTGTCTCAATAAGGATATCTATATCCACATAGAAATTAAATCTCCAAAGAAAGGAGAAAAGGAAAGAAAAAATATGTAAATGCATGCCTTTGTTCCCAAAACATGGGAGACAGAGACAGAGACAGATTGGTTCCTTTTGAGTTTGAGGCCAACCTAATCTACAAAAAGCCAGAACAACACAGAATAAACCTGTTTTAATCAATTAATAAATATATGTCAACTGTTGAGGAGAATACTTAAACTCCATACAGTCTTATGCTGTATTTTCAATTTAAAATAGATTATATATAGCATATATATGTAATACTATTGTATCTCATGTTTTTATATGGCATGAATGGAGACTTGCAAATGTCTTTCTGCTGTTCAAAGAACAGAAAATATTCCTTAATTGATTTGTGCATCCCGCACATCCAAGGCATTTTGGTAATTGCAGAACTATATATTTCTTGTGAAAAATTATATATTTTCACAAATTTATGTATGTATGTATATATATATAAAGAAATCCTATTATAAGGGAATAGTTTAAAATCTATACTGCTTTAAGTTAGAGAATCTAAAAGAAATAGACAAATCTCTAGATGAAATCACATCACTAAAGTTAAGCCAAGAGACCAACAACAGACATGTAACAAATATGGAGATTAAATAGTAATTTAAAAAAAACTTCCAATTAAAAAGAACCAAGGTATCAAAGCAGAATTCAACTGGATTTTCAAAGAAGAGCTACAAGCAATTCTTTAATTATTAAAAAATAAAGAAGAGAGAAAAACAAAAACAGAAGGAACATTTCCAAATTTTTCTTATGAAGTCAATATTACTCTAATATCAAAACCAGGTAGACACAGCTCCCCCCAGAAAGAAAAATTCAGACCAATATCTGTCATGAATATAAATGCAAAAGTCCTCAATAAAATACTTGCAAGTCCAATACAGGTATATGTCAAAAAGATCATCCATCAAAAACAATTTGGCTTTATTAAAGAAGATGTAGGATGGTTCAACGTAAGTCTATAAATTTATATACAATGATACAAATGTACTTAAAGATAAAAATCACATGATGCTTTCAATAGAAGCAGCAAAGGCTTTTGACAATAAAACGCAGAGACTCCGAAACTTACCATCTGCAAAATATGGACCACATTGAAAATTAATTCAACTTATAACCCACCAAAAAATGTGGCCCATTTTCAAGAGGAAGAAATCAACTGAAACTAATTCTTAAGTAAATTAGTTGTAGAAAAGATTTAAAGTATACATTATAATTGTGCTCAAGAACTTAAGGAAATGCAAATAAAATAATACAGAATTCCAACAAACTAAAATTCTTGAGAATCACATTTTGATGATAACTAACATTTTCAATATTTCCTTGTACCTATTGGCCATTCTTAGTTCACATGTTTTGCTATGTCTATTCTGCCAGGTTTAAATTTTTAATTCAATTTTAAGTGATTAATTTTCAGTTGAGTTATGTGCTTCTTATAGTGTTTACATATTCGGGATGGAATGCATTCGTAGAAAAACCCTTTGAGAATTTATTCCCTCAATATTTTTTCACTTAATTTTCTTAAAAATCACATTCATAGACTCACTAAACGTACAATTAGAACAGATAGCAGAGAGGGGGGCATAATGGAGCTCCATCCATCTTTAGCTGGGACCTCAATATTTTTCTGCTCTGGACCTACATGTTCTGGGATGTACTTCAGTGGCCCCCTTGTGGTTCTGAGGTTTGTTTCAGGCCTCCAGGCTGGGGCAGTTGTTCTAGGAGTTATCTTCATTCTCTATCTTTCAAATGGATGATGATAAAATTTCTCAGCCCCCACAATAATCTGATGCTTTCCCGTGGTTTATCTATTTATATGCCTAGAAACATATCCTACTGTTTCTCTGGGGAACACAAAGTAGTATACTAACCTTTTATTTCAAGTTAAATTCAGTTGTTATAGGGAATACTTTACATGATTTTAATTCTTTTTTATTTCGATGCAAGGATTGAACACAGAACCTCATACATTCAAGCTTATATCCTCATACCTTCATTCTCTTAAATGTGTTAAAGCTTATTTTATATTCAACTATAGAGTTTAACATGATTGATAGTCTCTGTGGTCTTATTAAAAGTTCACTGAGAATGGATCAGAGACTCACACAACAGAAGACTATAAAAAAAAGACCCTGTAAAACATAAATGAAAATATCAATAAATTGAGATTAGGCAACTCCCATCACAAAATGACCAAATCAATAACTATAAAAATTAAAAGTGTTTGTTTTTGAATGGTTCCATTGTTAAAAACCTTGGCAAACATAATCTTGGAAAGAATATGCTCAAATCATTTTTCCTATAAGGGACACAAATCCAGAAATTGTAAAGAATTCTCATTGCATAGTACTTAAGGAGACAAACCCTCACTTTGCCTATTAAAAAGGAGACAATTGTTCACATTGCCTATTATCAATCACAAAAAGTATTATAACAGACACTTCACCAGAGTGTAATAGTAGAGGTTAAGAACATCCAAAGAGGCTTCATATAATTAATCATTATAAAATGCTAATACGTATTACAATGTGATGTTACTAATGCACACCAAAAGGGATGCAGTTCAAAAGACAAACAAAATGCCAAGGACTGGTGTGGAGGTGAGAAAAAGAGCTAGCGATTACACACTATTAAGTGATCATAGCACTGAACACCCACTTTTCATAGGCCTTAGTCCCTTTTCATATTTAAGAATAGATCATATGACCTAAGTATTCTATAACCATCCACTTAGCCTAGAAAAGCATCTTCCTGTTCATATGAGCATAACATCTAACAGCTGAAAAATCATATTTGGAAATCCTTCAAATAGCTGTCATTTAGTAAGTGGGATGAACAAATTATGACAGATTTCTGTGCTAGAACACAGTGCTGTTTCAGGGTCCAGACACTGAACGCGAAACAACCAGGATAAACATCAAGGCATTTTGCTAAATTAAAAGAGCCAGATACAAAGAACTCCCTGTGTGCCTTTTTCACATGGAATTTTAGAAAAAGCCAAGCTGCTAAGACTACAAGTAGATCGCTGGTTTCCAGGGCCAGGAGTGGGAACAGCAATTGATTATAACTAACATGGGAACTCAATGTGGTGTGTCTAGAGTCTACACTTGGAATAACAGTATGGGCACAGAGCTCTGCAGTGCTCATAAAACACCATTTATAATTGGAATGTTTTGTTTATTTTTTTGTTTTTCAAATCAGGTTTCTCTGTGTAGCCCTGGATGTCCTGGAACTCACTCACTTTGTGGATCAGGCTGGCATGGAACTCAGAGATCTGCCTGCCTCTCCCTCTCCCAGTGCTAGGATTAAAGGCGTGTGTCACCACCGCCCAGCTCCTTTTCGTGAACACATATGATAATAACTGTTAATACACATGTAGGACTTCTAATATCTTTTAATCTAATAATTCCCTCTGTTAGAAATGACCTCAAACTCAGTCAAAGAGTGGTTGCTTATCCAAATAACAGTACTTCCTCTATTGTACAAGTGGGTATAGCCTGCCTGGCAGATTGATCTCATAATTTTGTCCAATGTCTTTTTCACTTAAAAATTACTGAAATAATGAGCAATTTGCATACCTGTGTAAGTCTTGTATATATTTAATCATTTAACTTTTTTCTTTTTTTAAACTCTTCTCTTTCTTTACTAAATTTTGCTTGATTTTTAGTTACTGAGGTCTGTGTGCTGAAATCTCTCACTTTATAGCATTCTTTTTTTTTTTTCCTTTAGTTGTGTCCCTCTTGCTTTACCTATCTGAGAATATGTGAGATGCATTCAGTATGACCATCTTTTCCTGCTGGGTTGGATATTTCATAATTGTGAGACAGTTCTCTTTTTGTGGCTATGACTCACTTCCCACTTTGGTTTCTATCAGTGCATCTTTATCAGCACTCTGGTTGAATTCACGAGCCACACCTTTATGTGCCCTTTTTATGTTAAATTCTAATGTTTACTTAAGTCACATACAATTTGCATATGACATCCAGCTTTGTTTTTAGTTAGTTTAAAATATGTGTTCTGTTTTTTTTTTTTTCCCATTCCCACACACTATAATCAAAATTACTTTAAGATGTAAATCTTCCAGTTTGGTATTTATTTGGTATGTTTTTTTTAAACTGCTTCTTCACTCACCCTCTTTTATTTTCTTTCTTTTTCTCTTTCTTTCTTATATAAATAAGAAATAAGAAAGTATTTTCCCTGCCCCTAGAGGTATTGCAGATGTGACTGCTATGTCACATGTGCATCAGTAGGTGGCAGAAAGGAGAGAGGCTAGATCTATGTTCAGTGTTCTGACCTATGAACATCTGAATGAATAGTAGCCTAATATTTCTGGGAAAAAAAAGCAAGCTGGATACCAACACCACTTTGGCCCCATGGGGTAACCTGAGATGACTCCAGTACCATGCAAGCACCAGATGGGCTCCCAGAATGGGAAATAAGCCAGAAACTAGAAGAACTCTGCCTGGCCCTGTATGTGGGGGTTGTAGAGACCCAGCCCTGGGGTAAGATCTGGCCCAGATGGGGTCAGAAGAGCAGGAGAGCTGTCCCTGACCCTCACATGCTGCAGCACTCAGGAGAGCAGGCCCTGCACCTTTCCATAGTAGAACTGGTCATGCAAGTGGGGGTTGCAGGTCCAGAACCAGGGCTTTGAGTTGACCCACCCCAACATCTACCCCATGGATGAACTGCTAGAGAGCAAGAAGAGGTCAGTTCCACAACCCAGGATTGCAGGATCTCCATGACACAGGACAGTTAAGGCATATTTGAGAGGAAATTCAGTGAGGTTCCAGCACTGACAGAGTAGTGAAAACCAGGGGCCTCATACCAGACCAAGGAGTCATTATAATGAGCATTTGCAAGCAGAATGTGTGAACAAAGGGGAATATAGTAGGTCATACTGAGATACACTGTAGCTTCCACAATGAACTGTTAATTTTTTTTTTTTTTGCTGGGATAGATTGCAAGGGTAGAGAGTGAGTCTGGGGGGGTGGTAGGTGGGAGATGGGAGGGAACAGTGTGCATGATGTGTAATTCACAAAATAAATATTTTTCTATATAACAAAAAGATTTCCCTTAGTCTTGCCAATAACACAATACCACAGACTGTGCAATTTGCAATTTTTAACAATTATTTTGGCTTATAATTCTGAAGTCCAAGGTTAAAGGGCAACATCTAATAATGGTTTTCTTGGTGGCAAAGTCCCAGGGCTATACAAGATACCACCTGACAAGAAATAGGGAGTATATTTGTCTGGGTCATCTGGCTGTTAGTACCCAGTGATGAAGTTTTGATCAGATGGCCTTATCTAATCTTGATTACTTTCTCAAAGAGCCACCTCCAAGCAACATATTGGATTGCTTCCTTCCTCTTAGTGGGGATTACATTTTAACTCCTAAGCCATTGGGAGCACATTCAAGCCACATCCAAGCCACAGCACTTGCCCTTACTTGAATTAGTCAGTCATTTCTAATATTTCCTGTTAACTCTATTAGATTGTTGCCTAGGCATTCTTCCTTTGGTCCTTTGTCTATTCCACATAGATAAAACTTTTTCTCTTTGTGAAAGTCAAGAAAGGTAGAGTACCTTCATTCCACGTGAATCTCCTCTTGTTTTATATGTAATTTTCATATATTTTATTTATTCAGACATTTTAATCTTCAAAAACTTTAATATAATGGTTGATTTCATCAGCAGAATTTGGTTAGAGTTACCTTTACAATGGTATGGTATTTTATCCCTGTTCTCATTCTTTTTGGAGGGAGAATCAGTCTCTAATAGGTGACTTTACAATTACTGATAACTCTAGTACCTGATACTTTTTTTGTATTATTCAGTCTTGAGCCAAAATCACATTGAAAGCAAGGTTGCTTCCGTCCAAGTTACCTTGCAATGAGTTAAAGCGCCTCAAATTACTTTAGGCACAAGGGAAATTTAGTATATCAAATAAGATACTAATTCATTTTGTAAGACAGATGACGTATGGGGCTTAGGCCTGACCTTCAGGGGAAGGAAAAATCACTTCCAGATAGGCAGGTGAAGGGGTCTGCTGCCTCTTTCTCAGTCAGAGGACTAAACAAATCACAAAGCTGCTGTTATGATGGAGTTTAACAGCAGTGTCTCAGTGGGATCCAATCAGTAGGAAACTATTTCTGCCTACAATGGCCCTTTGATGATCATGCTGATAGTAACAAATGCAAAAACCTCAGACATACCCTCAGATGCCTTATCAGCAGCAGTAACCTACCTTACTTCTTTATAAGTGATAGGAGACAGCAAATGTAATTCTAGAACATTACCTGCAAGAGCACGGGGCGGGGGGGGGGGGACGTAGACATTGCCTTTCTAGCTTCCGCAGTGTGCTGTGGTAGAATAAATCAGAATAGATGTTGTGTGCCAATTTCCCATTAACCAAATTAATTAAATCACAATGTGTAAGCAAGTTGATCTCCAAGGACGAGTCATTATTCATTAGGGATTCACGTCATGCACAGCTCAGGACATCAAAAGGACTCCTTTAATAATGAAGCATTGCCATAGAGAATTAATAAATTTTCTCTTGTGCAAAATAGCCCTTTTACCTTGTCACTAACAAGGAGTCTTGGCTGCAATTCTCCCTCTGCAGAGCAGTGTTCTGGCCAAGGGAAGCTGAGAAGAACCCTTCTTCTTGTGAAGTGACAATGCTTATGTGGCAGGACTCTTAAGGCAAACAAGACCTAAATCTCTAGGTGCCTAGCTGGGAGGGGAGATGCCCCTCCAGGTCTCGTCAGTTCATAGAAGCCAAGTGCTCTATGGCTGACTCCATCTCCAGGTCTCTGCTGGAAAATGAAGGGACTGTTAAAAGCTGGGAAAGGGGCCAGCAGTCAGAGAGCAGGTGTGCCAGAACAGATGAGGACTGAATTGCTCTTAAGATGGGAACTGTCCAGGCAGCCACTGGTATGTCATTTTTTAGTTTTGGAAGCTGCAGGCCCTGCACTTCCTATATAATCAGATATATTTATCCCTCTCAGGTCTCTGAGGTGGTTGAAGAATAGATACCTAGAGTCTCATAGTTAAATTTTGAGTTGTTTAGGAATCAAGAGGGTGTTCTGGATCTAAGAAGATATTTTTAAAATTATGAGGCAAGTTAGTATGAAAGCTGAGTTAGATATAGAACTTTAAACTCATGGAGATGGTTAGATAGTAGAATGTTAAAGTCAGGTGCCAAATACATATGGACTGGACATTGGGAATGTATGCTAAGCCATATAACTCTTATAATCGTGGCCTATTTATTTCTGTTGTTTTGTATTGTATTTATAGTTATAAGAAAAAGAACCATTTTTTGGACTGAAAGGGAGAGCTGTTGGGGGGAAAAATAAATACCTTAAACTAAAAAAAAAAAAAGAAGGGAAGAGGATGGGGGGGTTGAGGGGGAGGAGGGTGGAAGGGTGGGACTGGAGGGGGGAGTAGGGAGGGGATTGTGATTGAGATGTAACTTGAAGAAATAAAAAATAAATTATTAAAAAAATATATTATTACTCTGAGCAGCATAAATACTTATGCAATTCCTTCAACACAGTCTCATATAAATTATTTGTAGTATTTTAAGTAATTTCTCCGCCAATTCCCTCAATCTCTAGAATTTCTTGTGTTAATTGAAATGTAATATGGAGTGTTATACATATGGGAGATATGTCTCCTGTACAAATATTTCAAAGAAAATATAGCAGTCATAAGTTGGTATCCATTGCATTTTCGCATGTTAAAATTATTACATGCTTATTAGGAGTCTACAGAAAGCAGTCACTTGCTTTCACCACTTATAACTGAATCAGTATATGCTAGGATGATTAGAAATTTCTACTCATTAAAATCATTGCCCCAAAAGATTTTATTAATTGCTTCTCAACAAATGCAAGTCTTAAGTGAAGTCTAGCCAATGAAGCTGTGTGAGTGGGTAACTTAGATGCTTATGCAAAAAGTCATCCCCCTTTAAAAAAATCCACAAAGCCTGTTGAATTCCATTCCACTTAGTGAAAAGGTCCAGTCTAAATTCAGGCAACTCTTTCAAACTAAATTTCTCAGGGATATCAATTAATGACTTTACATAACCAAGTTTGGAGAGGAAGTGGAACATAAACCAACAAGGCAAAAACTGTAGAACTGTGCAGCAAGTGACTGATCACAGCCACTGCAGGGAAGTTTTATTGGGGATACAAATGGCCAAACCACATCAATTATTCACACGTGCCTGCCCTACGTAAGCTGAGAAAGTGGACACCACGATAAAGCTTACTGGCTGATGGGTGTCCACGACACAAGCACACTGTCTCTTGTGTCGAGTGTTTCCTGTTCTTCTAAGATAGATATTATGAACTGTGTGTCAATATCCAGATGCATTCTGAGGACTTGACATTTGCCCTGAAAATGAACAAGCTAATCACTATTGCTGGTTCTAAGCTGGGGACTCGTCAGATGTATTAGCCCATAGCTCTTCAAATGTATATGAGATCAACAGCCTTGTGTTCACACCATTCAAAGGCACAGAGAGCAACTTCTTTTGAGATCACACACAAGGGACCGGATTAGGATTTTAAGATGAACTGTTTGATTTCTCTAAAATTGCTGTCCTTTCAAGATAGGTCGTGGGACCAGTCCTGACATGACTTCCACGATGCGTGATGTGTACAGATTCCTTCTTCTCTTTTCCCCATATCTAACTGATCCGACTCAGACTCTTTGACATCTTAGGCCCGGCAGCACTTTCTTAAGGGATAGAGTAGGTAATTTATCAAGATAGCTTTTTGTTAGTGTCAGAATAGTCTGGGAAAAAAAAAAAGGATATGGTGAAGAGAGAGAAGAGGGATAGAGATGGAGAGAAGAGAAAAAAAAAACTTGAGAAATTCTTTAATACCAATGTAAAAATTGTCTTCATGTTGGTTAAATATTAACTCAAGGCTCATTCTGTCCACAGATATCCCCGTAAAGCAGAACTGTGAGGTATTTGGGACATACAGTAAGCTTCATATGCTTGTGGCTAAAGCAATGGAAGGAAAACCAAAAAAGGACCTCGCGTCACATTTTTCTTTCTTTGGTAGAGCTGTACATCTTTGTGATGCCTTGGTTTCTTTTATGTAGTTGTTCTGGTTGTCTTTGAGGAAAACAGAACCCTCAATTTTTGTTTCATAATGGGCTCACTGCAAAACAGCACTACTTGGAGTGTACTGGTCACTCAGCATCCCTGGTTGCACCCTTACATCTGAGGAAGTGAATAGATCACTTTCATTGACTCACAGCCATCTGAAAAATCCCCAAAGTAACAGTTGCAGGGTGCCACCCTGACTTGCAAGATATTTTCCCTGCACACTCCAGAGAAGGCACTGGGAAGCTGTCGTCAGACTCTGGACTTGCAGCTGAGACCTGCTGGCAAACTGCCCTCTGACTGTAGGGCCTTCTTCATGGGTGCCAGCAAGACTTGGCCTCATTTAAAAAGAAAAATAGCACAGGCAGCCTTGTGGTGAAGTTTTGAATGCTTAGCAGAATTCAATTAAGATGACGAAAGGTGGAGGGCCTACCTTCACATGGTGCAGAATAAAATTTCTAGTTTTTTTTTTTTCACCTCTGAAGAGCTAGCTCACTTTTCTCAAATGAAGAAAAGACATGTGGTTTAGAATAAGAAAGATGAATTGTCATAAAGAGAACTTAAAAGGTGTCATGTCAAGCCAGCTGACATGTGAGAGCAATATTTAGATGATGGGTTAACAGAACAGCTGGCATAATTAAGGCCTGGAAGTGCACTCTGTGGTTGAGGGGGAAAGGGGGAGCATTTAATCATACGGACATTGTGTATTTTTCAAGAAATGAAACCTCCAGTGTTGCTTTTCCCAGACTGAAGTTGGTGACAGGGCTTGGAGACTGTTTTTATTATAGCAGGCTCTCAGCCCAGTTTTAATCACCGTTAGGGAAGGAAATGGGTCTCTGACCAGCATGATGCATTTTACTTTCAGTATAACCAAGTGGAGAGCAGCAATGCATTTCTTGGGTGACAGCCTGAATTATAAGTACAGCTGAATGAAAAACAGAATGAGAACTGGCAGGCCAGTGTCAGGGCTGACTGCCTTTGGTCAATGGATCTCTTTCCTGCCTTTGTTTAATGAGATGTTTAATTCTGAAGTAAGGGAATTTAAGATTTTTGTTCATTTGTGATCTCATATTTTATTTTATTATTTTATTCAGTGTACTGAGATGGAATCGCTTGCTCTGTGCTCGTTAGGCAAGTACTCTACCACTGTGTTATAGGCCTAGCAATGGGCAAAACCAAGTACGGCATCAGTGGCTCTGATGACTGACCATCTGCATTTCCATTCTGAAATTAGACCCATAATCACATTCTTTTCTACCCCCCTATTTTTCTTTTGTTGAAAATAGATTCATTCATACAAAATGTTCTGATTACAATTTCCCTCCCTCAGCTCCTCTGAGATCATATCCACATTCTTTGGGGGAAAGTCTCAGCTTAAAATCCCTAATGATTTCGAAGTATTTTATAAATGTTTGCTTTTTCTAGGAGCACTTTTCTCTACCATGGGTGATGAGAATCTTGCTGTCTATTTTTGTATCAGTTTTTTTTTGTTTGTTTGTTTAGCAGATGAAACAGTGACTTTCACTACAACGCTTTCCTGAATGTACGTCCGTCATGATTACTATCACCATTATGCCTCCCACTAGCTCTACTTCCCCTCCAAACCAGTGCCTCTTCTGTGTGTGCGTGCGTGCATATGTGCTTGTGTGTACATGTGCGAATGAATACATGTGTGAGTGCATGAAACAGGTGCCTAGGACACGTGTTCTTGTCAGCTTATCTGAGTCACAGTCTTCCTCTGTAGCCCAAGCTAGCCTTGAACTTGAGATCTCTTGTTTCAGTTTTCTGAATGCTGGCTGGGATTACAGGTTTCTACCCGAATGCCAGGCCAAAGCCTGTATTTTGAGATAAGAAAGTGTTACTATAATAAAAGATATTCAGCCCAAAGCATAAAAACATTGTGCCCTATGGAGATATCTCTGCTCTGAAAAAGGCTAACAATATTAAAGCATATGCTGACTTCTTCTTGTCTGGTAATTTTTTTCAAGAGAAAAGTATTTACAAATTTCCTTTAAAAAAAATGTTCACAAAAGCTATACTGTGACCTACCTTGTCCATGTTTCTTTCAACATTTTTTTTTTTTTTTGGTTTTTCAAGACAGGGTTTCTCTGTGTAGTCCTGGCTATCCTGGAACTCATTCTGTAGACCAGTTGAACTCACAGAGATTCACCTGCCTCTGCCTCCCAAGTGCTGGGATTAAATGCGTGCCACCACATCCGGCCTTGTCCATGTTTCTTGCTCTTATACATTACAACAACTCAAAATCGCTAAGATCGTTCAGCTCGACAGATTGCTCCAGCAAGAACTTCAGTAAAGCCCTGAAGATCAGCTTCTGTCTACGAACTTCTTAGGACATCTAAACAGCTGAGCACAAAAGGGCTGAACATCAAATGATTCTATTAACATTTTTAGCCATTTTTCCATTCTTATTTGGGCCCCAAACAGGTTTACTACGTCCCAAATCAGCAGGGAGTCATTTTAAGAGAGCAATGTCGTATCCCCAGAAGGTGGGGAGGGTGTTTTCCCCCCTTTGATTATTTAAGGGATAATAGAAAATTTTGTTATTTAGGGGAAGAGACTACAAGCTGTTAAGTGGTCTTGTTAAATGGGTTTTGGAGGTTAGACCCAGGGACTTCTCTCTCTTTTTTTTTCTGTATCCTTCTTTCTCTCCTATGTAGGAGTGAACAGACTTGAGAAAAAATGGGACATAGACATAGTTAGGAAAGATCAAGAAAAAAGGACAGATTATTGAATATGGCCTTATACCTTTGTATATTGATACAAAATTAATATTATATTTGGCTAAATTGGTATTGATCATTGTATATTAATGCAAAAATTAAGATTGTATTGGGCTACATCGGTATTGATCTTTGTATATTGATACAAAATTAAGATTATATTTGGCCACAATGGTATTGACCCTTGTATATTGATGCAAAATTAAGATTGTATTGGGCTACATAGGTATTGACCTTTGTATATTGATACAAAAGTAAGATTATATTTGGCCACATTGGTATTGATCTTTGTATATTGATACAAAATTAAGGGTAACACTTCTTAAAGGTATTGTACCTAGTAATGCTTAAAAATGAAATGTGAAGTTTTGGCCTTTTGTTACCAACCATCATAAACTGTTTAGGATAATTAAGAAATGCAAACTAATAGTCATGCAAGCGTGTCATTTGTTAGTTACTATGACAGTCTATCACAGTTATTTTCTAAGCTACTCAGAAATCAAGGTGCTAAGAGACAAGCAATATTTGCTTATCTAAATATAAGAGATAGATAGGGCATCTTCAAAAACCTCAAGAGATCTGCAGAATATGGCATTCAAAGGTGTTTTCTTAACTTAAGATTTTTTGATATCGAGACATGTCAGTGCCTGACAGCACCCCCTATTCTACTCCAAATAGAAGATGAGCATCAAAAAATCTCCAGTGTGAGATGGTTGAATTGGTGGTAAACCTATCCCTTGGCAAGAAAAACTCCTTGCTTTAACTGTAGACAGAATGCTGTCCAAAAAGACAAAACTTGGAAGCAGGTAAGTTGACAGCCTAGCTCTGCCAAGCCAGGGTAGGTAAGTCCTTCATAATTCCTGCTCTACAATCAATGTCTGTCAGAGAAATGGGGCCAAATGGCTGAAGATTGATGCTGTAATGTATGGAGAGAAAATGGGAACTGTCCAGGCAGTCACTGGTATGTCATTTCTTAGTTTTGGAAGCTACGGGCCCTGCACTTCCTATATAATCAGATATATTTATCCCTCTCAGGTCTCTGAGGTGGTTGAAGACTAGAAAGTTAGAGTCTCATAATTAAATTTTGAGTTGTTTAGGAATTAAGAGGGTGTTCTGGATCTAAGAAGATGCTTTTAAAATTTTGAGGCAAGTTAGTATGAAAGCTGAGTTAGATATAGAACTTTAAATTCATGGAGATGGTTAGATAGTAGAATGTTAAAGTCAGGTGCCAAATACATGTGGACTGGATATTGGGAATGTATGCTAAGCTATATAATTCTCATAATTTATTTCTGCTGTTTTGTATTGTATTTATTGCTGTAAGAGAAAGAACCATTTGTTGGACTGTAAGGGGGAGCTGTTGGGGGGAAAAGATATACCTTAAACTAAAAAAAAAAAAAAAAAAAAAAAGGTAGAGG
>CAJQZJ010014103.1:2994631-3014316 GCA_907164525.1 Lophiomys imhausi | reverse complement strand
ACTGTGCCACCATGTTGGAAACTCCGGAAAAAAATAATCTCACTTACATTTGCTCTTGTGGTGCGGCTCGAGTGCAGGCTGGATATCAGGCAGGAGTAATAATATTTTAAGTCATGTAGGTATTTGTTTAATGTAGAAATGTGTTCACAATGATCATTTGGAGTTCAGTTGTGTACAGCAAGATACCCAATACATAAAAGCTTGATATTTGAAGTTCAAAATGGCAACATCAATTTGCTTTTCTGATTCCTACCTACTAATGCAGAAATGCTGCTTTCGTAGTCTTGGAGTCAAGAGAATGATTCATGGAGAAATATTGAGTAAACCAAAAAGTGTAGAAAATTTCAGAGATTCAGAGTTAGATATGATATAACTTACTTCTAACTTGAGATAGAAAATTACCCAAGTTTAAACTATTGAATAAAATGGTGTTTCTAATATTACACAAACATTTGAAACAAATAAATGTTAAAAAAGTTTTAAAGCAATAAAAAATTAGTTTGTTAATAGAAATTTCAAAAGGACATCTTAATTTCTTTCAACCTTAACAGGTATGTTAGTTCAGTGCTCCAACTGTTTTCAAATTAAATATCAAAATAAAAAGCAGAAAGGCCAAATAACAATTGTTTTTGTATAACTGAACCTATAAATATACTTATTGCTATTTCTGTTTCCTGTGTTTGACTTAGATACGTCATAACCATTTTTTAAAATTAAGGCATAACTACTTATGTGCGTTTGACATTTTCCTCATCATCCCTTAACTTTCAAAATAGAGATTAATGTCAAATAACTAAAACATTTTAGTGAGTGTGAATAATAACTAAGAGTACTGAATATGACTTCAACTCAGTGGGTAATCACTATGCCACAGAGGGAACCCCTGACAATGTTCGGAGGCAGATGAGTTTCTAGCACTGGGTAATGGCGGGTCAACATCAGGACGTACTGCTGTGGGCCTCAGGGAGTGTTCAGGTCCACCAGGTTTACAAGCTTGAATCTTTTATTCCATCTGGAGGAAAACTAAACCCCAGTTTAAATGAGGAATTCTAAAACTATTGTGTCTTTTTTTTTATTATTATTCTTAGGCAGCTCATTTTATTGAGACTTTTTGGATCTGTAGGGAAATTTAAAATATGATGAGAAGTTAGTATTTCTTTCTGTGTTTTGGGGGTTACATACTTTTGCTTTATAAGTAACTTGCAGTTGAGACACCATAAGCTTTTCTTTTTAATTATTGCATGTTTTCTTTCTTTTTATGTTTATTTATTACTTCTGGTTACATCTCCAACACAGTACCCTCTTTCCACCCCTCCCAGTCCTACCCCCACACCCTCTATCCCCTATCCCTTCCATCCCACTCCTCCAGAGTGGAGTGTCCCTAACTATCAATCCTCTGCCCCAGTTCAGCCATATGAGGGCCAAGAGCCTCCTCGTACACTGGGGGCCTATAAGGTAGCACCACTGGGGCAAAGTGTCTCATTGACAGGTAACAAAGTCTATGTTCCTGTTCCCTTTGGTTCACTGGCTGTAGTATAGTTACCCTGTACTATATGGCTAAAATCCGATTATAAGTGAATAGATGTCATGTGCATATTTCTGAGTCTGGGTTAGCTCACTAAGGATGAGCTTTTCTAGTTCCATCCATTTGGCTGCAAATTGCATGATTTCATTGTTTCTGATGGCTGAGTAGTATTCCATTGTGTAGATGCACCACAGTTTTTTTATCCATTCCTCGGTTGAGGGACATTTGGGTTGTTTCCAGTTTCTAGCTATTACAAATAAGGCTGCTATGAACATAGATGAGAATATGTCCTTGTGATTTGGTGAGGAATCATTTGGATGTACATCCAGAAGTGGTATGAGTGGGTATTGAGGTAGAGCTATTCCAAATTTTCTAAGATATCGCCATACTGACCTCCATAGTGGTTGCACAAGCCTGCACTCCCACCAGCAATGGAGGAGAGTTCCTCTTTCTCCATACCCTTGCCAGCATGTGCTGTCATATGAGCTTTTGATCTTAGTCATTCTGACAGGTGTGAAATGGAATCTTAGAGTCGTCTTGAGTTGCATTTCTCTGATGATTAAGGATGCTGAGCATTTCTTCAAGTGTCTCTCAGCCATTAGGGATTCCTCCTTTGTGAATTCTCTAGCTCTGTTCCCATTTTTTGATTGGATTATTTGGTTTCTTGGCATTTAATTGCTTGAGTTCTTTGTAAATTTTGGATATTAGCTCTCTGTCAGATGTGGGGTTGGGGAAGATCTTTTCCAAATCTGCAGGTTGCCATTTTGTTCAAATGACAGTGTCTTTTGCCTTACAGAAGATTTTCAGTTTCATGAGGTCCCATTTATTGATTGTTGGTCTTAGGTCCTGAGTTGTTGTTGCTCTGTTCAGTAACATCACCTGTGCCAATGAGGTTGAGGGTTTTTCCCACTTTCTCTTCTAATAGATTTAGTGTGTCAGGCCTTATGTTAAGGTCTTTGATCCACTTGGACTTAAGTTTTGTGCAAGATGATAAGTATGGGTCTAATTTCATTCTTTTACATGTCAACATCCAGTTATTCCAGCACCATTTGTTGAAGATGCTGTCCTTTTTCCATTGTACATTTTTCTGATAGCCTGGCCAAACTTGACCCTGCCTCATCAGTAATTAAAATGTGTTAGTTAAAATTAATTAGACTTAATATCAGTAGTTACATTATCAGGAAATCTCACCTGTATGTAGAGAATATTTGAAACAAATGACTCTATCTAAAAATAAAACTTCAGATATCTAAAAGGTCTAGAAGTTATTGGTTAGGGATTGTGGGACTCCAGTTAGCCATGAAATCATTAGCTGTCCCTGTTCTTGCTATTGCACCCACTTCCTTCTCTTTGTTGTCATCTCCCTTCTCTTCTTTCTATTTAACTCCATGTCTCTATGCCTCCTTCTATTCTTCCATCTCTTGTCTATTCCCTTTTCTTCTCTGCTGTATTTTGAAGTATTGACTGCGCCACAAAGTATATATTCACTTTTCTATTACTGTGATAAAAGGCCATGACCAAAAACAAACCAGAGAAGAAGAGGGTTTATTTTAGAATATAGTTCCCAAGGATAGAGTTGATTTTAGCAGGAAAGACATGTCAGCAATCAGGGAAATTGTCTTAGGTAGGGTTTCTATTGCTATGAAGATACATCATGACCATGGAAACAGTTATAAACGAAAACATTTAATTGGGGCTGGTTTACAGTTCAGGGTTGTTAGTCCATTATCGTCATGGCTGGAAGCATAATCTCACAGACAAACATGGTGCTGGGGAATTAGCTGAGAGTTCTACATTGTGATGACAGGCAACAGGGAGAGAGAGAGAGAGAGAGAGAGAGAGAGAGAGAGAGAGAGAGAGAGACTTGGCCTGGTTTGGACATCGGAAACCTCAAAATCCTCCTCCAGTGACACACTTTCTCCAACAAAGCCACACTGCATACAGGTAATAATATATGTGTGAATGTTTCAATAAGTTATATGTGCTCCTGTAAATATATTTATAAAAATTACAAGTAGGGAAAACCAATGTGATGTGAAATAGTTGATATCATTAACCGGAAGATACAGTCTGAAAGAAGAAAACTATGCAATTATTGAACAGTGTGTCTTTTTAAAAATACCATTTTTATCACAGCCATTGATACCCATGCTAAGTGATGCATTTGCCTTTTGACGAAAAAGTGGTGTCCTTAAAATTGCCTGTTTCCTTTTGCTAGTATAATATGTGTATTATGGTTTATATTACATACAAGAAAAATGCCTTTTACAATTGGAGGCCTCAGTGTCATAACTGGCTGCTCAGTTTGGCTTACAGCAATACTCAAGCAGTGACAATCTTTCAAAATTGCCTATATTGTGGGAGCATGTTTTGTCTGAAGAAAACACCATTTGGTTTCATCCATCTTTCCACAGTGAGGAAGATCAGATGGAAAATGGAGGTTGGAAAGTAGGTGAGAGCTAGGAGATATTTTCATAGAGATTTAGGAAGATTGATTATCCCAAAAGATTGGTTATGCTCCAGTTTCTGCCCATTCTGTTTGTTTTAGTCAAGCCTTCATCCCATGAGAACAGGAGTCGGTCTGCATTGTACAGCATTCCTATAATCTCCTGAAACTTGAGTTCATATTTCTGTATAATAAGGGTGACAGTGTTTACCTCCCTTTTATTTCCTAAGGAAGGAAAAGTAGAAAAGAAAAACACACTGGGGAAAGTGATTTTTTGGTTGCCACTTATGTAAACGTGACCTCCTTCCTCTGCCCCAGCCTAAGTACAATGGAAAAACACAGGTTTCCAGGTTTCCTTGTTTAATAATAATTAAATTATTATTATTACAAACAGCTCAATAACACTTTTTGGTCACTAGTTTTGTAGTTCGCTGCCAGGAAGTCAAAGATAGATGTGTGTGTGTGTGTGTGTGTGTGTGTGTGTGTGTGTGTGTGTGTACACATGCATGAAGATATGTGTGTACATGTCTACACATGAGCATGAGTACATATCTACACATGCATGTGGAGGCCATTGGACAACAGTGACAACTGAATGTCATTCCTTAAGCATCATTCACTTGACTTTAAGACATGACTTCTCATTAGCTTGAGCTCCCTGAGTAAGGTTAGGCTGGCTGGCTGGCAAGTCCCAGGGTCTACCTGTCTCTGACTCCCCAGCAGTGGAGTGGAATTAATAATATGCATCACAGTGTACCTATCAAAGATAGAATGTGAATTTGAATTTGGGGGCTTTAACTAAAGTCCTTCTTTGTTTGTAAGCCTGTTAGAACTTTACTGACTGAGTTATATTCCCAGACCCAAAGGTTGTTCCTTCGGTGGACCATTCCTCTGCACCTTTCCCAGACAATTGTCCTGGAAATAAATTACCATAAGCAAGCAAATATTCACTGTGTAACCCTAATCTGGACTTTTGTTTCATTTTGTTTTAAATAATTTAAATAATTGATTTGGATTGCATAAGAACTAAGCCTCTTCAAAAGATTTTGTTTCTCATCTCTTCTCAGCTAATAGTGAACAAGGATATTAAATCTGCTGTCCCTGTTCCTAACGGCCAATGAGATTCCAGCAGATGGAAATGCAGTGGTGGTTGTGCAGCAGAAGCATGGCTGCAGTTGTGACAAACACACAAAAGAATTAGGTAACGGGGCTGCTTATTACAGAAAAATGACACTTGCTTGCTTTCTCCCCCCGATGCACTGTCACAGAGTTAGTCTGTTGTGACACGAGGTCCATCAATTGCTGTCCTCCCAGAAGTGACAGGGTGACCTACTGTCTATGCTTCCTGAGCTGTGCTCTTGTTTGTCCTATGGAACAGAGGTTTGGCATTGGGTGTCTGCTGTCAAAGCTTATTACCTTCTCTGTGAACTGCCTGAAGATTTATGTACCTACCAGCAGGAGCTTAATCTGTGGGGTATGGAAAATAATTTTTGTGCTTGGCCCAAACAAGAACAGATAATCAATTCATTATGAACATTACTTTTGGGAGGGGGCTATGATCGAGATGTAACTTGAATGAATGAATGAATAAATAAATAAATAAATGTTGGGAAAAAAAGAACTAATTTCTGTAACTTTTTTTTTTTTTTTTTTGGTAATCAAAAGTTTGGGAATGAAGCCCCTATTTTGGGGGAACATTTCACTGGATGAAATAGCAAAGTTTGGACCATTGATTTTCCTTGATGACTGAATTATTTTTTTGTGGTATGACAGTTGAATCTCTGCAAGGTGAAAAACTGAGGATAAGATGCATATTTAATCAATAGCAACATTTTACTTGTAACTGTAGATTCATGATTTTGAAAATTGTATATATACTGCTGATCATATATCTTTTAATTGCACATCCCCCCATTTTTTGTTCGGTGCTCTTTGTGGGAAAATTAAAGAATCAGTCATTGATTTATATAGGTAAGGGGAAATGGATTCCAAGGAAATAAAATTTAGCATGGATCTAACATTATTGCTTTTAGACTCAGAAGAAATCCTTTATTGATTTAATTTTTTTATATTTTTGAAAATTGCATACATCACTTTCCCCTTCTTTCTCCCTCAACTCCACTCCTGTCCTCCCTGTCTCTCTCTCTCTCAAATTAATGACCCATCTTTATTTATTTGTATATATGCATATGAATGTGTAAACAAATCCTGCCAAGGCCATTTAATGTTCCTCCTGTATCCATCTGTTTAGGGCTAACCAGTTGGGGTTCGATGACCCATCAGGAAGCTCATACCATGAGAAGACTGATTCTCACTCTTAGTAGCCCTTGATTGCCATAGGTCTTCATCTAGAGGTTGGGCCTTGTGAAAGTCCCCCATCCTCCTTGGCATGTTGACTGATGATTTTCTTGTTTAGAAAATCATGGGTTTTTTTTGTTGTTGTTGTTTGTTTGTTTTTTGGTTTTTGTGATTTCATGAAAGCAGCTTCCTTCACCTGTCTAGAAAACACCCACAGCAGTCATCCTGAATCTCTGTTTCTTACAATATTTTTCTCCCTCTTTGACAACTTTTCCTGAGCCTTAGGTGTAGGAGTTGCACTGTAGATGTTATAGATGAATACCTCATGGTCACTTCTTCTCTGCATTTTAATCAGTTGTAGATCTCTGTAATTTTTACCATCTGTTGCAAATAAACACTTTTTTTTTTTTTAGTTTTTTGAGACAGGGTTTCTCCGTGTAATACCCCTGGCTGTCCTGCACTGACTTTGTAGACCAGGCTGGCCTTGAACTCACAGAGATCTGCCTGCCTCCCAAGTGCTGGGATTAAAGGCCTGTGCCACCACAGCCGGCCCACAAATAGACACTTCTTAAATGAGAGATAAGAACCACATTTCTCTGTGTCATAAAAACAAGTGTCTAAAATGCATTTAGAAATAATATAAATTTAGGAAAATTATAGTAGTAAGTTCTTCTCTAGGGTCTGTAACCTCTACTGCTGTGATCAGTTGGCTAGATTTTCAGTACCAGGCATGGAATCACTCCTACTTAGTGGGCTTTAATTCCAATTAAACAGCTGTTAGTTTCTCCGTAACAGAAATGTCACCATTACACCGTTAGGGATATCTTGCAGATTCAGTCATTGTTGTGTTTCATAGGCTTTATAGCTGGGTGTGACTATTGATTTTCTTCTCTCTTTATACTATGAGAGCTAGCCCTGGGGGAGACAACTTCCAGGGGAGTTTTAATTCTGGTTCCTCCAGTCTTGTGGCTGGGGTGTGGTGTCTTCAGCAACACCATGGTTTTACCTTCAAATTCTGGGAGTCAAGCAAAGGCAGTGACAATAGATTACATTGTTTTCTGAGTCTCTTAGACTGCTCTGACCAACAACTAGAAGGAGATTCCCCATGCCTGGCACTGTGGTCTTGTCTGTGGCTCTTTAGGGGAACATTATGGCCCTGTGTGGCATAACTCCATTTAAACTGTAGTGTGTGTATGTGTGTGTGTTTTGTCCCTCTCCCGTCCCCTTCCCTGTGTAATGTATTTGAAAGTAAGTTTATAAAGTAATAAGTGTTTTCCAATAGCCTTTTGGAAGGAAATCTAACTTTTAAGTTTTGCTGCAGCTATGTTTGATCCAAGTATAGAATTTCCCATGGTAATGTATATATTTTTGTTGGGGCAGGAATTCCTACTTCTTTTCTGGGCCTTTATACATGTAATTAGATGTGAGGAGAATACTAAAATGGATGAAAATATTCTTCACATAAGTAATACTAAATACAATCTATTTGTATCTTTTAATTTTAACTATTTGGGGAACTGAATTTTAACAGAAACATTGGTAGGACTTAAATATACCTAGACTAATCCCCCCAAAATGCTTCTAACAAAGACACCTGAGTCAAGGAATGTCTGAGTCTGCCTTGCTAGAACCGTCATAGAGTTTTCAGGAAATTAGAGATTTGGGGAAAAGATTTCCTTCATTACTAAGATCAAATATAACTGTATATTCCCTTGAAATTCAAGCTTTAGTCACATGATGAGATGATGTTTCATCAGGCCTTTGAGAATGTATAATTTCTGAACTGGAGGAAATCTACATAGTAACCCTAACCTTAAAAAGCATCCTGATGTCCGATACAGAGACCTACTGCCTTCTGTTGTCCACATCATGTAGGCTCCATTTTTTAATGTTTATTTACTACTTCATCTCCATCACAGTCCCTTCCTTCCACCCTTCCCAGTCCCACCCCCGACCCTCACACCCTCTCCCCCTTCTCCAGAACTCAAAATTCTTTTTTTAATAATTATGCCACAATTATGAAAATTATGAGGCATAACATACATTCCAATGTCCAGTCCATACATATTTGGCAACTGATATTAATATTCTATTATCTATCTCCATGAGTTTAAAATTCTATACCCAACTCAGTTTCCATCCTAACTTGCATTACCAACTTAAAAACATCTTCTTAGACCTAGGACATCCTTTTAATTCTTAAACTATTTAAAATTTAACTGTGAGACTATAACTATCTAGTCTTCTACCACATCAGAGTACTGAGAAGGATAAATATATCTGATTATGCAGGAAGTGCAGAGCTGGCAACTTCCAAAACTAAGAAATGATAGACAACTGGCTGCCTGGACAGTCCCCAATTTCTCTCCATACATTGGAGCATCTATTGTCAGCCTCTTGGCCAAGTATCTCTGACAGACATTAATTGCAAAGCAGGAATTATGAAGGACTTGCCTACCCTGTCTTGGCAGAGCTAGGCTGCCGACTTACATGCTTCCAAGTTTTGTCCTTTTCAGGGAGCATTCTGTTTACAGTTGAAGCATGGGATTTTTCTTGCCCAGTGACAAGCTTGCCACTAATGCAGCCATCTCCAAATAGAGATTCTCCGATGTTCATCCTCTAATTGGAGTAGAATAGGGGGTGCTGTCAGGAGATGTCATGTATTTTTACATAGAGAAGTTGTAAACTCGATGGAACGGATTTCACTAAACATTTTCTGCAAATGGTGATGCTGTCACTTTATTCGCTCTCCTATAAAACTTTTTAAAAACCCTCCATCTTTAAAGGCTAATTATTTGAGTAAATGAGTAGGTTTTCATGCTGCTACAAATGAGGTCATTGACTTTTATAGATTGATTACTCAACTTTGTTTCCTTGTCTACAGGATACAGTGTCACACAGATGTTTGTTCTGCTGATGTTCACAGTTCTGTTTTTTTAATTATAATATTTTTAGTAATTCTTCTTGGTGTTTCATACATGCATCCCTACAAAGTATTTTCATTTTGTTGACCCACCCACTCCTCCCCTAACATCTCCCAAATCCTCTCTACTTCAACTTATCTTCTTTTCCATTTTTTGTTATAAAAATTGTTATTAAGTTTTTAAATTATAATATATCACTTTCCCCTCTCTTTCCTCCCTCCAAACCATCCCATATATCTTCCCTTCTCTTTTTCAGATTCCTGGCCTCATTTTTTCATTAATTGTATGCATACATATACTATATATATATATATTCCATTAACTGTATATATACTTATACACACACATATACATATATCAACATTTAACATTGTTAAAAGTAAAAGGGTTGAAAAACAAAAGCATCATAAGACTGGGGCATTTTTGACATGGATCCTTAAACATCAACAAAACATTTCTTCAGTAAATAACAGTTAAGTGGAGACGCAGCTCAGTTGGATGAATGCTTGCCTAACATGCATACAGCTTGTGTTCAGTCCTCAGAATCACATAAACCAGATGTCATGGTGCAAGCTTATCACGCTGTGCTCTGGGGGAGAGGCTAGAGGATCAGCAGATTAAGGCCATCCTCAGCTACATAGCACAATCTAGGTGAGCCTAACCTTCATGAGTCCTTATCTTTAAAAAAAATAATAATAAAAATAAAACAAAGCCTGTCATTTCCTAAAATTTTGTGACCAGGAAATACTTAGAACAAGTGTTATGGGTGATTAAGATCTTAACATTTTGAAATGTAAAGATATTTTTTTAAAAATAGTTCTCCAAAGCTTGTTTTCTCTTATTGCTTCAGTTTGAAGAACTGTATGCTTAGGGAAGCATACAGTTAGGAAAATATACTCATGTTCTAAGTTCAAATATATAACGCTGATATATGTGTGTATGTGTATATATGTAATTGTGTATGTATATATATAATATATATGTATATATATTCTACTTCACATGTATATCATGCATATATGCATACACTGACCAGCTTCTCAAAGTTAGGTGTGATTTTAATCTTATCTCTGATGTTTATTATGTATATGATTTCTTTTGTTTACTAGGAGACATTGGTGTGCTAAGGGTAGAAAATCAAACAAGTATTCTCCATACAATCAAGAGGACCTGAGTTCAATCCCAGAAATCACATACAAAAGCTGGGCATGGTGGCAAACATGCCTGCAACTCTAATGTTGTTTGCTGGTCAGCCAGCACTGGCTATCGAACAAGCTCCAGGCCAATTCAAGACCCTGTCTCAAAAAAAAAATGTGGACAGTGCTGAAAATGAACACAAGAGGTTGACGTCATCCCCTCCAGGTGCACACATACAAACATGCACACCCACACTCACACACCAATATGTACTCAAACAAGCATGAGCATGCACACACACACACACACACACACACACACACACAGAGAGAGAGAGAGAATGTAGCATTATTTGTGAATCTGCAATCTTTTTAGCAGACACCATAAATTTAATTTTTAAATTCTTGTGGGTTTTCTTCTGGAGATAATGATATCTTATGCTGCATATGGTTGTGTGAGGATTAAGTCAATCAGGTATGGGACTTGCTCTGTGCCAGTTATATGAAGCAATTTTCCTCCTTTGCTATTACTTTTGTTGTATTACAAGTAGCACTTGAGTTTTCATTTAAAACTACCATGATATAAGCATTCAATTTTTTAAAATATATTTTTTTCTGTGTTTTGACAGTAGATGGATGAATTGGGTCCAACTTCCCAGCATTCAATGCGTCTTCTCAAACTTTAACTTCCATTTCCAGACTTTGTTGTGGCAGCTAGAACAAACATGTCAGAGTACAGAACATTCCTCTAAGAGCAAAGCCTGGAGCCTAGCTTTCTACGATTTTTTATTTTATTTTATGACAAACAGTGTCTAGAGGTGAAGTTATTTGGAGTGGCCATGACTCAGTCTTTTTCTCTAGGGTGTGACTAACTCCACATTAATAGATCCCTGTCTTTGTGACATGTACTACACTAAGTGCCTGGGACACAAACATAGATTTGCTGGGTCACTAACCTACACAACCCCAGAGTTTGAGAAGGCTGGATATGGCATTGATTAGCAACTATCTGTCTTACAAACAGCCAGGGCTCTATAAATGTTACACTAACTTGTCAAGGCCAAGCATGATTAAATACACAATTATAGGGGCTGGCTAGATAAGCAGCTAGATTGACTGATAGACATACAATTCTTACTCTATGTTAAAGTAGTCTGGCCTACATTAAGCCCTCACTGCCTCGTTTCAGTAGTAAGTAAAATTTCACTCTCTGTTATATCACACAACACCATATGCTTCATGAATAAGTCAATCATCTGTGCAATGAATATTTTCCTTTATGGTTCTATCAGAAACTCAGTCTTCATGTGTGTAATAAAGACTTGCCTAGAACCCAGTCGTATTTCAGCCTTCCATTCTAAATATGCCACCCCCTCACTGAGTGTTGGTCTCAGACTTTCAGAAAGCTCTGAACCTCTTTTCCTTGTCACATGCTTGCCTTGCCATCCCATACATCCTGGAAGTTATGCGTATTGTTGGAAACTGACTGTGATCCTCAGTAGTCCATTTGTTTCCAAGTCCTAATCCCTGTTTGTATTTAGTATGAATCCACAAGGCAAGGGCCAAGTCCAGTGAGATCCAAGGCCTTGTACAAAGAAAGAAAGAATATTTTTTAAAAAAGCTGTCTGATCCTCCGGATTCATCCATGTCTTTCTTTCTTCTAATTCTAAGAAGACAGATAGATGGCTGGTGACCATTTAGGAAGAGAACATTTGCCAGAGTCCAACCATTCTGGTACTCTGATCTTGTGATTCCAGCCTCCAGAACTGTAATGAATAAAATTCTGTTCTTTAAGCCCCCTCATGTATTGTCTACACACACACACACACACACACACACACACACACACACACACACGCATACATGCACACACATGCATGCACACACTCATGCACACATCTTTGGATGCTTTGAATATATAGATAGCTGGTTTATATGATAAATTTCTGCTTTACATGGACGTCTTCTGCCAAAATTGATGCTTCATTTCTGTTCACTTGGATGTCTAAGGGCATCACCTAAATGGACTTTTCCCTTTTCTCCCTCCCATCTTCAATCTAGTTTATAGTATTTAGATTAAATTTCCTAATTATACCATGTTTCAATGAAAAACCTTCAGTGTTTCACTTTAGCTGAAAAAAGTAAAGATCCAATATGATTTTTCACTCAATTATTCCTTCTCTTACATATTTTACTCAGGTAGAGCTTTAGGTGTGCTTCTAAATATTGTCTAGGCTTACCCTGTTCCCTCCCTCCCTTCCTCCTTTCCTCCTTTCTTCCCTTACTTCATTCCATTATTATTTTATTTTATAAGACACATTTCTTCCCTTACTTCGTTCAATTATTATTTTATTTTGGTTTGTTGAAGCACAGTCTTACTATTTAGCACAGCCTCACTTCATACTGTTAATCCCTTGACAGAACTTCTGGTTCTTCTGTGAATCTTCATCCACACAACAGAATTTCATCTCACCTCTCTTCCTTAATCTCTTACAGCTTTGCTGGTATTTCTTCATGAAAATAGGCATATTCTGCGGTCCATCACAGTCATTGATTTTTTTCTACAATCAGTCTTAAACCAATCAATTCTAGTAAATAAACCCTTTAATGAGAATGAATATTAAATCCTTAGAAGGCTAAACAAGGTTTGTTTGTTCGTTTTTTAACTACTCTGTTGAATCCCCAGAGAAGGGTTATGAGATTGGAGAGATTGCTCAATGCTTAGGAACATGCACTATTCTTGTAGAGGAACCAAGTTCAGCTCTTAGAACCCTCACCAGGTGGCTTACCGGTGGCCTGTAGCTGCAGCTCGGGGGGCTCTGATAACCCTAACCTCCGTGAGCATCTGCACTCAGGCACACATCCCTACCACCAACATAAACTTAAGAATAATAAGTCAAAGACCATAAAGATATCCCATTACAAATAAACAAAGGCACTCCAATTTTAAAATAAATTTGATTTTAGTGCTATAAACTATAACGTTTCAGTACTCCCAAAGTTTATTTCTACTGTTATTTTTCCCAAGAGGGGAACACAGGGAAAACACAGAAAAAAAGTAGGAAAAGTGACTTTCAGCTGATAATTGAAATTGTCCCTGCTGTTTCCAGCTTTTATTCCTTGTGAGATATAGACAGGCTTTTATATCTGTTTGGCATGTGGGTTATGTTTGATCTGGCCATCACCATATGATTTAATGTGGGCACGAAAGTATTTCTCAACAGTTAAGAAAGACAACAAACTATATGAACTAACTCTTTAAGATTAATTTCCGACATTTCACCTTTTGGAAGAGAGTAAAAAGCAAAGGCAGAAAAATGGTGATTTTAATATGTGATTACATTGTGCTGCCTGAAGGCAGATGCCAAATTCCATTCAAAGAATTCTCTTTGGATTATACTCAGAGCTTTGTTTAGCAAAATACTACACGAAAGTCTTGACCTGTGTGTTTGAAGTGGCAGATGTTCCCTGTGAAGACAGAGCCTTGGGGCAACATAAATCTTCACGATTTTGTGGCTGTGTGCTCAGTAACTGTGTTGCATTTTGTTTTTCAAAGTTCAGGTTGCTGCTGAGGAAGCAGCTGTGAATAGAAGCACTTCTCTTAAAAAGAAATGAACCAATGAAGACCACAGGATAGGTGGAGTTCACTGGTACAGAGTTTGACAATTCTTCCCCCTTGTGAGGATGTTTCCATCAAATAGTGGAAAATAAGACATGTATATATTAAGGTGTATAAAATATTGCCTTGGGCTATGCATGTAATATTATAATATTACACACACAGGAAAATAATCACATTAAGACAAATTAGCATGCCCAACTCCTTACAGCTACCTTGTTATTTTTATCTGCTTGCTTTTTTGTTTGTTTGTTTGTTTTTTGTGAAGGCACTTGAAATCTACTCTCTTAGCAAGTTCCTTGACACCTTAGGAGTTACTAACTGTAACCACCATGGTGTACATTAGGCCTCTTATTCAACTGTAGTCACAGTACATCAAGCCTCTGTGTTCTTTAATTGTAGTCACCATACTGAACACTAGGTCTCTGTTGCTCTTTGTTTCAGATTACTGATTTTTGTGTTCTTTTAAGAGTACCTCTCTATGCTCTAAACCTCCCTACTCTCTGTATCACCTACCCTTTGGTTCTATAAGTTTAACTATTTCTCTTTCTTGTCTTTCTTTTCCTTATTAATTTCATCTATGAAATTATGTAGCATTTTGTATATATATATATAAATACATGTGTATAATATCTTACAGGTTTATCACATTCCTATAAATAGGCTTTTTTTTAGGGCTGAATCACATTCTAGTGTGTGTGTGTGTCTGAATGTTAAGTTCTGTGTGTAGTCACATTATGGTGAATACTTTCGTTATTCCCCTACATCTATATATACACATATTTATGTAATAGTATGTGAATAATGCTGTTATTAATACAGAAAGTGCAGATATCTATTGAAGGTAAAGATTTTATTTGCTTTGAGATTTTGGGTCACGTGATACTTTGATTTTAATTTTGGGGTACCATGTGCTCTCTTGAACAGAGAATAAGCAAGACATTTTGAGGTACCATGGGACTGAAAGTAGTGGTGTCCGTGAGGGGACACGCTCAAGGAAATTTCAAATACCATGCCAATCACATGGAATGCAATCAGATTTCTTTGTCTCATCTTCTGTCTCTGGGAAAGTCCCCAAAGATCATTTTATTTTGAGTATGAAAGTATGCATTGGAGAGCGAAGATATAGACTCTAGTCAGCTTAAAAGAGTGATGAAGGTACTGAAATGTTTAATATGATATGGAGCTCTCAGCAAAAAAAGTGGCTCTTGTCACACGGTCAGTTTAAAAACACAAAGAAATGAGCAACTCCACATAGACTTTCACTGGCTCTAGGAAATAAAGAGCTATCTATCGTCTTCTAACACCTGAGGTAAGGGGTGGTATCACTCTGGGATTCATACTTCAATAACCGCTAAATGGCTACCGAGCAGTGTAATGACATTCCCCACACTTGTAGTATTGAACAAGTTGTCACTTTAGGATTTTGTGTTTTCAAGTGGGTATTTGAATCCTAATCAAAGTCTCTTTTTTCCTTGGGAATGATGATTCTAGTCACCATGATTAATATGCACGTATATGCAGTGTCCACTTCCTATTCTTCTATTACCTAGTGTTCATGTGAACCCTTGTAGTCATCTCTTGCACACAAGATGGTGCACATGTCTACTGCCAATCCTTCAGTGTGAAGAGCACTATCCTTCCCATTCTACTAGGATTATTACCTGTTATAGTTAGAATATATTTACTCTCCTTAATTTTCTGCTTTTATCAAAATTTTAATTTCTCTACTTTTTCTTTGAATATGTACTGTTAAAACTTAGCAATTAATGTCTGTCATAGATACTGGGCCAAAAGGCTGAAGATAGATGTTCCAACATTATAGAGAGAAACTGGGGACTGTCCAGGCACATTTTTAGTTTTGAAAGCTGCTTGCTCTGCACTTCCTGTTTATTCAGATATATTTATCCTTCTCAGGTCTCTGCTGTGGTTGAAGACTAGATAGTTATAGTCTCACAGTTAAGTTTTAAGTTGTTTAGGAATTAAAAGGATATTTTAGGTCTAAGAAGATGTTTTAAGTTGGTAATACAAGTCAGGATGGAAATTCAGTTAGGTATAGAACTTTAAATTCATCAAGATAGATAATAGAATATTCTTATTAGTTTC
This sequence comes from Lophiomys imhausi, assembly GCA_907164525.1. Classification (NCBI taxonomy): domain Eukaryota; kingdom Metazoa; phylum Chordata; class Mammalia; order Rodentia; family Muridae; genus Lophiomys; species Lophiomys imhausi. The sequence goes on along the minus strand of CAJQZJ010014103.1, from coordinate 2,998,262 downwards.
CAAGTACATATGGACTGGACATTGGGAATGTATGTCATACCTTATATTTTTCATAATTATTTCCTAATTGTTCTTATTGCTTTGTATTGTATTCATTCTTATAGGAAACAGAACCTTTTTATTGGACTAAAAGGGGGAGATGTTGGGGAAAAAGATTAAAAAAAAAAAACTTTAAAAGGTACCAGGCAGTGGTGGTGCATATATTTAATCTCAACACTTGGGAGGCAGAGGCACATCTCTGTGAGTTTGAGACCAGCCTGGTCTATAGAGTGAGTTTCTAGATAGCCAGTGCTACACAGAGAAACCTTGTCTCAAAACAACAAAAACAAAAAAATCATAAAACAAAACAAAAAAAGCTATTAACCTAGTAGAGAATGATTTAGATTAGTGGTTCTCAACATGTGGGTCACAACTCCCTTGGCAAATTTCTGTCTTCAAAAAGATTTACGTTACTATCCATAACAGTAGCAAAATTAAAGCTTTGAAGTAGCAACTAAAATAATTTTATGGTCGGGGTCACCACAACATGAGGAACTGCATTAAAGGGCCACATCATTAGGAAGGTTGAGAACCCCTGCTTTAGAGTTTCTCAATATGTGGCACCACTTAGCTTAATTAATATAATAGGTATTTCTATATTGGCACCTTAAATAGTATTTTGAAATAATAATATACATGGGTCAAAAGAAATTTAATTTTTATTTTGTTCTGGAAAGCTGACAATAATAACTGTGAAGTCACAGTAGACATTGTCATCTTTATTTCTTACTTCACATTCTATTTCATGTATTGTCATGTATCTCCAAATGTCTTTATAAACCCATCTTTGTAAAATTGTGATGTTGTTCATGGTGCCTAATGGATATTGTGTGTGTGTGTGTGTGTGTGTGTGTGTGTGTGTGTGTGTGTATAACTTGAAAGTATTTTCTCATCCCTTTGTGAGTTTACTTGGCACAATAGAAACCATGGTATACTTGGGGACTGTTGGTTTTATTCAGAACTATAGAATTTTGTCTCAAAGTAAAATAAAATTGGATGTCTGGCCTGGAGATAGATATACTAGAAGTATCATTCTTTAAACCCCCTGATAATGTCCCTTTACTAACAGTTTCAATGGGGGCAATGGGGAGGAATAGAAGGGAAGACAATGGGGACTGGATTTGTTCAAAGTGCATTGTATGCATGTGTAAAATTCTCAAGCAATAGAAACGAATGTCAACTGATTTACTAACACCTCCTTCCATTCTTATATAAAGACCTCACTTTTCTTAACCATATCCCTTGAAGTACACACCAACAACTCCATGCGGAGTGTTGTAGTACTTCCTTGGTGCTTACTAGTATTTCTGTTGTATTTCCTTTTGATGTTCTTTCCATTAAAGCGTGATGGTTGGATTTTTAACTTAGTGCAAACTTTGCCTAAACATCTAATGATGAAACTTTTCTGACACGTAAGCATATAATAACTTGCAATCAATTAACACAGATGATTCTAGAAGCTAACTGGTTTTTAAACTGGAAACCCTGTTATCAATACTTTGTGAAGCAAGTTGAGAGTTTCACTCTTTTTCACTCTTCAGTTCTTTGTTGGTCCAGATGACGGGCTGATTTTCACCCTAGACTTGTTGAAAAATTTGATTTTCCCTTAATTCCCCTTCTTTGTTCCTTTCCTCTGACAGTGTACTTTCCCACATATTTACTTCTCAGCATATTTTAAGGGCTAGGCTTATGCACAGGGGACCAATGAGAAGGCCTGATAAATTGCTAATGAAATTGCCTTCTTTGACCTTGACTACCTTTGGACTGATTGATGATCCTGGACTAAAGATCTACAGACTCAGTGTGGATATTAAATCAGATTAAAGGTCTGTCTTAGACAGTCCAGACTGTCTAACAAACATACCATTGACAGGGTGGCTTGTACACAATAGAAATTTATTTCCCAAGCTCGGGGTACTGAAAAGACCAAGGTCATTAAATCAGTGACTGATGAGGTGTGGTTCTGCATAGATAGGTGACTGCTACCTTGCAGTCCTTACCTGACAGAAAGAACAATGGATCTTCTGTGTTGTAATCTCTTCTACAAGGGCAGAGTCTCAATTCCTTTGTTTCTGAATTTGTCATTTATAAGTGTGCATTGGTCCCCAGTACTCATCCCATTGGGTATTAGAATCTCACCATGTGGTTTAGGTGGTGTGAATAGAGAATATAGGGCAGGGTCCAAAATGAGTTGATTTTATTGTTAAGTAAAACATAGTAAATGGTATATTAAAAGTAGAATGTGGGTGTTTCAGACTATATACTTAATAATTTTTGAGTGCATAAAATAGTGGAAGCAAAAATAGAACCTAATTTTGACATTTATTACATGTTTTGAAAGTGAAACCCAAAAATTACTGTGAATTTAAAATGCTGTTGCTATATAAGCAGGTTGTGTTGTAATGCGATCTGTGTCAGCCAGTATATTTTAAGGCACAATAAACAAGTTTTTAAATGTCTGCCTTGGCCTTCCACATTAGACAAAGAATGGCAGACTGATCCAACTGATTTAATCTAATGGTGTTATTTTTTTCTTTTGCTTTCAGATTTTTATTGATCTCATACAACTTATATTGTGACTGCTGGCTGGAATTAAGGTTAGTGCCTTCTTATATTGATTGTGAACAAGCTGAAATATGCATTTATAAGCACTTTTTGAGTCTTTAGCTTGCTGCTTCAGGATATTCTGGCTGAGTGTGACCAAGAGCAGGATTTAGTATGAACTGTTATTAACACACTCTTGCTCACTAATCAACATGGTTCTTGCGTTTGTTTTTATAGTAGAATTTCTTTGATTATTGAATGTTGTACCTCTCTCACCTTACTGGCTAAATTTTGTTGAAATAAGATCACCTTCATTTTCTTAACATTGAAAGAATTAAACAAAGGCTGGCTTACATTTTAAAGAGCGATTTTCTTTCTGAGTTTACAGGAAAACACATTTAGTTCCACAATTTGGTCCTCACACAGAATGCATTACCTAAACAGAGCAGAGTTGAAAGTGCATTTGTCATTCACAGATTTTAATTAACGAGCAGAATGTTAAGATGTCATTTCTTTTGTTCTGTTTTCTCATTAGCTGACTTTTATGGGCCACTCTAAAACAGCTTCAACAAGTTTGGAATAATACCTGAGCCTTAGAGGACCCTCACACTGGTGGATTTGAAAATCCATTTATTCCCTCTATTTTCTTCTCAAAGATATGAATTCAGAATTAAAAACCAAGTGATAAACTAAACCCTGAAAGCAATGAGGATTTTTGTTGCTCATAAAGAGCAGAGTGCCAGGTGTTGCTAGATTTGTGCATGATGTTTTTGTTAATGAGTAACTTAAAGGAAAACACTGGATTTTTATTCGTGCTTACATTAATCAAGAATTTCCATTTTAAACTCTGTATTTAACTCTTCAAGCTAAAGTGACTAATATGACAGGCACACAATAAATATGTACTTTTTCTGCCCACAGTTCTGACTCTCCTATTGTCAGTAACACACACACACTCACGCAAACACACACACACACTCACACACTCACACACACACACACACACTCACACACACACACACTCACGCACACACACACACACACACAC
>CAJQZJ010014103.1:2976470-2989631 GCA_907164525.1 Lophiomys imhausi | reverse complement strand
CCACTCACACACACACACACTCACACACACACACTCACACACACACACTCACACACTCACACACACACACACACTCACACACTCACACACACACACACTCACACACACACACACACACACACACACACACACACACACACCATCCTCCCTTCCTCAGGTGAATGGATAACATTTCTCTTTTGTCTTTTTCAAATACATATGGTGCTTTCCTGTTCTTTGTTGGTGTGAAATTAAATAAACAAAACATTGCATTTATGCCTATTGGCAATTAGCTATTTAAAAAAGAAAAAAGTCGGGTAAAATATTTGCTCAGGATGATTTAAAGTCTATTTATAAATCATGCTGCTTATATTTGATAAAGTTTTGAGTTGAATATGCTGAAAATATTTAGCTTTGCATCCTTTTTAATCACTCCTTAGTATAGTCTAAATAAATTTATATGTATTTAAACATGTTATTTCTTTATTATTATTTTTAATTGAGTCAACTCTGACAATTTCATTATATATATATATATATATATATATATATATATATAATGCATAGCGATCATTCATCTCCCACCCTCTCTTAGCTCCTTTCCACCCCTGTCTACAACATCTACCCCCTTGTCTATGCTTCTCTTCCTCACATGCCTGTCTATTTGCTTTGTGACCCACTGAGTTTAACCTACCTGTCTGTATGGCCACAGGTTAAGAGCTATCCATTGGAACTTGGTGGATTCAGTGGCAGATGCACAGGAGAACACCATGACACCACTTTCCTCAGCATCAATCAATAGTAAATAGTTCATGAAGAAAGGATGGGGACCCATAAATCACTCCTCCATCCATGCCTGACTGAAAAGAAACAGTTGTGTTCAGGCCCAGGGTATATATATCTATACTTGCTGAGTTCATGACTTCAATGGCTATGTTTTTCCTACAAGATACCATTCCTCAGCCCTTCTCCTGGCCTCTCCTCTTACATTCTTCTAGCCCCCTCTGATACTTATTCTCAGCATCTGGGACAGCCTTGACCCTGTATTCACCATCATACCCCACAAAGAGAGGCTTCTGTGATTGAGACTGGCAGTAGCATTTGTCTGTGTGCATAACGTACATATTTAGAAGACCGTTTTATGCTATGTTAGTTTACTTCAAGTACAGTAAGTTCCTTCCTTGGCCTATGACTTTCCCAGGCATTATTGTTGAGTGGGCTTTTAGTCCCAGGCATAGATGGTCTCCTGAAGATTAGGCTTCAGATTCAGTCAGGGAGCTACTGGTTTCCCCAGAGCAATTGTGCCATTTTTGAGCAGGTGTGATCATCTTGCTTGGCAGTTTGGTTTTGTAGATCATAGGGTTCTCAGCTGGGCAAGGCAGCATTCGAGGAGGCCGTTCTCTCCCAGCTGTCAGCATTGCACCTCCAGCACTTTGAAAATTAGCCACCAAGGAAGCAATTTCCAGCTCAGTTCTGGCTTGCTTCTGTTTACAACTAAGGTGCCTGGTGTCTTCAGCAATAGGGTCTTATCCTCTGGTTTTTGTGGATAACCAAGAGGGCTCACAAAAGCCTGCATTGTAGCAGGGAGGGCACTCTGGCACCTCCCAATCCAACCATTCTCCTGAAAGATAACATGCCTGCCACTGTAATTTTGTTTAGTAACCTACTGCATCTGGGAGGAGCATTATCTAGCCATGCAAGATGTCTCCATTCAATCTCTAGTTGTATTTTGATACTAAGCTTCCATATAGTTTTTTTTAAACATGCTTCATATATTTTAAATTTTCCCTCACCTTCTTGCTCCTCACTATAATATTTTCCTTGCCGTCCACTATTCCATTGGGCCTGGCAATAAGAGAATAAAAGTCCAAGGAGAGCTTTGGAAGGTATTATAGTTGAATCAGGAATAGTTTCATCACTCAAGCTCGTCCCATTTTTATTTCTGTTGTCTCATTGCTTTATCCGAATAAAAATTTGAAATTCCATCATTCTCTGGTTACTTTTCTGAAAGAAAAATGATTAAAAGCAAATAAAAATTTTTTGAGACAGGGTGTCTCTGCATAACAGAGCCCTGACTGTCCTGGACTCGCTTTGTAGACAAGGCTGGCCTTGAACTCACAGAGATTTGCCTGCCTCTTCCTCCTGAGTGCTGAGATTAAAGACATGTGCCACCATGCCCAACAAATTTTTGTCAAGAAAAAGAAAACAATACCGCACAAAGTTTTGCATTAATCTGATTTCCTTCCTACCATCAGGTTTGATGAACAGTTATCTATATAATATTTTATGAATGCAGCTAGACATAGAAAGTCTTTAAAAAATAACCTAACTCATCAGAAACAATAGGTTTGGTGGGTTTCTTTATTTGTTTGACACAAAGTTTTATGTAGCCCAGACTGGCCTTAGACTCACAATGTAGCCAAGAGTGGCCTTTAACTCCCTGTTCTCAGAAACACTGGTCTGACAGGTGAGAGCTTGAAACTCGGTATTGAAAACATTACTGAAAGTACAGTGGGAAGACATTTCAAACCATATAAAATTATCATATGAGGGAATTGGCATGAAGTACAAAAAGTAGGACAGTAAACTGGACAGTACTTCTTTACAACACTCTAGAGTATAGTTTTTGCCTCTTAAAAACCATGGTTTTCTATTTTTATAATTAATAGTGCCACCAGTAGTTTAATGTATTACTCTCCAATTTTTGTCATGCATTGTTTTTACAGACTTAAACATTGCATTTTGATCTTAGCCATTCTGACAGGTGTGAGATGGAATCTCAAGAGTCATCTTGAGTTGCATTTCTCTGATGGTTAAGGATGCTGAGCATTTCTTCAAGTGTCTCTCAGCCTTTAGGAATTCCTCCTTTGTGAATTCTCTGTTTAGCTCTTTCCCCCATTTTTTGATTGGATTATTTGGTTTCTTGGCATTTAATTTCTTGAGTTCTTTGTAGATTTTGGATATTAGCCCTCTGTCAGATGTGGGGTTGGTGAAGATTTTCTCCCAGTCTGTAGGCAGCTGTTTTGTTCGAATGACAGTGTCTTTTGCCTTGCAGAAGCTTTTCAGTTTCATGAAGTCCCATTTATTGATTGTTGGTCTTAGGTCCTGAGCTGTTGGTGTTCTGCTTCCATCTCACACCTTTCAGAATGGCTAAGATCAAAAGCTCAAATGACAGAACATGCTGGCGAGGGTGTGGAGAAAGGGGAACCCTCCTCCATTGCTGGTGGGAGTGCAGGCTTGTGCAACCACTATGGAGGTCAGTCTGGCGATATCTTAGAAAAGTTGGAATAGCTCTGCCTTGGGACCCAGCCATACCACTTCTGGGTGTACATCCAAATGACTCCTCACTGAATCACAAGGAAGTTTCCTCATCTATGTTCGTAGCAGCCTTATTTGTAATAGCTAGAAACTGGAAACAACCCAGATGTCCCTCAACCGAAGAATGGATTAAAAAACTGTGATACATATACACAATGGAATATTACTCAGCGATCAGAAACAAGGAAATTATGCAGTTTGCAGCCAAATGGATGGAACTAGAGAAGTTCATCCTGAGTGAACTAACCCAGACTCAGAAGGATGCGCATGGCATCTATTCACTTAGAGTCGGATTTTAGCTATATAGTACATGATATCTATACCACAACCAATGCACCAAAGGGAACATGGACATAGAGTCTTTCTTTTTCTCCCTGTCAATGAGACACTTTTCCCTAATGGTGCTGCCTTGTAGGTCCCCAGTGTATGAGGAGGCTCTTGGCCTTCATATGACTGCTGAACTGGGGTGGGGGACTGTTATGTAGGGACATTCCACTCCAGAGGAGTGGGATGGAAGGGTTAGGGGGTAGAAGGTGGGAGGGTGGGACTGGGAGGGGTGGCAAGAGGACACTATGATGGAAATGTAACCTGAAGCAATAAATAAATAAAATTTTTGAGACGGATAAATTTTTTTAAAAAAGAAAAAAAAACATTGCATTTTGTAACTTCCAGCTAGTTGAAAATATGATTTTAAATGTAGCTTACCTTACAAACATCTCATAATTTACTGCCTCCCCATTGTGGGAGAGACATTTCTAATTCTTACTCTATAAATAGTACTGCTGCCCTTATCCTTCCACTCAGAGGGCTATTTTAATCTTGTATTTAATATCAATTTAAAAGTTCTTTAATCTAAGGAAATGAATGTATTTTTAAAGTGGTAAAAATGCTATGAGGGCGATTCAGGACTGTGGTACCACTGAGCACTGTACTGGGGGCATATTCCATATAAATTTCACCATTTTAATGCTGGCATTAAAATTAGGTTTTAATTTTTCCTCTCAAATTGGCAGGAAATAATTATGTCCAACGTGTGTGTGTGTGTGTGTGTGTGTGTGTGTGTGTGTGTTTGTGTGTGTGTGCAAGCATGCACATGTTTGCCTATGTGTTTGAGTGTTTTTGTGTACAGATGCATATTGTTTCTAAAATCCTAAAAAAAGATCATAATGTCTTTAGCCAGTATTTTTATTTAAAATTTTTATCCTTACTGTTTTAAAAATGTTTTTTGAAATTGATACTGTCATTTGGTTTATAAAATGTGCAGATAAAAGAAAACTATTGCTGTATGTCATAGTATCTGATTATACAAAAAGGCGTATCAGTCAAACATTTGCTGTTACTAAATCAGAACAAATTTAATTAAGACACTTATTTTTTATACATATAATTTTGACCATTTACTAAAGATTATAGCAAATTTGTATATAAATGAGATGGTCTAACCCCAGTTTTACACAAAGAATTAAACCTTGGTTGAATATTTGATAATCTAGCACACAGATTTTTTTCAACACTCTTCAGAGTTAATTGATACTTTATCATCCAATATTAAGAAACCCACATCACATAAATACCTAGTGAGAAGAGTAGTAGCCTATCAGAAAGTGCTGGAAATTAGTATGTAATCCCAAGCCAAAATTCATATAATGGCTTTTTATAAGTTTAAACTCGAATTAACAATTCAAGCGGCAATTTTACAGTCCAGCTTTCTAACACAGAATGATCCAAAGTTGTAATAATTGGATGCATGCTGAGGCCTGGTGATGGGGAAACAGCGAGGGACTCTGGTTTCTGTAATTATGTTTCTATAAGAAAGAAGACTTGCTCAACAGTGGTAGTGCTGCAACCCAGGATGCACCGGGGCCCGTGTCTGGGACAGGGTTCTAGGAAACTTATTTTGGCTTTGCAGAGTGTGAAGGCTGGTGTAGTGGAATGTCTGCATGTGGTGTGTTCAGAACCAAGACTGCCGTGAAGCCATGTGATTCAATACAGGCAGGCACTGCCAGACACACCCTAAAGACCTTCTTGACTTTGAATTGAATTCTGATCACTGTGTGATCAGATACCATTTACTTTTGCCAAACCTTTGCAATTCTCACGTTAAGTTGTACTTACCACATGTGGTTTTGGAAGTTGTGTATAATTGGTTGCTATCTTTTGACCATATTTTTCTTCATTGTATACATGAACAGGCATTAATGTTTCTACTAATGATGTCAGAACACTATGTGTGTATATGTGTGTGTGCGCGCGCGCGTGCGTGTGTGTGTGTGTGTGTGTGTGTGTGTGTGTGTGTGTGTGTGTTTCCACTGACACCCACCTTCCACCCCTAAAGATAGATAGTGCCCTTGGAATCAACAACTAATGATCTGGAATGTGTTGCTTCCCACGAACATCTCAACTAGTGAGTGAAACCTCCCCTCCCCGTGTGACTGCACAGTATCCCTGGTTAAAGCACTTGTGTTTGAAGTTAGAAGATATTGTGATTTTTCAATACTTTGAATCCTTGAATGCTTTTCTATGAGCAAATCAACAATAACTATATACAATTATTGACAGCAGGCTTGACTGCAACCCCATGTTCCAGAACAGCCTGGGCTTTGTTTCTTTTGCCTGACTTGTCTTAGTTTGTGCTGCTGCATAACCTCTTGTGTCTTCTGCATACAGACTTCTGAGTGTTCCCTGGTTAAATTTATCACCTCAGAAATGGCAAGTACAGCAAATGAAACCCAACAAAATAAGGTGTCATATTACTATGCATCCTAAAACCTAAGTTTTCTGTAGCATATTAAAAATATCCAAAGCATTTTCTTTTTCTAGACCTTTATATAATAAATACTGATCCTTCTCTTAAGAAAGGAAGATTAATGAGGGTCTTAAAGTAATTGTTATGGAAATTTCTAAAAAGTGTGAATGAAATGATACTGTGTATGGCCAGAAAGTAAGCTCTCCAATCTGTGCTGATTCTCTCCCTCTCCCTCTCTCCCTCCATCCCCTTCTTATCCTCCTCTGTTCATGTGTCATATATGCATGTGTGATGGGGATATGTGTCCATGAAAGGCAAGCCCAGATACTGATGTTTGGTATCTTCCTCTACAGCTCTCTACCTTATTATTGAATTTTAAATGATAACTTAAGGTTTAATCTAGAAGGTCCTGAATGATGAGTTGCCTAACATCTCAGGTTTGAACCGCTTCTCTATCAATAATCACTGGAGTCCCATGGTTTTAATTGTTATCCTATTAATGCTTTTAAAATTACTGTTTAATTGTTTGGAGATTTCACATATTTGTACAATACATTTTGTTACCCATTCCCCTCCCTTCTTCCCTATCTCCTGATGAAAGCCTTCTTCCCACTAAGTCCTCCACCTCCTTTCACACATCTATAGTTTCTTTCCAGTGCATTATATACCAAGTTAAGACAATTAATTAATGAGTATACCACTGAAGAAAATGGCACTTCCTCTCTCAACAATAGTTAACTGCCAATAGTCCCCTCAGTGGGGATTGGGGCCCCATAGATCCATCTCCTACCCATGACAACATGAATCTGGGCCCAATCGTGTGCAGGTTGGGGAGAATAACGTCAACTTCAATGACTTCATGGTACAATGGCTGCATCATATCCAGAAGGCATCTTTTGCCACTCATCCATCTATCCTCTGGCTCTTATATCTTTTTTTTTTTTTTTTTTTGAGACAGGATCTCTTAGCTCACCAATTTGGTTAGGCTGTCTGGCCAACAAATTTTGGGGGTTTGATGTTCTCTGTATCACCATCACTGGGGTTATAGAATGCACTACCATGCCTAACTATTTTACAAGGATGTTGCAGACTTGAAATTAGTTCCTCATAGTTACACATAAGATACTCTGTAACAAAGATTATAATTAAAAAACTAAATAGCATGTCTAGGCCAGCCTGAGTTACATACAGAGACTATATATATATATAATTCTTATAGTCTCAGGAGTGGGGAACAGAGTTTCTCATAGTGTTCTATTAGAGAGCTATGTTGCTTTGGGCCATCTTGATTCAGGATGACATGCCACAATATTCTCAGTTTCCCAACCCTGTTTCAGGAAGGAGCTCTGTTTCTCCTCCAGAGTGCTTCATGGGTTCACACACCTCTTCCAGCACTTACTCCTGCTTCACTTCCTTCTGTCATGATGATTTTCCAGCTATGCCCTATCCCTGAAGCAATGCCTGGCTATATGAGGCATGCTGGTATCTTAACCCTGTTCTCTATACCCTGGTAGAAGTTGATATTTAGAGCATATCTATGAAATAAATTGCAAAGATATTAAATAATAAAGAAGTTCATTACCTATTATGAACTAGAGAATATTTATGTGTTTATTTGCATATACTAAAGTAATCATCTTTCTTATTTATTATATCCTGTCCCTTAGTGGTAGAAAAGTTGTGCAAAAAGGATAAAAAACTAAAAACTTAAAGAAATAATCACCCAAAAGGCATTTGAATTAATATCATTATATGTTTGATTTGGGGATGTTAGAAAAGGTATGATATGAGAAAGGAGACTGCTTTTTTTATTCTATTTTATTTCTACACTAAAATATATACGTTATAGTTATTGGACTGACATATGCCAGAGAGACTGCAGCTGGAGAGATTATCCAAATGCTTAGCTATTACTTTAGCCCTTTCATGAATGATGCCAATCTGGTAGTCACAACGCAAACTGGAAGCACTAGTTAGTCCTAGGAGGGCTTGCTTCCTGAAATCTGAGCTTTCATAGACATATGTTTTCAACTTTTATTTACTCATGTATTGTTGAAATAGGGTCTCTGTATGTAACTCAGGCTGGCCTAGAACTTTTGAACTTAATTAATCCTATATTAGTTTCCCAAGAGCAGAATTACTGCTGTGAACCCCCAGACCCATTTTACTTCCTTTTGCTTTTAAAAGATTTGTTTGATTGGTTGGTTTTGTTTCAGGTTTCGTTTTGTTTTCATTTTCCTGCTGACATTTCAACTAGGCCTGCAACATGGCTCAGCCTGAAAAGGTACTTGTCCCCAAGCTTGACAACTTGAGTTTCATTCCTGGGGTCCCACATTATAGAAGGAAAGAAAATGATTCTCACATGTTCTCTGACATCCTCACCTAAGCTCTGGGACAAAACAACAACATGAGGCAAAACAACAGCCATTACAAGTAAGGAATGAGCTAATGCTGTGACTGAAACAAAGACAGTCTGGCAATGTGGGGGAAGGGGCAGGTGGACTTACTATTATTACTTCTCATTTTCTTATGTGACCTACTCAAGAACATCAACAGTATATGTCTCTGAAATTGCTCTCTTTTTGATAGTTTTGACATACCAAGGAAGGAGGCCATTGATGTCAAAGAATATGAAACCACTACCCACTGGAAATATAGAACAAATGTTGTATCTTGGATTTTCTCCATATGAGAAAATAATAGTGTAGCTGATTTTTCCCCTAAGTAAATGTAGTGTCAAACACCTATAAAAGATAACCCTGTGGAATCATTTTCATGCTCTCAGCTTATGAAAGCAATGCTGCACTTTTGATTTACTGAATAGCTAGTCTTTATTGTTTTCTTACATGTATCAGAAAGGAAGAAAATTGTTTCAGAGAATAACACAGCCAAGCTTTTTTGACTTAAATTTGAGCCTTATATTACCTTAGGGCAATTTGGATAGTAGAGCAAGCAGATTTCCCACTTATTTAAGGAGACCATCCATTTAGAAATCTCTTATCTTATGTCACACTTACTGAAAAATAAGAATTTATATTTTTAAAGGGTATATTCATTATTGCTGCTCTGCTCCTATAAATCAGCATAAGATTTGCTTAATTTTAGTATTCATTTAAGAACAGAAAATGAGGAATTGTTTATCAGAAGATATGTACTGTATAGTACATATATGTCATATATAGTAGGTGACACATGAAAAATAAGTGATTATATAGACAGATGATTGATAGATAGATATTTTAGTACATAGATATTTTAGTATATAGATAGGAACCATGAGTAATGAAAGGTCTTCACTTCTGTAAATATTTTTTGTCTGATGTCTATAGAGGATGAAATTATCCTCCTTTTTTGAAGGAAAACCCAGCCAGTAATCTAAAAACACAAAAGCATTAGTTGAAAAATCACTTGTTATATGTAACAAACTAGTGTGGTCTGGATTTCATTCCATGTCATTGAGTGTATCACATAACACTTGGACTCTGCTCAGTTTACCTTCTTCTCATCATTTCTGACTTACTTAGAGAAGAGTTGCATTATATGGACCACTGAATGTACTATCCATATGTCCTCATGTCTGTGTACCTCTCCCTTGCCATCTCTCCTCTGGTAAGATTAGTATGCCTGCCAAGTAAGATTTGTCTTCCAAAGATGGAGCAAGTGGTCCTTAGAACATGGATTTGAAGATGGAGATAGTGGTTTGGAACTTTAGTTTGATTGTCTTCATTTTATGAATAGAAGAACTTAGTCACTCAACCAAGAATAATTTTTATAACACATTATTCTGTAGCGTGAAACAACTTATAAAAACTTAGCAAAGATCTTTATAGAACAAAAATAAATAGCAAAGAGACATATTTATGCAACTGTAGCTGCTTGCTTATAATATTCCCGTATGAATCATTCTGAGATGGCTTAAGTTTAGAAAATAGAGATGTTCGGAATGATCAATCCAAGGAGTCTCTTAGTATCTCTGGTTAAAGGATGCTTCCTCTGTGGGATGAAAACTCTCCAGCTTTTTTTCATCTGAAAAGCTGTCACAGCTTATTACCATGTCCTACAAGCTCACTAGCATTTCAAAAAACATCGATGGTTTCATCTTTAAGGAAACTTAAACCAGACATTACAAATACCATCTCCAAGGTAGGGAAGAAACTAAAAAGTAGATATTAAAGAGGGAAAAAGTATTTTCATGGAGAAACTGAAGGTCTAAGTTTTGGTAATTAGTAAAAATAAGATAACAAAAACACTATCTGTCCTTTCTTATTTTGGTAAGTCTCTTCTTATTATTGTTTAGTCATGTTAGATAGATTTGATAAAATGAGACTGCAAGCAGGATGTTTAAGTTGATGAACAGCTTTATAGATACAAACCTTTTCAAATTTCACTTTAATTTTAATTGTTTGAGGCCATCTGGCTGTAACATTATAGGAGAGGACCTTGGGACTTGGCTTACCTCTGGGAGTTTTCAACTAGTTTTATATATTTCAATTTAAGGTGTAAATCTTTTTCTAATTCGATTGAAGCATGTACACGCATCCAATTAGCTTATAAAATTAATGACCAGAAATTAGATTTACATATTCAGGGTCAGCTTTTGTCAGACATTCAGTGGAGTGTTTCACGTGAGTGTTGAACAACATGATAAATTCCTGTTGTTTCATATTTATAATGACTTCAGTTACTTTAGAACATTCCATACTAGTTGACTGGTCACATAGTAACAAGAATTATCCACCCCAAAGGAGTTAAACAATTTTATTGTCCTCTATAACATACCTTCCTCCCTCTTCCTACTGAACAGGAATTAGTACTGTGTCCTTTGACTTTGTAGGGACTAGGTAAATATTGGATATTTCTTGTATTCTCACATCTGGGCACTTTTTGTAAACTTATTTGTTAGCAAAGATGGCTAGTAGCAAAACATTGTTTTAATGCTATTCTTACAAAATAGGGAGCATATTTACTTTTCTTTATGTATAAAAGGGATACAGAAAACCTGTTTGGGGCCCGAACCAGAATGGAAAAATGGTTAAAAATGTTAGTACAATCCTTTTATGTTCAGTCCTTCTGTGCTCAGCTGTTTAGATGTCCTAAGGAGTTTGTAGGCAGAAGCTGATCTTCCAGGCTTTACTGAAGTTCTATCTCTTGGCATGAAAAAACCCCTTGCTTCAACTGCAGACAGACTGCTGTCCAAAAAGGACAAAACTTGGTAGCAGGGAAGTCGACAGCCTAGCTCTGCCAAGACAGGGTAGATAAGTCCTTCATAATCCCTGCTCTACAATAAATGTCTGTCAGAGAAACAGGACCAAAAGGCTGAAGATTGATGCTGGAATGTATGGAGAGAAAATGGGAACTGTCCAGGCAGCCACTGGTATGTCATTTCTTAGTTTTGGAAGCTGCAGGCCCTGCACTTCCTATATAATCAGATATATTTATCCCTCTCAGGTCTCTGAGGTGGTTGAAGAATAGATAGCTAGAGTCTCATAGTTAAATTTTGAGTTGTTTAGGAATCAAGAGGGTGTTCTGGATCTAAGAAGATGTTTTTAATAGTGATGCAAGTTAGTATGAAAGCTGAGTCAGATATAGAACTTTAAACTCATGGAGATGGTTAGATGGTAGAATGTTAAAGTCAGGGGCCAAATATGTATGAACTGGACATTAGGAATGTTTACTGGGCCATTTAACTCTCATAAATGTGGCATATTTATTTCTGTTGTTTTGTATAGTATTTACTGTTATAAGAGAAGGAACCATTTGTTGGACTGAAAGGGGAAGCTGTTTGGGGGGAAGAGGGTGGAAGGGTGGGACAGAAAGGGGGAGTAGGGAAGGGATTGTGACTGAGATGTAACTTGAAGAAATAAAAAAATAAAGTAATAAGAAAAAGGGATACAGAAATCAAATGCAGCATTTAACAACAAACTATAAAAAAAAATTGAGAAGCGTGATATGACTTGCTATCACAATCCATGAAGAAATGCCAATAGGAAACATAAAATGTTTTTAGAATATGATTGGTTTGATTTGTTTTTTTCTCTCTCTCAAAAAGAACTTAGACAAATATCTTTTATTTGATTGAACAGCGTTTTCTCCTCTAGCTATATGTCATGGTTTCTCAGAAATACTTTTATAAGCTTACTACTGATCCATAAAGCCCACATGGCTTTTATCATGTATCTCCATTTCATCGTGTTCATAAATAGTATCCCGTTCAGACTGTTATACAGCATTGCTGAATTTAGGAGTCACTATGTAACATGACCCAAAATGAAATACAACACTGAACAAAGTTGAAACAGCAGAGAGGAGGGAAGGGAAAGTTGAATAATCAGTTAACTAGCATGAAATGTTTTCAGGTAACAAATACTTATTAACATGGAACAATAGAAATTACTTACGTTGTACAACAGTGTATAAAATAGAAGGTCAATTATAGTCTGTTGGATGAATTGCTTTATACTCAGAGCTCCTAGTCAAAAGTCAAAGCCTGAAGACTGACAGAATTTTATTTTAATATTTAATGACAAACACCTCCTCTTGTTAAACATAATACTAAGAGTGATAGAAACCGCACTGGTAGATTCAGAAAGTAAGCAAGTGCTTCCCTTCAGAAGATACAGTTTAGGAGAAGGAAGGACATGGAAGGCATGGCCAGCCTCGAGCTGGGAAGAAGAGGAGTAGACAGCGTACTTCGGAGCACCTCCCTCAGCAAATCCCAAAGATCAACGAAAGCTAGATCCTATGCATGTTTCAGAAGTACTAAAAATTACTCCTTGCTCTCTAACACTTTACAATATTAAGAGGAAGGTAACTAATGCATACGAATGGTAGCAAATGCATGGCAATTCAATAAAATGCTAAGTACGGACTTAAATTTGTGAGGAGATGCATAGAAGCTATGCTTTGCTATGCCTTAGAAAGGCCATGTTTTAGAGATCGATTCCAGTAGGACCTTTAAAGGCAAACGGAATGTAAATAGGCACAAAAGAGAAGAGAAGATTGCAAAAGATACTTGAGCGTGGGTGTGGTCTGTGGCAAAAGATACCTGAGCGTGGGTGTGGTCTGTGGCAAAAGATACTTGAGCGTGGGTGTGGTCTGTGGCAAAAGATACTTGAGCG
>CAJQZJ010014103.1:2936349-2976460 GCA_907164525.1 Lophiomys imhausi | reverse complement strand
AAAAGATACTTGAGCGGGGGTGTGGTCTGTGGCAAAAGATACTTGAGTGGGGGGTGTGGTCTGGGGGTGCTCAGCATAGAGAAAGTAATGAGGCGGAAACCTGGGGCACTGGAGAGTTCCAAGCAGGTATATATTGAGCCTGGCTTCTACCTCTTCCTTCTTTCTTGAACATTCCACACACATTTGTGCAACTGCCTTTATATATGTGTATTTTCTGTACCAATGTAAGGACAAAATGAACCCATATGAAGAATTTCTATGCTCTGTGCATACACTAGTCACTATTCGAAAATACTTTTGGGGATGTCAGTTCCCAGTCTCCTTCAACATATGTATGATTTTACTTAGGTTTTGTAAAAAGAATGAAAAAAAAAACCCAGTATTTTAATATATGAGCACTAAATACTCCAGCTAATCCTCTTCATAGTCATATTTATTTTATCATGACATTCATATTATCAAGATTCCTTATAATCAAAGGAAGATGTTGGAGTAAAATAAGCCACGATATCTCTTTTTAAAATTTAGGATGGAAAAAATTGAATTTACTATCTAGAAGGGCTCCTTCCCAAGGAGAATGGATTAGTTGGAATATAAATTGCAGGGGAAATACATGATTGAAAATAAAATCACTAGGCCATGCAAACCTCTTCACAAGGATAGTACTAGAAAAACAAAAAGCTTGTTTTTTATTGGTTTTGGTTTGTTTTGCTTTTGATCAAATAAGCGTAAAACCAGAATACCTTAAACAGTCCAGACTGCAGGGGATAAAATTCAACCTTTAATACATCCAAGCAAATACCACACATTAAGTACAGTAAACAGTTCCACACATAGAAAGCTCACAACGCCATCTTGAAATCTGGTAGCAATGACCCATCTGTTAGCCAAATTGGTTTTCATGAGGGGGAAATAAACACCTTGTTCTCTAACAAAAGAGAGAGATTCATTTTTATTTTTAAATTATGTGTATGTGTGTATGTGTATGTCTGTGGAAGCCAAAGGTGTTAGATTTCCTAGAGAGGAGGTTATAGGTAGTTGTGAACTGCCAGACATGAGTGCTTGGAACCAAACAGCGGTCCTCCGGAAGAAAATGCATACTCTTAAACACTGAGCCATCTCTCTAACCCATAAAGGTCTTGTACTTTTATGATAGAAAACAGTTCTTCAGCTTAGGACAAAGTGCCCACACTCAGGTAAGCTCCAACTCCAATGGGAACTGAGAGATAGATTTACACTTGTTTTCCAAAAGACAGCTCAGGGTCCTCTTTGTGAGACTAAGTTGAGGCTTATTCAAGCATTATCTAGTTTATATACATTGGAAAAAGAAAATGAAGAAATCCTCACAGAAAAGTAAGGGTGTATAGAGGCCTATCTCCTTTTATTTTCAACTTCCAGAACCAAATTTTTTACTCTTTAACTGGTGTGTCCCTTTACAATGTAAAATGAATAAAATAATCAGTTCCTAAGAAAAGTAGTCAATGAGACATTTTGTGCCTTTGAATATTTCTAGAGTATTTTAAAAACAAAGACAAACATGTACAAGCAGAAAGTGATGTGTAAAACTATCACCACCCAGTGACCTGAATGCCTCGGGTGTTCCTGAGGATGGGACCATGGCAGGCTGAGGTTTGACAAGGATGGAGACCTCCGTGTGAAGTACAGAAGGGATAGCATGAAAGGACTTAAATCACTCCAAAATGTGTCTGTGAATGGACCTTGGCCACATTTTACTTGAACTGCTCAACTTTGAGATCTGTGGTTCTCATTCAAATGCTAATGCCTGACCATCTGCTCTTTCTTAAAAAAAAAAAAAAAGAAAAGAAAGAAAAGAAAAAAATGAAATAACCAGCAGGAACATGCTGCGGGTCATGTGACCCTAATCGCTGCCATTATGAGCTTTCTGGGAGTAATCATTCAGGTTGCGCCCAGGGTGAGCATCTGCTGATGATGCATAGATCGGAAGATTGCTAAAGACAGGCTTCCCTATAGACAGCCAGTGATTCACTCCCTAACATATCTACATATGCAGAGCCCAAATCCACAGGCTCTAATAATAACACTCTCTCCCTATACTTTCCACTTTGACTTGAGTTTCCTTAAAGCTTAGCTGGAATTATTTAAAGTACGTATTTGCCTGTAAATATAATTAGAATTCTAAAGATGGATGTGGAGAAGGCATACTAATAATGATGACGAATAGCGAACTGGGAGCCTTCACCTACACAACTGTGCATTTCTGCACAGGGAGAAAACAATGTCACCAGGGCTCAGTCTTTCAGAAGTATCATTGCATGTGGCTTTTTCCTGGTTTTTACTCAATTTCAAGTGAAGACCTCATTTCTAATTATAAGGATGGATGTTTAAAGGAAAACTCCAGATCATTTTGAAGATACTTCTTTTTTTTTTTTTAAAGACTTATTTATTATGTATACAGTGTTCTGTCTGCAGGTATATCGGCAGGCCAGAAGAGGGCACCAGATTTCATTATAGATGGTTGTGAGCCACCATGTGGTTGCTGGGAATTGAACTCATGACCTCTGGAAGAGCAGCCAGTGCTCTTAACCGCTGAGCCATCTCTCCAGCCCTGAAGATACTTCTTTAGCAAAGAAAATCATATTTATTTTTCCTTTCATAAGGCCATTTGTGCTTCTTAAGACCTTTTAAACAATATTATATACATTGCTCCATACTCTGCTAACTTCCACACTATTCAGGACTTGTGCTTTTAAATATCATTACATACTAGTAGATTTATTTTCAACTTTCTCATTCATTAAATAACCTTAAGCTCAATTCTGTGTATGCTAAACTTGTATACTGGCATATATGGCAGTTATCTTTCAGTAGGTTGGTTTGTCTGCCCATGTAAGGTTAACGATGTTAGCATTAAAATGCAGGTATGCCTTATTTCATTTTTGGATATCAGTCATTATTCCAACTCTCCCCCGAAAACTTGGAGCTTCTAAGTATTCTTTTTTAATTTCCTATTTTAGAATTGACTTTCTTCCAGTCTACATAAAATGACTTAGCTGTGCCAATGAGTTTCAGGGTTTTCCCTACCTTCTCTTCTAAAACATTTAGTGTGTCTGGCCTTATGTTAAGGTCTTTGATCCACTTGGACTTAAGTTTTGTACAAGGTGATAAGTATGCATCTAATTTCATTCTTTTACCTGACAACATCCAGTTGGACCAGCACCATTTGTTGAAGATGCTGTCCTTTTTCCATTGTATGGTTTTGGCTTCTTTTTCAAAAATTAAGTGACCTTAGGTGTGTGGGTTCATTTCTGGGTCTTCAATTCGATTCCATTGGTCTACTGGTCTGTTTCGATACCAGCACCATGCTGTTTTTATTACTATAGCTCTGTAGTACAGCTTAAAATCTGGGATGGTGATACCTCCAGATTTTTTTTATTGTACAGGATTGATTTAGCTATTCTGGGTTTTTTGTTATTCCATATGAAGTTGAGAATTGCTTTTTCCAGGTCTATAAAGAATTGTGGTGGCATTTTGATAGGAATTGCATTGAATCTATATATTGCTTTTGGCAGGATAGCCATTTTTATTATGTTGATCCTACCTATTCATGAGCATGGGAGATCTTCCCATCTTCTGATGGCCTCTTCAATTTCTTTCTTTAAGAACTTGAAGTTCTTGTCATACAGGTCTTTCACTTGCTTGGTTAGAGTTACCCCCAGGTATTTTATATTGTTTGTGGCTATTGTGAAGGGTGTTGTTTCCCTAATTTCTTTCTCAGCCCATTTATTTTTTGTATAAAGAAAGGCTCTGCCTCGGGACCCAGCCATACCACTTCTGGGTATACATCCAAATGATTCTTTCAAATCACAAGGAAGTTTCCTCATCTATGTTCATAGCAGCCTTATTTGTAATAGCCAGAAACTGGAAACAACCCAGATGTCCCTCAACTGAAGAATGGATTAAAAAACTGTGGTACATCTACACAATGGAATACTACCCAGCCACCAGGAACAATGAAATCATACATTTTGCAGCCAAATGGATGGAACTAGAGAAGCTCATCCTGAGTGAGCTAACCCAGACTCAGAAGGATGCACATGACATCTATTCACTTATAGTCAGATTTTAGCCATATAGTACAGGATAACTATACTACAACCAATGCACCAAAGGGAAAATGAACATAGACTTTGTTTCCTATCAATGAGACAATTTGCCCTGGTGGTGCTGCCTTGTAGGCCCCCAGTGTATGAGGAGGCTCTTGGCCCTCTTATGACTGCTGAACCGGGATGGGGAACTGTTATGTAGGGACACTCCACTCCAGAGGAGTGGGATGGGAGGGATAGGGGGTAGAGGGTGGGAGGGTGGGACTGGGAGGGGTGGAAAGAGGACACTGTGATGTATATGTAACCTGAAGTAATAAATATTTTTAAAAATGACTGTAGGTGAATCATTTCCCAATCAAGCAAATGCTTTATTGAGCACTGCTTTGTGCCAAGCAGTGTGCTAGAGGAGAGCAAGACAGGAGAAGGAGACACTGCTAATACTTACTTAGAGCATGATAGTCTTCCAACTACATGTGCTTTACAGCACACTCGTGTGATGCACCAAAGCATGAAGTATACATGTATAAATGATTACTCTTTATTTTTAAAAGATTTAAAAACTCGTCAACAGGAATCTGGAGAGACTGTTTAGTGATTGAGAACCCTTGCTGCTCTTGTAGAGGACCCAACTTTGGTTTCCAGCTACTTCCATGGTAGCTCACAGCTGTGTATAACTGCAATCTTCTTACTGTTGCATATACCAGGCACACATGTGGAGCACATATATATTTGCCTGAAAAAATATATTCAGGTAAATGCTCATATCTATAACATAAGAATGAATTCTTTTTTAAAATCTGAAGCTTTTTAAAAACTTGGTTATGGTAGCACTTGTCATCATGAGGAATAAAGATGTTGAATTAGACTGTAACATTTTCTTCTGCTTTCATCTGTCTGTCTTTATATTTCCTCTTTGTAAACTCTTTAATCTCATTTTTTTTTAAAAGAGTGATGGAGCATTTCAGTTATAAGGACTGATATCTCTCCTTTCTTAGTTTTCAAAATAAGAATGTGAAACCATTTTGGTTTTGGAACTCTGTCAGTCAGGGCTTTGAACCTTTCAAAGATAACACAAGAAGATTATACATGACCCCCACCTCAGTAGAACACTAGGAAACGGATTTGTGTTTCATGGGCCACACTCTACCATGTGTCAAAGAAACGTGTGTATGCCAAACTATATAATTATTTCTATAATTATCAGAGACCCATAATATTCTCAACATACATAATGTAAACATGTGGCAAAGCAGTTCAGTTGTACTTTTGGAGATTTTTGCATCAAGTCATATGTCAGATCCAAAACCCTTTTCACAGGTAGAGGAATGTTTCAGTGGACAAAGTATTTACTTTCCAAGCTTGAAAACACGAGTTCATAAACCAAGAACTCATGGGCAATGTCAGATGTAGTTGCATGTGTCTGTAACTTCGGTGCTGGAGGTAAGGTGGGGAAGGCAGAGGCAGAAGGATTGAATGATTCCCATGCAATTGCTGGTTAGTAAATTGCCCACTACATCCAACAAGTGAGCTCTAGGTTCCATGAGTGATCTGGTCTCGAATGAATAGATAGATAGATAGATAGATAGATAGATAGATAGATAGATAGATAAAAATAAGGTAGACTCTATTGCAAAGAGAAGTTTCTGTGATGAAAGATAAGAGTTATATTCACCTGTGCGTATAGGACAGATATATGGAATACATTTAGGAACTATGCTGCTTTAGTATAGTGGTGGTTGTAGGGTTTTTTTTTTTTTTTCAAAGATCTGTGAACACTCTAGCCCCAGGTGATTTCCTTGGTTTCCAGTGCTAGTCACGATTTCCCTCCTGATGAGCAGACGTTAAGTCCAGTTAGAGAGCCATTGGTTACCACTGACATATGAATGCCACTATTGTACCCTTACGGTTACTGTTTCTTGCTGGCTATCACTGACTCATAGGCATTGCAGCTGGGTGGAACTACTAATTGTTTCCCTCCCTTGTAGGCTAATCTACAAAGGGTAAAAAATTCAGAGAACAGATGACAGGGTACCCAGCTCCAAATGATACATCTGTAAAACAACTCTTGTACTTAAGACTCAGGAGACATGTCAAAGGAATGTGTCAAGAGACTGTAAGAGCGAGAGGACCAGGAAGTCACTGTGAGATATTGTCCTCTAGAAATAACAGGAAATCTTCATCCATGATATCTTAGCAATATGGATGCCTAAACAATAACTGAAGTAGAATAATGCCAATAGACATGCTAGCATATAAAGTAGAAATATCAGGGGCCTCATCGATAAGTCAGTGAGCTACATACATGTAACCACATGCATGTGAATATCAGGAGAAATAGTCTTCTCCAGGGATGAGTCCTTGTTTGGTTTTCCAATATCAAGTGTTCAGTCCTGAAATCACACGCAAACAAGTAACACAAAATGGAATGAGCAGGTTGTGTTTATATATGTAGGCATATAGATACACACACACACACACACACACACACACACACACATACACACATAACAATAACAACTAAAGAAAAAGATGCCATCATTTTGAGAGGGAGCAAGAGGCAGAGGTACAAAGGAGAAGTTGGAGGGAAGAAAGGGAAAGGGAAAACAACGTAATTATATCTTAACTAAAATATGGTGGAGAGTGATCAAGAGAAATTTGATAACAACCTCGTTTCTATATGTATGTGTACCTTCATACATATAAGCATACACACGAGAACCACATACACAAGTATATACATTCCCCCCAAAAGTATTTCAAGATCTTATGTTTGGAAACTGTGCTGAGAAAATGTCTTCATGGATAAAATCCAAACAGTGTTTGTCAACTCACATTTAGAGTGGCTTCAGAAACCATAGGGCAACTCTTTTCATCCAGTACGTCAAGTTGAGCAAGGCGGTTGTTTCATTTCGGCAACATGTCTGCCTGTGGCCCTGTAATGAAAGATTGCCTGTATCTTACCAAATGGATCTCACTATGACATTGTAGTGATGTGAGAGGCAAGAAGCAGCCAGATGAGTTCTAGTCATGCACTTCCTAGTCATGCTGGAGCACCCACCATCAGCATGATCAGAGCCAAAGCCATAGCACTTGCTACAAAATAGCATCCCAGAGAAGTGTGTTAAGAAGTGTGTGGTCTGTAAGAAGCCTTGAAGACTAGTGTAAATGGAACCTAAGCCATGTTCATGTGGATTGGCAAACTATGAAGCTCAGGTTGAGGATAATAATGATGTTTTAAAAAAATTTGTGTTGCATACCTTCAAAAACGTTTGGATGTTCTGTGCATATCCTTGGTACTATATGATTTGGGGTCAATGATTAAGAACTTTAATCAATATATAAAATAAGTATGAAATGGCGATTTTCATACTAGAGGCTTGCATCTGTTGGTTTCTATGGTAATAGTGGGCATTGCCTATGATTTAAGTCAATAAATTGGTAGTAGAAACATTAGCTGGGATTTTCTTTTTCTTGAGACATGAGATCCTGTAGTACAGTATTTTATTGAACTTTCAGATCTCTCTGGCTTTCCAAATAGTAGGACTATAGCCACCATGCCTAGTATCTTTTTAAAAGCTCCATGTATAAGTTATTTTGGCCATTTATACTTAACAACATATAAGATGAAAAATTATTCTTCCTTCAGGGCAAGTATCAATCAACTCTAATAAAGGTGTTGCTTTCAAACATATTACAAGTGTGGACAGGAAACCTAGACCAATAAATTAAAGATACATCTCACAACTGCCCACAACTGCTGGGGGTAAAATAAGTGCGGTTTTGACTCTTAAGAACTTCACAGTTGCTTTGCTTGTTTAAGGATTCCCGACTCTAGCTTGTGCAAAGGAATATATTTTATATTTAAAAGCCTGGCAAGGCACAAATTATATTCTGGTATTTGTAACCTTAAATTCAATATCACTAAATAGTTCTTTGGCCTAGTCTGTGTCTTCCTGTATTCATCTTTGAAACTTTTTCAGCTGTGGGTTGATACTTAGGCGTCATTTACTCGAGGAATCTTTTTTGTGCTAGACTAGATGTTCTTAGTATTTGCCCAATACCCCAAACCTGAACTCATGTAGTGTTTCACTTTATGCTCATTCTCCAACCACAATGTCATTATTCACTTAAAGAATTATTACTATAACTTGAATTTCTTGGTTGCTGTCGTTCTGAAGCCTCACCTGTTACCTGGGATAGCTTGATGCTAGTGAGTTATTGCCTTCATTATTATCACTCTTGATACTGATTTTTATTTGTGCATGCCACTGAAAAGCCTTCTGTGCCTCTCTGTCACTCTCCTGATTACTTTTTAACCACCATCTGAGAAGCTTTTGCCTGGTCTTCCGCATGCTAGAGGCTTGGAACACATAAATGTCAAGTGTACTTAACTGCCCCTCTGGCCAACATGGAGGGTTTTGTATCCATTGATGCTCCCATCAAGTTCAGCACTCAATCAAACTGTAACATATCCCTTTAAGAGACATGATACATAATAAGAAATATCTTGCTAGGGCATAAGAGGAATTCACAATCCTGCACATCATCTTTTGGCATTTTATACATTTATTTTTCCCTTGCCAGGTGGTCTGCATGCCCTAGATTTCCAGATTTGTCTTCTGTGGGCTTAGTGAAAAATGCTTACTGTTGTTTATATTTCAAGCATAACTTATAAAAACTCTGTTTGGAAAAAGCTATGACTAACTATGGATGTACACAAAAAGGATGTTAACAGAAATGAAAGGCTCTCTCGAGACTGACTTTCTAACTCCTTCCTTCTTTACAAATGCAGAGGCATACTACTTGCCTTGCTAGTGACTGGTGTGATTTGGTTCTCTTTGTACTGAATATTCAGATGGACTAGTCTTTTAAATACGAGGAAACCATTTATGCATCAAAAGCTGTCCATTGTGGTGTGTGTAAATCTTCTTCCACAGCTTATTTTTGTATTCTAGAAAGGTTGGCATGGAAACCTTGAGGAGGCATTTCAGATGTTCAATGATATATAAAGGCTTTCACTTCAAAAGTACTAATTTATCTTTATTAAGAATTAACTTTAATATAACTTTATAAGATTTTAGGAACATGAATTTTCCACAGACATAAGCAGCTATAATTTTTTGTAAATAAGATAATATATTTTTATGAGAATAGTAAGTAATTAGATAAAAACAAATTAAGTAATATAATTCACTGAATATACATATAAACAATAGAATTCTATTGACCTGGGTTCAGATACTGCTTTTAGTTTTATGAGAATTAAAATGTTAATAGTCTCAAAAATTGGGATTTGTTGGGGCAAAGATAGTAATATCTTTGGTAAAGATCATGGAATAATCATATAGACTGAATTCTCAAGACTTCTATCCCTGCTAGCTAAAGCTTTTCTACGTTATCATGGATTCCAAGAAGACACCCTTAGCCAAAGAGCTATTGGCAATTGCCAGATGCTGGGAGGAGGGTCAGCTTTCTCCAAGAGTGTTGCCTCCAATAGTCAACCGTACTTGCCTATGTAAAACCCACACATTCAAGATTTTTTGTGTAGCATAAATTGGCCTCAATATGAGAAATAAGTGGACACAAAATTGGGTTAGTTGAGAATAAGGGGTGGATCTGGAAAGTTTTGGGAGAAAGGAGTAAATATGATCAAAACATATATGAATTCCCAAAGAAGTAATAAAATTATTTAAAAAGAGAAATTCCATTAGATAAAATTTGTGTTTTTCTTTCCCAAAATGTATTTACTTGAAATTCTGTATGCTTCAAGACTCCATAAATTACTGTGTTCAGACTTTCAGTTTCTGCTTTAATTCACAGTTTCTTTTTAATTTCCCTCCATTACAAAAGTCTGTGGTAGAAGAAAAACCTTGGTAAAGTAACCAATTAGTTCCATTTCCTGTAATATTTCTTTACTTGTGGCTACTGGCTTCCAGCCAATTCTATTTTTGCATTTACTTTCCCCCATTACAATCAGTTATTTCTTTTTTATGGATAGAGGGATTTTGTGTTTTTCATTTTGTCAAAATGGAATTCTTATAGCATGTTATGAGTCTCATGTTTTCAAAGGTTAAAAAGCCATACTGAGGAGATATGGTTTTACATCACCCAACACATCTAAGGCTTTAAAAAGCAGTTTGATAAAGTTTTCAACCAGAAGTAGATTAGGAATGCCCAAAGAATTTTCTCGGAAGTTCTGTGCTTTTGGGTAGAACAGTCTTGTGCAGCTGTTGTTTCGGAGAGAAATCTGGGAGTCTGGGAAGTGATCTCATGAAAATGCACAAACTGTAAGACAGGCTGGGAGCGTACACAGCAGATTTTACTAAGCAAGCACATGCGAATGCAGAAAGAAGGGAAATCCAAACCACAGCCTCCACATCTGAACACACAGCAGGTATGGGAGTATGGCTCCAGATTTTCTTCTTTTCATTGTTGGTTGCTTGCTTTATATTTCTTTTCTTTTTCTTCTTGGTTATGTATCTTGCTATGTGCTTAGATACATGTGCATTTCCCTTACAGGATATAAGAGTTTGAAAAACATAACAAATATTCTCTCGGGGAGCAAATCATTCTTTCCTACATTCTCTACACTGCATTTGGAAAAAAGATATGCCTTAGAATGGAATGAACTTGCCAAGTAGATTGCATGTACCATATATCTTTACAGAATTGCCAGCTGACCTAAGTCCTATTTTCTGCTATCCTGAAAGTGAAAGACGGAAGTGTTGCTATAATAAGAATTGTGATGTTCACTAAAATAAAAAAAGCAACCCATCCTCTGGTGGTAGGTGGTGTGGTGGAAGAGAAACACAAGGGCAGATCTCTTTCCTTAGTGTGGTCCCAAACTGCACATAAAGAGATGTAGTTTGACTGTAAAGCCAATGGGCTACACAGGCTTCCTCTTCTCTCTCAGATCAGCCTCAACAAGGAGACCTTTGAATACATGAGTGTGGCTTGTGCCTTTCATGAATTCCACTTCGCTCATCAATAGTTCTCTTCTCTAGTACTGGTACATAGGAGATAAGAAATCATTAGCATTACAAGTAGGAATAGTCTCTGCTTTGTCATGCTTGTTTATATCTGATTCCTGGTAGCCCTCCTCCCTCCTTAAAAACAAAGAACCCTTCATCCTCTACCTGTTAAAGCCAATGTTTTCCCTCACAGCAATTTTGCATTATTGATGTACTTCCTTTGTTCTTTGTGTCATTATTGCTTGTTTCATTTACCTACCACATTTATGATGTCAGAAATGGTTTTTGTTTGATCCTTGATGAGTCATTAACAAGTAGCCCAGCTTAGGACACATGTTAAGTGCTTGTCTTCCTTAAGGGTTTCTATTACTGTGATGAAACACCATGGCCAGGCAAGTTGAAAGCAAAGGGTTTCTTTTAGTTTACACTTCCCAGTGACAGGCAGAAACTCCAACAGGGCCAGAACCTGGAAGCAGCAGCTGTGCTGCTTTACAGGATTCCTTATCATGGCTTATTCATTTTGCTCTCTTATAGAATGCAGGACAACCAGCTCAGGGACCATCCACAATGGCCCAGCCTTTCATACAAACTTCTAGTAAAGAAAATGCTTTACAACCTTGCCTACAGCCTGATCTCATGGGGGTATTTCCTTACTTGAAGTTCCCTCCTCTCAGATGACTTTAACTTCTGTCAAGGTGACATAAAACTATCCAATGCAGTGCTAATGAATATTAATTCAATGAATAAATCCAGTTAATTATCTCTTTCGCTGATTGGCTGTGCATCTTGATATTAGCCTCCTTTCTTGCACACATGCACTTAACTGTTTTTGCTTTCTCTTTACTTCCCACAATTTTTCCTCCTTTGTTTGCTTTCTTAGTGCCAATGAGGTTACAAGTGAGGTTGTTGAAGAAACTTATGCTTCTAGATCTTCTTGGTACCTAATACTACACCATGTGTGGCCATGTTGCCATAGAGTTGAAAGCTAGGTTCTGCTTTTAGCTTCCTTTTGTTCTTCCTTGATGTGTGACAGTAGTTTTTATTTATTTATTTTTTTAACATTTATTTTTTACCTTTTAAAATTTTTATTTATGTTTTCATTTTACATTCCAATTGGAGCCCCCCACCCCTTCCTCTCCATCTGGCCCCACCTTCCCAGTCTCTTCTCCCTTTCCTCCCTCCCCTTCTCCTCAGATAAGAAGACCCACCCCATCAATCTACCCTGGTTCTTCAAGTCACATCAAGACTAAGAGCATCCTCTTACACTGAAGCCAGACAAGGCAGCCTAGCTAGCATAACGTGATCCACAAACAGGCAACAGTGTCCATGTCAGAGAGCAAAACTCCTGCTCCATTTGCTAGGGGATCTACATAAGACCAAGTTGCCTATCAGTTACATATGTGTAAGGGGCCTAGGTTAAGTCCATACATTTTTTTTTTTTGGTTGGTACTTCAGTCTCTGTAAGCCTCCAGGGGCCTAGGTTATTTGACTCTGTTGGTCTTTTTGTAGAGTTCTTGTCCCCTCCTGATATGCTTGTGTTCGGAGACCCAGCATAACTATCCTCTGAGAGGCCCCACCCAGCAGCAGATTGAAACAAATGCTAAGACCCACAGCCAAACATTAGGTGGAGCTCGGGGGTCTTGAAGAAGAGTGGGAGGAAGAATAGAGAAATCTGGAGGAGATAGTGTTTTTTAAACTGTGGTCCTACCTAGGACAGCACTAGCATCATTTAAAAGCTTAGAAGAGTAAGTTCTTGAGACTCAGGTCTCCTGACTCAGAGTGTATGGCTACTGCAACATATAGGTTGTTTGAAGTTCTCTAGCTCAACTAATGTACTACTGAATTGATGACATGAAGGACAGAATCTATTAGATTGTGTATCTTTACAAAATTTTGTAGCATAGACACTGTAAATCTATCACTCCCCAGTTTCAGTAGACAACAGTTCCAAAAGACTGGGATGTATTCCTCATTTCTTTTTTTCTCTCAAATCCCCATATGTTGTATATGTAACCTCAAGCTCAGAAACTATAGTAAGTGACCCACAGTTCATGCAATCACAAGTACTTGTTTGTTTTGGGGGGACTTTTTTTCTTGTTTTTTTTGAGACAGTATTTCTTTGTGTATCCTTGGCTGTCCTGGACTCACTTTATAGACCTGGCTAGCCTTGAACTCAGAGATCTGCCTGCCTCTGCCTCCCAAGTGCTGGGATTAAAGGCGTGCGCCACCACCCCAGCAGTACTTGTTATTTTTACTGTAACTATATTATTACCATAATAATAACTATCTGTTAGTGATGAAAGAGGACAGCAACTCCATAATTCTACAGTAGAATTCTTAATTGATTGAAATTTTTCATTCAGTTTAGGGAGAATGGCACCTCCATAAAAATCCTCTAAAACAACAGCAAGTGAAGCTAATACAAGTGTGGTATAATGTTCTAATGTAATCAAGAGCACAGATACTGTCTGTATTTCCACCTCAACATTTCAACATCTAACTTTGTCTTTCTGTCCAATACGGCTGCTCAGCTCTCTCTTCTATACATTCTAGAGGACAGGAGGGAGACATTAGAGGAGAAAATGTACAGCTTTCTTATTTAAATCATTCAGTAGTATTTCCAAGTGACCAAACATATACTACTGCTATAGAGATGAATATGTTGTCATTAAGAACAAATGTGCCCAATTAACCTTGAGTATTCTTTTGTTTAGTAAAAAGGCACAAAAGGATTGTGAAAGGCAATTTGTAGCCTCTGCCACACAACAATTTTGCCCTACTGGTTTTGATGATCAGAGGGGAAAGTGTAAATTATTAGAGTTACAGTGAATGATCAATATTCTGTTATATGGTTTTGAGACAAATATAGGCAGGAAATTAAGCATCTCTTGAAAATTGTGCAGTTGAAGAGCTTAATCTGATCTACTACTTATGAAGATGAATATTTTTCTCAGCATGAATTAAATCACTAATCTTAGTTATTTGTGTTATAGGAAGACAAGCATTTAGGAAGTTCCAGGCAGTATGCTAGGTGCTTGCAATGTTATTTTTTTCCTTATAGTCATCTAACAACATAAATATTCACCATTTCATCACTAAAAGAAATCTGAGGTTCAAGAGAAATAATTTTCTCCAAGTCCCCTAGATAATAAAACATGCAACAGAACTACAACTGGTCTGAAAGATTTGCTTCATTTCCTCATAGTAGCTCTTCCATTTCCTGACCACTGCATTTTACAAGCTTTGATCTTCCACGTTACACAAAGGACCTGCAGTTGCTGATTGACTCTTCTACTCTTATTGGTTCTGAGGACTATTTTTAGCATTTGTAGACTATTCAAAGCCATGTTGATGCCATTGGATTCGTGATAGAATCCAGAAAAATGACTAAAATTTTGTTGACAAAATGAAGTGATATGATCAGGAATTTCAAATTTTATTGTGTCTTCACAAGAAAAACAAAAGAGAGAAAGAAACAGATTAAGAGGACAGAAGAGATAATGTTATTTTGTTTTTTACACCTAGGCTTGCTCTCAATGTTCTTATGCTGTGGACTTATTTTGTTTGTATTCTGTGTCCCCAAACATCTGTTCTTCCATTCTTTTTTTTTTATTTTATATAAGTACTTTATTTTTTTTCTTCAAGTTACATCTCAGTCACAAACCCTTCCCTATTCCCCCTTCCTGTCCATTCTTAAAATGTTTCCTACATTATTTAAGAGCATGGCTTTTGAAGTCACCAATTGAAGACAACATGTGTTACCCCATGTAGTGGTTATTACATTGAAGTGGTACAGTAAATAACCTCAGATGTACCATTTATTACCTTGAAACAGACCTTTTAAAAAATTTCTTCAAGTTACATCTCAATCACAATCCCCTCCCTGCTCCCCCCTCCAGTCCTCCCCTCCCACCCTCTTTCCCAACACACCTTCCCTATTTGCTTCCTTATTTTTAAGTTTAAGGTATATCTTTGCCCCCCACCAACTCCCCCCTTTAAGTCCAGCAAGTGGCTCTTTCTCTTATAACAATAAATGCAATAAAAAACAACAAAAATAATTGGGCCACAATTATGAGGCTTAGCATACATTCCCAATCTCCAGTCCATACATATTTGGCAACTGACTTCAACATTCTACTATGCAACCATCTCTATGAGTTTAAAGTTCTATATCCAACTCAGCTTCCATCCTAACTTGCATCACCATTTTAAAAACACCCTCTTAATTCCTAAACAACTCAAAATTTAACTATGAGACTATAACTATCTAGACTTCAACCACATCAGAGACCTGAGAAGGATAAATATATCTGAATATACAGGAAGTGCAGGGCCAGCAGCTTCCAAAACTAAGAAATGACATACCAGTGACTTCCTGGACCGTTCCCAATTTCTCTCCATACATTAGAGCATCAGTCTTCAGCCTTTTGGCCCCATTTCTCTGATAGACATTAATTGTAAAGCAGGAATTATGAAGGATTTGCCTACCCTGTTGACTTACCTGCTTCCAAGTTTTCTTCTTTTTGAATAGCATGCTGTGTACAGTTGAGGCAAGGGATTTTTCTTGCCTAGTAACAGGCTTGCCATGAATGCAACCATCTCCAAATGGAGATTCTTCCATGCTCATCATCTACTTGGAGTAGATAGGGGGTGCTGTCAGGAGCTGACATGTCTCGATATAAAAAAAAAAAAATCTTAAGAAAACATCTTTGAATGCTATATTCTACAGATCTCTTGAGGTTTTTGAAGACCACCTATCTATCTCCATATATTTGGATAAGTAAATGTTGCTTGTGTCTTAGCAACTTGATTTCTCATTAACTTTGAAAATAACTGTGATAAACTGCCCTTGTACCTAACAAAATCACATGCTTGAATGACTATTAGTTTGCATTTCTTAATTATCTTAAACAATTTATGACAGTTGCTTTTACCAAATAGGTTATGGAGTAATTAATCATGTATTTGCCACATTTGCATTTGCAAGTCTTGAGACCAATCAGTCCAAAGCTAAAGAAAATGTCCCTTTTGGTTGGCTAATGTGAGTTATTTGTTCATAATAATTTTAAATGTTTTTCTAAATGCTATTAACTAAGTTCTGAACTTTGAATAACAAAATATACAATATATAGGTGATTAACTTAAAACTATGTTTTTAGAGAATCTACCTATTGTTAGTGCTGCATTTAAAATGGTTTCATTGTTCGGTGAAAGACATGTTGAACATTAAACAATTTAGGATGTTCTTATGAAGCCAACCCCATGTCCTAACAAAAGGATCCTAACTGACATCATTGGATAATGTTTCCCCCACATCAAGAAAAGCTGTGATTGTACAGCCTTTGACAGAGAAAACACTGCTATTCAACAGCTAGTGTTTTTATTTAGATAGCAATCTTATTACAAATGGGCCAAAAACATTCAAATAAGAACTCAAATAAGCTGGGCGGTGGTGGCTCACGCCTTTAATCCCAGCACTTGGGAGGCAGAGGCAGGCGGATCTTTGTGAGTTCGAGGCCAGCCTGGTCTACAAAGCGAGTCCAGGACAGCCAGAGATATTCAGAGAAACCCTGTCTCGAAAAACCAAAAAAAAAAAAAAAAAAAAAAGAACTCAAATAAAATCAGATGTTAAAGATTGGCCTTCAAACATCATAGCTAACAATGCCATGTTTGCCTATGATTTCTCTGACACAAAACCACATCCACACCTCAGTGGCCACTAAAGCTTTCAGCAAAGCTTCCTTAACTGTAAGTTGTTTGAAGCTACCAGTTTCATCACGTTGAATTAATTTTTTCACACCCTGAATAGCTGTAGGGATTTCAGCAGGGGTTGGGGGGAACCAGCTCAACCTTGGCTTATTGACAAAATATAGCTAGTCAAGGCTTCCAGTAAGTCATGGCAGTGGTGACCAGCACTGGGGCCTTCTTCACAAAGCTACGGATAAACTTGGCCATGGAATAAAAATGTTGGTTGATTACATACCTGGACTAATTATCAAACAGGATCTCTTGATGTGATCGTAATACTCATATGATCTGGAGTCTTCTCAATTTCAAAGAGCTCTTCATTATTAGCATTTTCTTGGACATCACAACTTTTATTTACTGAAAAGAAGACCCTTGATTGGTATTGGGTCACTAAGTTCTTACTGTAGCCTCAAGAGAATGATAAGGTTGAGGCCTATGTAAAGTGATTTAGTAATATCAAAAAAATATCCAATTCCCACAGTGCATAGCTGAATGGTCATGGATTCTAGTTCACTGTTCTCTTTTTATCCTGCCTTCTAAATACCCACATGTGCCTCTATTTAGATTTAAGAATGAGACTGGCTCTGCATTTTAATATTATTCTTTGGACATGGTGGCTCTCAGCACTCACACGTGGTAGGCAGAAAAGTGTGAATTTCAGGCCAGCATGATCTATGTAAAGTTCCAGAATAATCAGAAATACACAAATAGACCTATCTCTAAACAAACAAACAACCAATAAATAAATAAATAAATAAATAAATAAATAAATAAACATTCTTCTCCCAAATCCTTTCTTGTCATTTTCAGCTGTTCCTTGGAATTTAAGATCACAAAAATATGATACATATCTACTGAAGTTTATTTGTATTGGTCACAATTTCCTTGGTATTATTAACAAACGAGTTTGATGAATTTCTCACCAGTGAACTAATGAAGGCTATAGCATATCTTATAAAAGTAGGCTTGGCCTTTGATGAACTCACTAGACAGTTGAGCTTTGACCGCTCTCATGGCCCCCTAACTCCTTCACATCTCTGTCACTTTCAGACTTTGTGCATTTTGTTGGATGTGTTGATATTCACTGTCCTCATAACTGTCTGTGCTCTTTCAAAATCAAATCCTGAGAAAAAGTACAACATTCCTTATATTTTGTTCTTCCCTATTGCCTCTACCTGCCGAACCAAGCTATGGTTTTAGATAATAATTTTCTGGTTTTCTAAGTGTTCTGTCTTTGCTGTGAAAAATGTAATTCTGTATTTAAATACAGAAACTGCAATAGAGTCCATAGTTCATACAGCCAGATGGACCTTCTGTACACATTCTTGCAAATTTCCTTTCAGTCTTTTGTTGTGAGAAAATTTCCAAGGAAATAATTTGTTAATAGGGTACAGCTCTTTAAAACCAAAGGTAAATTGTATGATTTCCTTGTTTCAGATGGCTGTGTAGTATTTCATTGTGTAAATGTACCACAGTTTTGTTTTGTTTTCTTTTTTTAATCCATTCTTTGGTTAAAGGACATATAACACAGGACAAGCATCCTACAACCCATAGACCCAAACAGACAGAACCTAGCATAACTATCCTATGAAAAACTCCACTCAGCAGCTAGTCATGGACCCTGTTGCTTCTCAGTGGAACACTTTACCCTGGATGGACTGCCATATCAGGCCCAGCACAAGAGGAAGCTCTTAGGCATCACATGACTGATGAACTGAGAGGGTTTGATATGTAGGGGCTCCCCCCATTTTAGGAAAAGGAGAGGATGGAGACTAGGAAGAGAGTGGGAGGGAGGGAAGGAGGGGAATTTGATCGAGATATAATTTGAAAAAATAAATTCATAATTAAAACAAAACAAAACACAAAAACCCCAAAGGTAAATTGTCAGGCTTCACTTCTAGCCAGAAGAAAAATGATCAGTGGGGACCAGAATGGCTATGCACTTGAAAACTCCATCTAATGTCATCTTCCAGGCATCCATAGGAGAGTTGCTTATACACCAACACCATGATAGGGAAACTTCCCTGGAGTGATGAGAAAAGGGCAGCTTGCCCTGTAAGATAGTTGATAAGACAAGGTCAAGACTTTCTAGGACTGAGGAAACAAAGAGCTGGCCCAGCTAGAGAGAATGAGAACTTAGGCTGGCAGAAGGAACTGGGCAGCCCCTAGAGACCTGGGCTCCAGAAAGTGACTAGGCAGTCTGACTTCCCCAAGAGGCTGTGGAAGGTACAAGATAAGCTGCCCACCTTAAAACAAGGTGAATACAATTTTTGTGACCCTTTGACTTGAGGCCTTTTTTTCCATTCTGATTAATAATAGGCAACATTTCATGAGTATGTGTTCAGCACCTGTTTCCTGATGTTATCTCATTTAGCCTTTACACAATCAGTTACTGTTAGGATCTCTGTCTTACAGATAAGGAGTTGGAGGCCATGAAAAGTCAGTGACTTTCACAAGGCCGCTTGGATAAAGACATGAATAGGATTTCTAGTCTAGGGAATATCTGATGCCAGTTTCTATTGGGACTGTGATTGAGTCACTGTTGGTTTATGGGAGGATTCTAATCCCTTGAGAGAGGACAGCATTGCCTGAGATCACAGTGGAGAGATGGGCTTTGTTCTGCAGGTACTCCTATGATACACAATGTTTTTTTTTATTTTTTATCTCTTCAAGTTTACATCTCAATCACAATCCCCTCCCTACTACCCCCTCCTGTCCCACCCTCCCACCCTCTTCCCTCTGAACCCCCCATCCTCTTCCCTTTTTTTTAAGTTTAAGGTATATCTTTTTCCCCCAACAGCTCTCCCTTTCAGTCCGACAAATGGTTCTTTCTCTTATAACAATAAATACAATACAAAACAACAGTGATAAATGGGCCACAATTATGAGAGTTATATGGCTTAGCATACATTCCCAATGTCCAGTCCATATGTATTTGGTACCTGACTTTAACATTCTGCTATCTAACCATCTCCATGAGTTTAAAGTTCTATATCTAACTCAGCTTTCATTCTAACTTGCGTCACAATTTTAAGAACATTTCTTAGATCCAGAACACCCTCTTGATTCATAAACAACTCAAAATTTAACTATGAGACTCTAGCTATCTATTCTTCAACCACATCAGAGACCTGAGAGGGATAAATATATCTGATTATATAGGAAGTACAGGGCCTGCCGCTTCAAGAACTAGAAAATGACATACCAGTGACTGCCTGGACAGTTCCCATTTTCTCTCCATATATTACAGCATCAATCTTCAGCTGTTTGGCCCCGTTTCTCTGGCAGACATTGATTGTAAAGCAGGAATTATGAAGGACTTGCCTACCCTGTCTTGGCAGAGCTAGGCTATTGACTTATCTGCTTCCAAGTTTTGTCCTGTTTGGACAGCATTGTGTCTACAATTGAAGCAAGGTATTTTTCTTGCCAAGAGATAGGCTTGCCACTAAATCAACCATCTCCCACTGGAGATTCTTTGAAGCTCATCTTCTACTTGGAGTAGAATAGGGGGTGCTGTCAGGAGCTTACATGTCTCGATATCAAAAAAATCTTAAGAAAACATCTTTGAATGCCATATTCTACAGATCTCTTGAGGTTTTTGAAGACCCCCTATCTATCTCTCATATTTACATAAACAAATGTTGCTTGTCTCTTAGCAACTTGATTTCTGAGTAGCTTAGAAAATAGCTGTAATAGACTGTCATAATATCTAACAAAATGGCAAGCTTGAATGACTATTAGTTTGCATTTCTTAATTATCCTAAACAGTTTGTGACAGTTGGTAGCAAAAGGCTGAAACTTCACATTTCATTTTTAAGCATTACTAGGTACAATATGTTTAAAAGGCGTTATCCTTAATTTTGTATCAATATACAAGGGTCAATACCATTGTGGCCAAATATAATCTTAATTTTGTATCAATATACAAAGATCAATAACGAGGTAGCCCAGTACAATCTTAATTTTGTATTAATATACAAAGGTCAATTCCAATTTAGTCAAATATAATATTAATTTTGTATTAATATACAAAAGTATAAGAGCATATTCAATAATCTGTCCTTTTTTATTTTCTTTCCTATATTATGTCTATGTCCCATTTTTTCTCAAGTCTGTTCACTCCTACATAGGAAAGAAAGAAGAATACAGAAAAGAAAAAGAGAGAAGTCCCTGGGTCTAACCTCCAAAACCTATTTAACAAAACCATTTAACAGCTTGCAAACTCTTCCCCTAGATAACAAGATTTTCTATTATCCATCAAATGACCAAAGAGGGGGAAAAACACCCTCCTCACCTTCTGGGGATGGGATGTCACTCTCGTAAAATGACTTCCTTGTTGGGGTAGTGTTAAGCATTCTAAATGTTAATTAATTGGTCCTGCTTGCTGTCTGTTACTTACATTTACTCTGATTGGTTAAATAGAATGCCAAGGCCTGAGATTGGGCAAAGACAGAGAAAGGTAGGACTTCCTGGGATTAGAACAGGAAGCCTGCACTTTGGACAGAGAATTAAGGCATTCCAGCCAGCAGCAGCAGGAAGGAGGCACACACCATGGGTTAGAAAAAAGAACCTCATTCCACATGGCCAGGAACATCGGCATATTGTGGAGAATGGCAGTCCAAGGGGACATATGTATATATGGGGTCATATTTGGGTAATAGAATTGCGAGCTAGCTTAGATGGGCCAAGATTGCACAATTCAGGCCAAAGCTTGTGAAAATCCATGTGGTGTCTCTGTGTGCTCATTTTTAATGTCTGCTTAAAGATTATCGGCTGCCAACCCAATTAGTAATAATATAAATACTGGATAAATAGTTTAATTAGCCATATATTACTTTTCAACACTTCCTGCTGATTTGGGAGATAGTAAACCTGTTTGGAGCCCAAATAAGAATGGATAAATGGTTAAAAATGTTAATAGAATCATTTGATGTTCAGTCCTTTTGTGCTCAGCTATTTAAATATCCTAAGAAGTTCATAGACAGAAGCTGAACTTCAGGGCTTTACTGAAGTTCTGGCTGGAGCAGTCTGTGAAGCTGAACAATCTTAGTGATTTTGAGTTGTTGTGGTTGCAGATTTTTGAGGAAACAGCTATTGAGGAAGTCTGCAAGGCTGGATCATCTAGTCTACTTGTCTTCTTTGGTGTCTGATCTGTTTTCTTCTGAGGTTTTAGTTATCTAGTTGTCCCTGGATTCTTTAGATGGATGTTTTAAATCTCCTGGAAAGATAAGAACAGAGCCCTGCCTAATCCTAACTCTGGGACACTACCTTTTTTTTTGGGGGGGGGGGGGTCAGGTAATATTTTTCCCGGAGCAAATTTGGTTTTTGACAATACAAAAAGTAATATCTTTCAATTTGGACTAAAAAAATATTTTGATACTTTGGAGCTAAACAAACCTTTAAGTGTATATATTTTGAGATCTCAAAGGACAATTTGTTTGAATTTCAGCATGCCTTTTGTAGGAAGCTTTTAAACTTAAGTCCTTCCAAATCCTATGTGCTTGTCTCTGCATTCTAAGTATTGGAATCAAAGACATGTGGTTCTGAACTGATGGGATTAAAGATGTGCTCCACCACCCCTGGATCGAAGTAATACACGATGTTTTTACTCTGCCTTCAAGGATGCTCTCAGTATATCAGATGTAACTAACTCTTAATTTTGAAGAATTCTGGATTTTTTATTTTTGTCAATATTCTTTTTTGTTGTTGTTTAAGCTAGAGCTATATTTCAGTTTTGTGTAAATAGAATACAAGATTACTTAGCTACAACATCTCAGTTGTTGATAATTTGGTAGGAGTCACATTTCGACATAAAGTGTGCTATTGCTCTGAGCAACACAAGGTTTAAACCTAATTCCCATTGGTGACTTAAATTTACATCAGATCTCAAGGGCATGTGTACTGCTATGATTTCAGAAATGGGATGTTCGTGTTTTGTTTCCTAAACAGTCTTATTGAGACTTACTACATTTGCCAATTCACTCACCTAAAGTTTCGAGTGTAGAGGATTTTGGTATAGTCTCAGATATGTGCAACCATTATCACAGCCAGTTGTGGTAATTTTTCTTTTTTTTTTAATGTTTATTTATTACTTCAAATTACATCTCCATCACAGTACCCTCTTTCCACCCCTTCCAGCCCCGCCCTCCCACCTTCAGCCCCCTCTCCCTTCCATTCCACACCTCTAGAGTAGAGTGTCCCTAACTATTAAACCCCCACCCCAGTTCATCAGTCATATGAGGGCCAAGAGCCTCCTCATACACTGAGGACCTACAAAGCAGCCCCTTTAGGGCAAAGTGTCTCATTGATAAGTAAAAAAGTCTATGTCCATGTTCCCTTTGGTGCATTGGTTGTAGTATAGATATCCTGTACTATATGGCTAAAATCCTACTATAAGTGAATAGATGCCATGTGCATCCTTCTGAGTCTGGGTTAGCTTACACAGGATGAGCTTCTTTAGTTCCACCCATTTGGTTGAAAGTTGCATGATTTCCTTGTTTCTGATGGCTGAGTAGTATTCCATTGTATAGATTTACCACAGGGTTTTTTTGTTTTGTTTTGTTTTGTTTTTGTTTTTGTTTTTGTTTTTTTATCCATTCCTCAGTTGAGGGGCATCTGGATTGTTTCTCATTTCTAGCTATTACAAATAAAACTTCTATGAACATAGTTGAGGAGATCTCCTTGAGGTTTGGTGAGGAATATTCTGGATGTATGCCCAGGAATGGTATGGCTGGGTCTTGAGGTAGAGCTATTCCAAGTTTTCTAAGATATCACCAGACTGATTTCCATAATGATTGTTCAAGCTTTCACTCCCACCAGCAATGGAGAAATGTTCCCCTTTCTCCACACCCTCCCCAGCATGTGCTGTCATTTGAGTTTTTGATCTTAGCCATTCTGACAGGTGTGAGATGGAATCTCAGAGTCAGCTTGAGTTGCATTTCTCTGATGATTAAGGATGCTGAGCATTTCTTCAAGTGTCTCTCAGGCATTAGGGATTCTTCCTTTGTGAATTCTCTGTTTTGCTCTGTTCCCCATTTTTTTTATTGTATTATTTGGTTTCTTGGCATTTAATTTCTTGGGATTTTTCATCAGTTAACAACATAAGCAAAATCCCTCCATAGAGTCTTTAGCTGCCCAAAACACCAATACCCATCTATCCTCTCCCCAACAATTAGCTACTAATATACTTTCCCTTGCTATAGGTTTTCCTGTTCTGTACATTCATAGATGTGGACTTGACATCTGCCATACATTCTTTCACTTAATGTAGTGTTCAAGGCTCATCCAAGTTGCATTAGGTATTCTACTGTTTTTTGTAAGTTATTATTATTTTTTGAGAGTGCTCAGCCTTAATGCCCATGCTATTAATCCTTGAAAACTTCACTGGATGACATTGGCACCTCAAAGACTGTTTAAGGTTTGAAGTTTTTTTTCACAGTGTTGTAGACATGCCTCAGGTTCTTTCGAAATTCCAAGAGCAAATTGTGTGGCTATATGTCCTTGTCCTCCTCAGCACATTTTCATCCCATTAAAATAACCTTTTTGATTTTGTGTTCTTCCTCTAATGAATTCTATTCTTGTAATCTTATAAAGAATTTTTTATCAAGAAGAAAAAAAAATCAACAACTTTGAATTGGAGTAAGAAGAAAGCCATGAAGCAAATAAAGAGGAAACTGTGCTTGATACATTTTGGGGCGATTGATAGTTTTAGAATCCCATTAATATATTTCTGTAAAACTAATGATGAGTAGCATTAATTATATGTACTCCTTTTGAGATTTTTATGATTATGTCAAACCAAGCATTAATTATTTGATTAAGGTGATATGAAAGTTAATATAATGTAAAAGCTTATTTATTATTCTTTGTTTTTATTTTCATTTTCCTATCTATAAGTAACTAATGAGATTAAATATTGTTATTACTTCATCCAGTGCAACTTTGTGAATAATTATACCAATTATACCAATAGGCTGACAAACCCAGAACGAATTTTATCCTAAAAAGCTCAAAAAATTAGCTTCTTCCAAACGCTTTTGGAATGGGATAAAATTAAGACAAAATACAATAAATTAACATTTTAGCTGGTATGCATTGTACTTGAGATGAGACTTATCAAAGTAAGTCAACAACAGCTCATTAAATTGTCTTGTAAATATAAATTAATCTCTTACAGATTTACTACTTAACATAGATTCAGGGTTTCTTATATATAAGGCAAGTGGTTCTCAACCCCTTTGGGGGTCAACCGGCCCTTTCACAGGGGTTGCCGAAGACCATCAGAAAACAGATATTGACATTAAAATTCATAGCAGTAGCAAAATTACAGTTA
The DNA here is from genome assembly GCA_907164525.1 of Lophiomys imhausi. Taxonomy (NCBI): domain Eukaryota; kingdom Metazoa; phylum Chordata; class Mammalia; order Rodentia; family Muridae; genus Lophiomys; species Lophiomys imhausi. The sequence goes on along the minus strand of CAJQZJ010014103.1, from coordinate 2,951,324 downwards.
TGAAATAGCAACAAAAATAATTTTATGTTTAGGGGTCACCATAACATGAAGAACTGTATTAAAGGGTTGCAGCATTAAGAAGGTTGAGAACCATATATATTAGAATAAAATTGTACCTTGTGTCAACTATGGGTATAACAAAATTCAACAAAAATGAAGAATGCCAGATTCTTTTCCTCATTTAATAATGTCCTATTTGGTAATCAATGTAAATGCATTACATATATTGACTTTATAATTTATTATAGAATTGGCAACTGTTCTCGGAACTCAGTCAATGCTAGCGTTAAACTAGCATGGCAGTTAAAATATTCAATGACATTTGGCATCTCTTCTTGTAATTTAGAGTTGTTATAATTTTCCTTATATTCTGCACATGCATGTTAAAGATTTTAATGGCACCTAAGATGGCAAGCTGTTCTCTTCTCTCTATCTCTCTGAAGAAAACATGTCATTGAAATTTTGATTTTGAATTACAAGATTTATATGAGACCACATTTTATTTTGTGGTTGGTAAAATGGTGCAGTGGGTAAAATCCCTTACCATACAAAGAAGGATGACCTGAGTGGCCACACTTGGCATGCTTCAGCAATCCCAGCTTCCTACACTGAGACAGGAAGCAGGGAGGAGAAACTCTCTCAGAGATCTCCCTCTTGAGAGCCTGGAGTATCCAGTACAGCAGATACAGGCAGACTGGGCTTCCACAAGAGATGAGAGAACTGCCCCTCCTCAGTGGCATACACATGTGCGCATGTACACACAACTCATCCATCTGATACACACACATATGTACATACATGACTGCACACACCAATAAAATTATGATCATTTTTTTAAAATTATGTCATAAATATGTGAAGCTTCTCTACCTCAGAACTTTTAAGTACTTTAACATATCCTTAAAAAAAAAAAAAAAACGAAATACAGCCAAATTTTTTCTTCCTTTCTGTGCTTTCTTGTCATTTCTTTCTTTTTTGTCTTTCCTTTACCGATATCCACTACAGACTGGAGCCAAATCTGTTACACGTGGCATCTAGGGGCATTCAAGTTGCAAATCATGAGAGTCAGTGCCTGGATTGCATAGGCTTTGTTAGACTCATATTCTGAGCATTTCGCTGCCCATTCAACTGTCAGAAAACAAACAGGGGGAAAGGAAGCAGATGAAATGGAATGCAGATTATTTTTTGCCACACTAAAAAGAAAAACACGGTGGATAAATTTTAGGGAATTTTAACTATAGGCTAATGGTAAAAGTTTTCCTTTTTGGGTGAGTGGGTGGGACTCTGGCAGGCCTTAGATTATTTTACACATTTAAATTAGATTATTTATGCTCTACCAATTACTGAAGGTAGTTGTGAGTTTCCTATAATGTGCAGAATCTTAATTTACACTTTGCCATCTGTCTGTGTCTTAAGGCTTTAAGAGATTTTGTTTCATAGTATCCTCATGTAAATGTAATGCATCTTTAGAAAGACATCCATTTTGTGAAACACAGCCAATCTGCACCGTATTGTTTATAAGTTAGGCACAACTCCTAGGAAAATTCAAGAGAGGAATAATTATTATTTTTAAATGATTCTTTGTTTTATTTTCATAGTGTAGATCTTGGATACATACTAATCAACTGACCAGGATTTAAAAAAAAAAATCTGAAAAGAATGCAGGTGAAGGTACTGGAAATTAACATAGCTTGTATCTGATCAACCTGAATGCTTGCTTGCTATATGAATAATAATGGCTACTGGAAGTAGGAGATGACTAGGAAGTCAAATTCAGACTTACATTATTGTTGATTATAGAAAACTACTGCAACATTTTGCTGTTATTAGAATGTACCTCACTCTGGATAATTTTTTTTTTAGTTCTATCCGCTTGCCTGCAAATTCCATGATTTCATTGTTTAACAGCTGAGTAATAATACTCCATTGTATAAATGTTCCACATTTTCTTTATCCATTCTTCTGTTGAGAGACATCTAGGTTGTTTCCAGTTTCTGGCTGTTATGAATAAAACCTCAATGAACATGGTAGAACAAGTCCTTGTGGTAGGAAGGAATGTCTTTTGGGTTTATTCCCAGGAGTGTTATAGCTGGGTCATGAAGAGGATCCATTCCCAACTTTCTGAGGAACTGCCACATTGATTTCCATAGTAGCTGCACAAGTTTGCATTCCTGCCAGCAATAAGGAATGTTTTCCTCGCTCTACATCCTTGCCAGTGTGAGCGTCACTTGTGATATTGATCTTAGCCACTCTGACAGGTGTAAGTAGTTTCAATTTGCATTTCCCTGATGGCTAAATGTTGAACATTTTCTTAAGTGTTTCTCAACCATTTGAATTTCCTCAATTGAAAAGTCTCTGAGTCTGAACCCCATTTTTAAATTGGATTATTTGATTTTTTGAGATCTAATTTCTTGAGTTCTTTATATATATTGTATATTAGACCTCTATTGGAGGTGGAGTTGGGAAAAATCTCATTCTGTGGGTTGCCTCTTTGTCCACTTGACTGTGTCCATTGCATTCCAGAAGCTTTTCAGTTACGTGAGGTCCCATTTAGTAATTAATTGTTGATCTTAGAGCCTGTGTTATCAGTGTTCTGTTCAGGAACTTGTCTCCTATGCCAATGCATTCAAGGCTATTCCCCACATTCTCTTGTATCAGGTTCAGAGTGTCTGGTTTTATGGTTTTATGTGGAGGTCTTTGATCCACTTTGACTTGAATTTTGTGTGGGATGATAGATATGGATCTGTTTGTATTCTTCTATGTATGCAGACATCCAGTTTGACCAGCACTATTTATTGAAAAAGGTATGTTTTTTTTTTCCAGTGTGTATTTCTGGTTCCTTTATCAAAAATCGTATGTGTGTATGTTAATGTCTAGGTCTTCATTTCTTTTCCATTGATCAGTGTATCTGCTTTTATGTCAATACTATACAGGTTTTGGTATGTGCATTTTTAATTCTACACACACAAAAATCAAATGGTTATATAGTTACACGCTATCTATGTTTTCACAGATAGAGATAAAATTTTACTTTGTGGAGTCAAATAAAATCGATTCTCACCAACTAACCCTTATTGCCCATATGACTTTGTCTACCTCACCTATAGTCAAATGCATATCAAAAAGAATATTTGTTTGGCTGGTGAGATGGCTCCGTGGGTAAAGGTGCTTTCTAAATAGCTACTTTGGTCCCCTAAACCTACATGAGGGTAAAAGGAATGAACTGACTCCCAAAAGCTTCTTCAGGCATCTCTCCTAGGAAACAAATCACTCAGAGAAATGGAGGGTCCAAGAAATCTCACATTTATTATGTGAGTTCAGTAAACTCATATTCTGGGGTGATTAAGGTGCCAGGTGGCTGCCTAGGTGAGTTTACCATGGGTTCGCTGTCCTTGTCCTGGTGTTCTGAAGGTGCTCTCTCTCCTGTCTGTACTTTTTCTTGAATACACTGTGAATCATTTTTGCAAATATGAAGCAGCTTTTTCAGATGTTACAGAAACAGCACAAGTGCAAATTATCTACAGTCTAAGAAAGCAGTCCAGTGATGCCATTAAAGACCTTGTATACATACCTCTTTTCTTTTATTTCTGTGTTTTTAGAATCACGGCTCTCTTGTAGAAACTGTGTTCCTTGCTTCATAGTGGCAAGATTAATACCTTTAAGTATTAAACTGTGTCCCAGGACGTTAAAAAAGCCAATAGAAAGAATGGAACATAATTTCCTTCCCTGTATCTTGGTAACCTGAGGTCCATTATTTATCTACCCTTCAACCAACCACTCCTAATGGAAACAATGATTGAGATGGTAGCCAATGTATTCCTAGGGCTTAGAATATGCACTATTCCCTTCCTGGTTTTTTTTTTTTTTTTTCCTGTTTCTGTTTGACTAGAGATAAAAAGAAGCCCCTGTGCACTGGCTTAGGTCTACATAAAGTTTCACACTTAGCAGCTGATTATATATATAATCTTGGGCCCTGCTGACTTGCATCCTGCCAAATTGAACCCCTTCATTAATCAGTCAACTACTCATTGAAATCCTTTTTAGAACCCATCATTATTCCAATCTTAACTACATCTAAGGGAAGGCGAAAAATTGCGATTTACTGATACTTTCTGATCCTTTGACCTTTGGAGAGAGAAATGCAGACTTAAATCTGTCAGAAAACTCCTTGTAGCATATTGTTTTCTTCCTCTGCTGCTTATATGTGTGTGTGTGTGTGTGTGTGTGTGTGTGTGTGTGTGTGTGTGTGTTATCTTCATGGTGACAATCCCAATTTGGATGTTCTTTTCAGTTATGATGGGACTATAAGGAATAAGCCAGCTAAGAGCTGTTTTACAAGAAGATTCAGCAATCACTTTGTGGTAAGGGATATTTGTGTCTGGCATATCCGTTCTAGTTTCTGCCTTGTTAAACATTTTAAAAGCAGCTCCGTTTCACTAAGCTTCATGTTTCTGACCCTGTGGGGAAGTGCAGATTTGTGCATCTTTTCAACTAGTGTTGAGCAAGGCTCAGCTGATCTTAATTGTACATATTGTCTGTTGGCTTAGCACACCTAAGGCTACCTGGATCCATTTTAATAACAACTTGTTACTTTATGGTGTGGTGCTTCAAAGTTGAGTAATTACTGATTCATTATAACACAAAGCCTCAATTGGTTCAGTTCGTAGACCATCCCAGGATCTTTCAAGGGATTATTTTCTATAGTTTAGAGAAAGGAATCAAACATCTTGTTAGTCCCATTTTTATAAATTCTGGTGTCAACTAAATAAATTGGTTAGTGAATTAGTTCTTCAGCTGATTTTACATTAGAAACATAATGTAGTACCTGTCTAAATAAGATACTTCATAAAACTTAAAATTTGAAAGTAGTCTCCTGGTTTATCCTTTCAGAACAACAAACTATATTCAAAATATTGAACCTGAAACTAGGAAGATTTCTTAGTTGATAGAGTGTCCATTGCTTATTTAGGACCAGAGTTCATCTCCAGCACCTGGGCTGAAGGCTGAGGCTGGCAGCCAGCACTAACTCCAGACACGTAGAAGCCATTGGCTGCCAGTCTAACCCATTGGTGACCTCTGGGTTCAGCAGGAGACCTTGTCTCAAAACAAAGAGGAAAGATCAAGGAAGACACCTGACGTCAACTTCTGATGGTTGCACTGCACACACATGCACATGTGCATGCACACACACACACACACACACACACACACACACACACACACAACCACATGTATACACCACACTCATACCACAAAAATTGTTGAAATTCTTCACAATATTTATTTTATGAAAAATATGTATTCAGGTAGTACATATGCTCATGATTGGGGAAAGAAAATGTTCATAACTTTTTTTAATGTTTACTTATTGCTTTAGGTTACATCTCCATCACAGTGCCTTCTTTCCACCTGTCCCAGACCCGCCCTCCCAACCTCTACCCCCTATCCCTTCCAACCCACTCCTCTAGAGTGGGGTGTCCCTACATAACAGTCCCCCACCCCAGTTCAGAAGTAATATGAGGACCAAGAGCCTCCTCATACACTGGGGGCCTACAAGGTAGCACCACTAGGGCAAAGTGTCTCATGGACAGGTAAAAAAGTCTATGTTCCTGTTCCCTTTGGTGCATTGGCTGTAGCATAGTTATACTGTACTATATGGCTAAAATCCGATTATAAGTGAATAGATGCCATGTGCATCCTTCTGAGCCTGGGTTAACTCACTCAGGATGAGCTTCTCTAATTCCATCCATTTGGCTGCAAATTGAATGATTTCGTTGTTTCTGATGACTGAGTAGTATTCCATTGTGTAGATGTACCACAGTTTTTTAATCCATTCCTCGGTTGAGTGACATCTGGGTTGTTTCCAGTTTCTAGCTATTACAAATAAGGCTGCTATGAACATAGATGAGGAAACTTCCTTGAACACCAATACCTCAGGCTCTAAGACCAACAATCAATATATGGGAGCTCATGAAACTGAAAAGCTTCTGTAAGGCAAAAGACACTGTCCTTTGAACAAAACGGCAACCTATAGATTGGGAAAAGATCTTTACCAACCCCACATCTGAGGACTCATATCCAAAATTTACAAAGAACTCAAGAAATTAAATGCCAAGAAACTAAATAATCCAATCAAAAATGGGGAACAAAACTAACAGAGAATACACAAAGGAGGAATCCCTAATGGCTGAAAGACACTTGAAGAAATGCTCAGCCTTCTGAATCATCAGAGAAATGCAACTCAAGACAACTGTGAGATTCCATCTCACACCTGTCAGAATGGCTAAGATCAAAAGCTCAAATGACAGTATATGCTGGCGAGATTATGGAGAAAAGGAACACTCCTCCATTGCTGGTGGGAGTGCAAGCTTATACAACCACTATGGAAATCAGTCTGGCGATATCTTAGAAAACTTGGAATAGCTCTACCTCAAGACCCAGCTGCACCGCTTCTGGGTATGCGTCCAAATGATTTCTCCCCAAACCAGAAGGAAATGTGCATAACTTTAAGTAATGTTTACTCTCAAATTTAGTTCCACAGGGTCCTGAGTGCTGTGTTACATGTGTGTTATTTGGTCACATTAGAGAAGTTAATTAAAATCCTTAAGGAGTCATATGAGGGCCAAGAGCCTCCTAATACACTACGGGCCTACAAGGTAGTACCACCAGGGAAAAGTGTCTCATTGCCAGGGAGAGAAAACAAAAAAACAAAAACAACAACAAAAAAGTCTGTCTCCATGTTCCCTTTGGTGCATTGGTTGTAGTATAGGTATCCTGTACTATACAGCTAAAATCCGACTATAAGTGAATAAATAGATGCCATGTGCATCCTGAGTCTGGGTTAGCTCACTCAGGATGAGCTTCTCTAGTTCCATCCATTTGGCTGCAAACTGCATAATTTCATTGTTCCTGATAGCTGAGTAATATTCCATTGTGTAGATGTATCACAGTCATTTAATCCATTCCTTGGTTGAGAGACATCTGGGTTGTTTCCAGTTTTTAGCTATTACAAATAAGGCTGCTATGAACATAGATGAGGAAACTTCCTTATGATTCGGTGAGGAGTCATTTGGGTGTATACCCAGAAGTGGTATGGCTGGGTCCTGAGGCAAAGCTATTCCAAGTTTTCTAAGATATCACCAGACTGACCTCCATAGTTGTTGCACAAGCCTGCAATCCCACCAGCAATGGAGGAGGGTTCCCCTTTCTCCACACCCTCTCCAGCATGTGCTGTCATATGAGCTTTTGATCTTAGCCATTCTGACAGGTGTGAGATGGAATCTCAGAGTCGTCTTGAGTTGCATTTCTCTGATGATTAAGGATGCTGAACATTTCTTCAAGTGTCTCTCAGCCTTTAGGGATTCCTCCTTTGTGAATTCTCTATTTACCTCTTTTCCCCATTTTTTAATTGGATTATTTGGTTTCTTGGAATTTAATTTCTTGAAATCTTTGTAGATTTTGGATATTAGCCCTCTGTCAGATGTGGAGTTGGTGAAGATTTTCTCTCAGTCTGTAGGCTGCTGTTTTGTTCGAATGACAGTGTCTTTTGCTGTATAGAAGCTTTTCAGTTTCATGAGGTCCCATTTATTGATGACTTTTGGACTGGGGTGGGGACCATTATGTAGGGACACTGTACTCCAGAGGAGTGGAATGGAAGGGTGGGGGGGTTAGAGGGTGGGAGTGTGGGGTTGGGAAGGGAGGAAAGAGGACAGTATGATGGAGATGTAACCTGAAGCAATAAATAAATAAATTTATGTTAAAAAAAGAACAAAATTTGAAATGTTCATAATGTCTAATAACATTTAATAAACAAGTGCTAATGAAAAAAATCCCTAAGGAAACCAAAAGTTTACTTATTCTTTCACAAAAATAATTGGCTTCTCTAATTCCTAAGGTTGTTATTCTCTCTGAACTCAAAATAATACTTCCAAAATACTTGTTCTACATGTGAATCAGCTTCCTGGGTCATAGTTATTCATCTCACAGCCAGCGTTAACCAGATAGAACTGAATCCACAGGAAATACTGAGTCCATTTTTCAATGATTAATAAATAGTGGAGCTTAGATATTGCATTTGGCTTGGACTGCAGCATTTGTGTAGTCAGGAGACCCAAGTATAGCGCTAGACTTGTCATGGATTAAGTCATCCTGAAACTACTTCTTGCTTATCCTACTTTGTATGAAGTATCTTCCCTCCATTTAATAAAATTTAGCAATTAAAAGTCCTACAGGTTAGTCAGATTTAGTTATTCCAAACCACATGCTAAATTGTGTATCCAATCTACTTTGGGAGTTGACTATAGGAAAATGTTTGTGGTCACATCGGAGGCACCATGTTTCTTCTTGTAGTTTTCTTCCTGTCATATTTGTTTAATTTTTCTTTTTGTCTCATATGTATTAACTTTTTTTTAACTGAGGTATTAAAAACAGAAGGATCTGGGCCGGTGTGCTAGCATACACCTTTAATCCCAACACTCCGGAGGCAGAGGCAGACAGATCTCTGTGAGTTCAAGGCCAGCCTGGTCTACAAAGTGAGTCCAGGATAGCCAGAGATACACAAAGAAACCCTGTCTTGAAAAAAAAAAAAAAACCAAAACCAAAACCAAACCAAAATATAAAAAACCCAAGCAACAACAACAAAAACAAAAATCACAAGGATCGTACATATTTTTAGGGCGCCAAACAGTATTTTGATATATGGATCCACTGTATAAGTGTCCAATAAAATCTAATGAGAAGATAAATTCTGTTAGTGGTACCAGACCCCAAGCCCCAACCAGTAAAATTAGAGTTTGATGGCATTTCTCAACTTCTGCTATTGATTTCCATTTCAGAGCTACTGAAAGTAGCATGGAAATACATTATCTTTTCATGGCATTTCTTTATGTTGCATTTTTTTATCCTACAAAGCTCATTCAATTTCCCTGGCAAGGTAGGATTCATAATTACTTAAAGCTGAGTTTGTTTGCTTATTTGTTTGTTTTAAAAAAGCTTGTGTCCTTGCAAAGAACCTCAAAAGTCCTGGAAGATACCTGTAATCCAAAAAGTCAGGAAGCTAAAGCAAGAAGATTTTGAGTTCAAGACCAACCTGGGAAATATATGAGATATTACCTAGAATATGGATTATAGATAGGTGACAGGAATTATTATCATGAATGATAACTTCAATATATGCAGAAGCAATGTGTGTGGAGCATATAATTCCACTTACTATTGGTTCTGTGGGGATTTAGTGTTTTTGTTTTTACTTAATTCATTATTTCCATCTTAGAGATTTTCAGTCTTCTAAGAAAGCATCTATGATTTTAACAAGTTCGACTGCACACAAAGGTTTCTTTCTTTTCTTTCTTTCTTCTCTCTCTCTCTTTTCTTTTTTTTTCTTTTTGGTGGGGATGGCAGAAATCATCTCTTTCCTAGGGAAGGCAGACTTGGTTTACTGCCGAAACTAAGCAAGAGGCATGCTATTATTTTGTGCACATCAAGTTCTGTTTTCTTCCTAATGATCTTGTGAAGCAGAGATTTATTAAGTAGGGGCTACTTACCTCCTCTAAAACTCTACCAATATCAACCCTCACAGGTCCGTTTTGTATTTAAGAGTCATAGCCAGGAATCACTCAGGAGCCGTATTGTTAGTAACATTAAACGGCTTAAAGTGTGTCAATAAACTTGTTGGTATAATGAATTATATGTGCCACGGAACCACAAGACAGGAAGTTCCTGTCCAAGAAAACATGTTTATCGATTGCTTTTTGAGAGCAAATATTCTAATGTTTTATCTGTGAATTTGGGGCAGAAACTTTTACAAGTAAAAAAAAATGTATAATGAAATAGGATTCAATCATGGAAACACCTAGTCCTGTTTGCCATGAAGTTGTTAAGCTCTCCCTTATTATGTACAAAAATGACTCCTGGGCTATTTGGAATTTTGTTGAAAATGACTGCCTGCAATCATGCACAGAGTTCTATTTTTAAACATGAATGTGTAGAAGCTGACTTAGCACCGTGCCAGGAGCTTAGCATATTTAACCAATGCTGGGATTTAGGTTTAATACTGAAATTTAGAGTCAAGAAAGCAATGTGGTGTCTCCAACCCATCTTATACTAGCATGTCCCTATCACCATTTCCTATATAATTTCTTCTTTTAAGGTCTGCTATGTATGTGACAACAAATACATATTTAAAGAATTTAATTTTAGCATGGGGAGATTTGAAGAACCCCACAAACATTCTTTGAGGACACCCAGTATTTGAATTTCGCAGAAAATGTTTGATAGGCAGTGTATTCATGTAGAAGTATCAATGACTGCCTTGAGTGTTGTTTCTGTGGCTAAAACCACCATTTGATATCAGTGGTAGATTTAATAAATAGCAACATCATTGAGCAGTGCTGGAGTTCAATAGGGGATTTCATGTCAATCTTCCTCTGTTGCTCTTAGTTCATGTCTCTGTCACATTGCTTAATCTACACTTGCCCCTAGGTGAGGTAATTGCAGACCTTACCATTGCCTAAGGGTGAAGATTACACGGAAGGCAGAAGGGGCTCAAACCTTTAAAGAATGCACCGAGTGTGAGTAATCTGCCTCACATAGGATTATGGGAAAAAGAGGGGATACAGCTCATTTGCAGAGTTAGCTAGTATTGGTGCATGAAACCTCCTGCATGGCCAGTTACAAGCTGTTCATTGATCATACAGTTGGGAAGCCATGCATGCATTTGGCCTTGGAAGGGATAGGAAACATACCAAGTATACAGATCATTTAACAGAGATCAGGGGGATATAGGATATACCCAGTTTCTGACAAAGACGTTGCCAGAACTGTGTGATCCTTCTTCAGATATATATATATATATATATATATATATATATATATGTAAATTTTGTTTGGATATATATAAGATTTGGTTTGGAATAGCTAAATCTGACTAACCTGTAAGACTTTTAATTGTTTTTAGTTGGCATGGCACTTGTCAGCATGCTAATGGTTGTATTTCAGCTGTCCTATTCATGGTGCTAGTTCTGGGCAAGGAGGCTTTCTGCTCAAGAGTATATTGGCAAAAGAACCTCTTCAGTTATTCTTTCCTTTGAAGACTTGTGTTTCTCCCACTTATTAGTTTTCTTGTGTTGTGTAAATTCATTTCTTTTCTGGGCTTTTAACTTCATCATCTGTGAATAACAACTTCTTAAGTATTAGGCAAACTCTGTAAAGTGCTTATCATGATGCCTGGTACATAATAGTTCACCTACTCTACACTCTACTGCTTAGAAAGAAGGGCAGATATCACAGTTGGTGCCAAGTTCCATCTGATGCACTTCCACTCATCTTTGGGGGAACACACATGTACACTTGTGCTCATATACAGACATATTGACCTGGTTTATCTATAAGTGTTTCAGAATGAGAATTATGCAACATTCAGACCAATAAAGGAGTGGCAAGAAACTTTTATTGAGCTCCCACGGGTAACAAAATAGACATGCTTAACTCTTATAGTTTAATATATTGTTCTTTTGAACTTCTAAAAATAAAACGAAGTAACACAAAGTAATCATTGGGAAATATGTGGTCTCCTGTTTACCGGTAATTAAAAAGAGATTTTTACAGAATACACTTAGATTTGTGTGAACTTTTTAATTCTGTGTCTTCCAATTCTATCTGTGAGATCAGCCAATTCATTTTTGGCATCATCTGGTTGACTCATAATGAGAACATCCTGACTGCAAGATAAAGACTAAAAGCTTCAGAGCTGAAAGTGAGTCTGATGACAAATGATGCTTGTCTTGCCTGTCTGGTAAGAGAAGTAGATTGATGACTTGTTTTCACAGGTAGTAGGGAATTTTAGGAAAATTATTCTTTTCTTTGTGGAGAAGCCCCTGCTTTCCAGCTTGGTCATGGAGGGTGAGCACAGCCATGATAGAATCTCTGTGACCACTCCTATCCGTTAGAGCTACCATCTTAACCACCTTCTGGGAAGTCTGGGAGGCTGACCTAGGCCCTCTGAGTAGGTTAAAAGTACAAAAAGTCTATTTGCCATTTTGAAATGAGTTTGGATACCCAATAGGTACTAGGGACACAATGGGGCATGTTGTCTTAGGATCAGTACCATTTATTAAGTAACCAAAAGTAGAATAATGTAGAGATGAAAGCTGAAAATATAACGACACATAGCCAGACAGAATGGGATACTAAGAGCACAGAAAGTGGACATAGGCATGACTTATTTTCACAAGTAGGAAACTTCAGGAAAATTATTCTTTTCTTTGTCAGAGCTTCTCCTGTGTTCTCATAGCTCATGTGAGAAGTCTTTAACTTTTATTCGACTGATTCAATTGTTATCTCTGAGGCTTGCTGCCTTTATCTGTTAACCTAGGCCTAGTCCTGGAAGCTTCTATCCTCCATACAATCTAATCTAGCCCTAAAATGTATTCAGCCTCTGAGACTGCTGAATAAGCTCACCCTTTCTTGTTTTCTCTCAACTCTTGCTGGCTGGTTCAATCCAGCTGTTCTGGTTCAAACTCCTTTCCCAGCTAAGTTACTCAACCTGTCTTCTCTCAGCTTCTCTGAATTACTCTACTTGGCCTCAAACTAACTCTAGCAGGCTTTGCTAATCTTCTGGCTCCTTCTCATTCTCTTGTTCATTCTGACTTCACCTGTGTCTAACTTGTTCCGTCTTCAACCTGACACTTAACTTTAAACAATCTTGTATGTTTAAAGGCCATGACCATCACATTACCATATCATTTTCAGAACCACTATAAATAAAGTTAACATTTATTCAATAATATCACCCTATTATAGAACTCATTTGATTTTCTTTGGTTTTCTTTAAATATAATTTATTGCTATTTTAAAGTAATACAAAGATTAAACTATACTTATGATATTTCTTTAGTGTCCTTTGACCTATTAGAAAGCCTCTAACTTTTTCAAGTAATACGCTGATAATTTCAGAATTCTCAACTGTATTAGATAATGTCATTCATTATGGAACTTCTCATTGATACCTAAGGGTTGAGCTCAGAGCTTATATATTTTTTTTAATAATTTATTTTTTTATTTCTTCAAGTTACATCTCAATCACAATCCCCTCCCTACTCCCCCCTCCAGTCCCACCCTTCCACCCTCATCTCCCTCAGCCCCACCATCCTCTTCCCTTCTTTTTTTTTTTTTTTTTTTTTTTAGTTTAAGGTATTTATTTTTCCCCCCAACAGTTCTCCCTTTCAGTCCAAATAATGGTTCTTTTTCTTATAACTATAAATACAATACAAAACAACAGAAATAATAAATAGGCCACGATTATAAGAGTTATATGGCTTATATTTAACAGGGGGAAAGTCTAGCTGTTATAAAAGACTTCTTGGCAGCTAATAGTTTAAAGTGTCTTTCCACTTTGAATGCAGAAGGGATTTGCAGAATAACATTGTGAGCCCATGAGATTATCTTATTTTTCAACAGCCCAATAATTTCAGCATGCATTGGTAATCATATGGGTTCACTATTATACTGTGGGATGCAATGGGCACTTTAAAATTTTTGGTTCTCTACTTTGAACTTTCCGTGGTCCAGTATTGGGCTCAGCAACTTTTCCTTAAGGACCTCAAGCCCCTTTCATAAATGATATTATGAAACCAAGACTGGAACATCATGGCTTTTAAAAGGAAATGAAATCATTGGGTACCATGCCATTAGGACAGTTTCTTGGGTTATCAAAGAAGACTTCAAGTTATTTGGAGCAATACTGGCACCCACATAAGTCAATGTGCTTTGAAAAGAAGTAGCAGACATAGGACAGATATGGGAGGGGCAGGGAGCCATAAATTGGCTTTCTCATGGACTTAAGAATCCAGGTCTCAGAGCTGCATAAGAGTAAATAGAATGAACCAAAAGGCTATAGTCTGTATTCTAACCTTCCTGTGGGTATTTTGTTATTTTGTACCTCAGTTTGGAAAGAATAACACTTTTTATGTTGTGGGCAGAATGCAGTCTCTTAAAGACTGAACATCTATTGATGAATGATGAATATCAAATGTTTGACTTCTGGATTGTTCCTTCTTACATTAATTTTGTAAGTCATTTTAAAAATGTGTGGTTTTGAGAATCTGATATGTTTTAAATTCTTGTTATTCTCTTTGTTATGGTTACAATGCCTATGTCACAGTGAAGGTGCCCATGTTTTGACATCTTTGAAGTATTTGTGTGTGTGTGTGTGTGTGTGTGTGCAAGCAAATACTTTTTTCCTATTATGCTTCCTGTAATTTAACAGCAAATAAAATCCTACCTCCTGTCTACAATTTAATTTTTAATTCATACTATAAATATCACTTGTTTTAACTTCCAGGCTCTTCTGAATGTGCTGCATAATTGTCTACTCTCTAATTAAAACTCCCTTTTAATATTCCCCCTGTAACCACAGGTAATGAAAAATTGGACAAGAAAGAGAGGAGCAAACAAGTGCTCCTTAGCATTTCATTAATTTCAGGGTAGCAAAGAAAAATAGTTCAGATGTCTAGGAATCAGAAGGTCTTTCCTTTTAAGTATGCCAAGAATTTTTCTTTTTCTTCTTCTTGTTTTTTCATCTGATGATGATGACAAAAGTTGGGTGAGGACAGAGCAAAGAGGACATAACAGAACCAGTGAGTTTAGAGGGCCTGTTTTCATATGAAGTCAGGCTGGAAATAAAAAGGACAAACGAGTTGTGGTTGTGTGATCTGTGGAGGGTTAGCCTTTGTTTTCTAATTTCTTTTGATGTCACATTCCGACCAGAGAGAGGGTATCAAATGCCTCTTGTGTGCTCTGGCATGCTAGGGTAAGCAAGGAAGACGACTGAGTTTGGTAGAGTGCTGTTTCAGGAATTGCTCATTTTCTAATACAATGCAGAAAGGCTGCCTCCAAAGAAATTCGATAAGCACATAAAATATCTAGGATCACAAAAAAAAAAACTCAGATCATGTGGTCCATGTCATGAAGCCATTAAT
>CAJQZJ010014103.1:2921368-2936339 GCA_907164525.1 Lophiomys imhausi | reverse complement strand
AACAAATGAATGCATCAACAACCCCTGTCTTCAAACTGTATTGTGTAACTTTATTTTGTTGGATTATTTAAATTTCTTCTTTTATAGGCATGATATACTTAGTAAAAGACTTTTATGTCTCTCTCTGCCACCCTACTTGACCAACTCAGTATCAGACACACTGAGGAAGTAGCTGTGGCTAAGCCTCCTTCTAAGGGTTGGAGATACAGAAATACAGTGCAGCACTGACAGGAAGTGCAGTTTTCTCTTCAAAGGCTATACAAGATAGCTTATTCCCGAACCAAGGATGAGTGACCATGTCCATGTACACAGATTCAGGGTTCTTAAATATAAGAACTGTGGAAGTGGTTATATGAGATTTTTGTTAGCTACACAACAAAACTATTTCTAAAAATATTTCTACAGGATGACACACAGGTAGGTGGGTACAGCAAGTGGGGAAAATGCTGCTATAGTTTTCAGATGTTGTCTGGTGACATTATTGGCTTTTGGATTGGTCGAAGCTAAGGGTGTTTGTTAAGAACACCCGGTTAGATTTTGATAGTCACAATGGTGTTAAGTTAGACACAGATGTGGGCAATGAATGCTTTTCAAAGGGATTAAAAATAATTCTAGACCAATTGGCATTGGTCTGCATCATTTTAATTCTTCATAATCTCTAAATTCAGTCATTTGGCCTTATAGAATCTTTAACATGAATGTAACTCCCCCACCTTCTGCCACTCCCCTTTTTTTTTTCTTCTAAGAAATTCAGTTAACAGTATCACTTGGTTTATTGTGGTGAATTGGGCCATTATTTAGACAAAGAAAGGTCGTATCACAAGACACAGTGGCAATATGAACCTAAGGAAACCCAGGAATGCCTTGTAAGTCGGAGTCATCAAGGACAGACAGATATTCTCCAAATTAAGAAAGCTGAAATGTATTTTTCAAAGTGGAAATTGTAGAAAAAAAATAGCCAATAAATTGTTTACCCAGTATTTATATTATATTTAATTGGTTTGGCGGTGTTAATCCTTAACCCGCCATTATATATTAATTCACACAGACACCAGGTGGATCTTAACAAGGCTAGGCCTGGGTTGTGCAATCCTAGCCCATCTAGCTAGCTCATAATTCTATTACCTAAATATAACCCCATATATACATACGTCCCTTTGGACTATTATTCTTCACACTAAGCCGATATTTCAGGCCACGTGGAAGGATCTTCTTTAATCTACCCCATGGCGTATCTTCCTTGTTACTCCTGGCTTCTTATCCGGGCGACCTTCCCAAGATGCACTGTATCTCTCTAAAAAGCCCACAAACCATAGTCCTCCTTCCTCTGTCTTTGCCCAATCTCCAGGCCTCAGCATTTATTTAACCAATCAGAGTCAATTAAGTAACAGACATCAAACAGGACCAATTAACATTTAGAATGCTTAACACCACCCCATCAGGAGGAAATCATTCCAAGAACCATCAAATAACTCAATTTAGTAACAGAAATGTTTTCTAGAGGTAATGCTTTAACTCTAAAATAAAGCATGTACATAATTCTAAATATTACAGTTTGGAATTTGTCATAAGGTCAAAGGCTCTAATCAACATTCAGTTATTTATCCTGGACATTTGTAATTTAAAATGATGGAGTATAATTTACCTTTTCATCAGAAACATGGGAGTCAGAGAAGGACCTACAACTGGTTGTTTCTCCCTCGACTTATGAGAAAAAGATCTAAGGTGATTCTAGATCACATCAGGTCCCAGAACGCAGAGGACTTTTTTTTTAACTTGTTTATCCCTAACCATATTAACAGATCAAAAACTTTTGAGAAAATTTTATTTTTTATTTTTTTTTATTTTTTTGGTTTTTCGAGACAGGGTTTCTCTGTGTAACAGCCCTGGCTGTCCTGGACTCTTTGTAGACCAGGCTGGCCTCGAACTCACAGAGATCCGCCTGCCTCTGCCTCCCGAGTGCTGGGACTAAAGGCGTGCGCCACCACCGCCCGGCTGAGAAAATTTTATATTTTAATAAATCATTGAATAATTAACGTTAATTGTTTATATACCCCAGAAAATTAAGGCTGAGCACTTAAAAATTGTTTTAGACATTAAATTGGCCCCTAGCTGCCAGATTAATCATACTATGCATATTACTGAGAAAAGCTTATCTGTCCTCAGAATTGTCAACACAAAGACTGATATTCCAGTCATTAACCCCTGCAAGGTCTTTAACCATTTCTTGATGTGGGAATAGTGTAGATTATATGTTGAATATCTGAGGGCATATAGTAGTGGAATGTAGGTTAAAAAGCACACACGCTGACTTCTTATTGAGTAGTTTCATCTACCCTTCTCCTGATTTCCTCATGTATAGCACAAATGAAAGAGTAGTAACCAGTTTAAAGAGTTGCTTCAAGGTTTAAGTGAATTATTTTTTTAAATGGCTCCAAGTTGCTTAGTGGCTAGTCTTTACAAGGCATTTTGTAGGTTTCTTACTACTCTTCATGAAGACCCATGCAAACCATACTCTTTTAGAAGTCATTGAAATCCAATTAGAAGTTAAAGATTGTCACAGTCTCTCATTCTCACCCCAAACTAGTTCTTGAGGTCATAGTGAAGTCCTTCCTTTGGTCTCTCTCAAAGGAAATAAAACACAGGGCTGGAATTCTCCCATACTGGAGCCACCCCTAATTTGATCAAACCTAATCGATATTAACATTCTGGATATCTCTTCTGTGCATGATGGCTGTGCTTCTCAAAAATGCCCTGTGAAGGTTGTGTTCCTCCACTTTCACAAAACCATGAAGGATCAAGAAATGTCGCACATTCCTCAGTATAATTTTACAGCTGAATGAATAAATATTTTTCTGTGACTACTTGTTCATAAGGTTAAAAAACACTGATAAAAATGTGACAAGAATGGATGGAGAAATCAATAATTTTATGAACTATATTCATAGGTTCTTATAAGTATATATGTATCATAAATAGAGCTTTGGAGTCCTCTTGGTACCCTGATCTTTCTCTACTGTCAGCACAAAATGAAGGTCAGACTTATCTTCAAATGTCCTTGTTTGGAGTGTTTGCCTCTCCCAGATTTTGTCTATTATTGCTGATTGCAGTTAATGATGAAAAGACAATAATGAAGGAACAGTGTGTAGAAAAATAAGTAGAAACTCTAGAATGTCATGACCTTTAAAAATTAATCCCTGGTTTTAAAAGAATTTACAGCTGAAGAATATTTGATGGAATTCACCACCTCTTTATAGAAATTCATATTCACGTGCAATATGATGCCAAGGCACATGCTTTGGCTTCTCATAAGAGGCAGACACCTTTACATTTGTTTGCACAAAAAAAACTTACCCTGGTCGCTTTGTTTTTAAACTGTATTCCATGAACTAGTGGCAGCAGAATCACCTGATGCTTAAAATATACATCAGATTGGTGAGCCATTTCTGGAGTAAATAGAGGTGAGGCCTAGACTCTGTGTTTTAGTACAGCTCTGTAGAGTCAGATGCAAAGATGATGTGAACGCTTCTCCCCAGTTTCTCACTCTCCCCTTTAGGTGGTGCTGGGAATGCATGCCAGGGTCTTACTTCATACCCTGCTGTTAGAGAACCATGCAAGCCTCTGTTTTGTTTTGTTTTTCTCCCTGGTTTCTTTCTTTCTTTCTTTCTTTCTTTCTTTCTTCCTTCCTTCCTTCCTTTCTTTCTTTCTTTCTTTTTTATCTTTGATCATAACTTCCTTCCTCCTCCTCTGACAGGGACATGTTGGTGTGTGTCTTTCCTCCCTTGTCATTCTGTTTGCTCCCTGCTTCAGAGCTTCCAACAGTTGTCTGTCTACAGAACTTCTCTGTTTATGTTTTGAGTTGTCAAGGCCCCTTGCTGTGGGCCATTCATTTGTCTTCAGTTCCTGCCAGTATAGGCATCATAATCTGCTTCAGACAGAGCAAGCACTCACTGGTTCACTGTGAAGGCCTTGTGCATACTCTCACCATGTACTCCTTGTAAATCTGGGCTTTGAAAACTTTCTCCCTGATGGTGTTTTCAAGCCAGCTGTGTAACACTTATTTAGGGAAATTACGATTCAGTGAGAAATGCCCTTGAATTATATTATGGAGTGAATTGTGTCTGGGTTGCCGTCAATCATGGTTAGAGAGACCTGACTTGTGAGTTCTTAAAAATATTCATAGGCATGAAAGTTGGTTTTCTTCTATTTACATTTGGTGTCTAGTTGCACTGCCTTGCTCTCTGGAGACGCTAGCATTTTATCAATTAAACTAAGTTATTAAGAAAGTAAAGTAGCCAGACACAAATTGTCTTTACTGATACAAAACATGTGACATATTTCTCCATGAAATATGCATTCAGTTCAGAGGTCACTGTGATGGATTCTGAAGTCTTAGTTTCAGGGGCTAAAGATTAAAATACTGTGTTTGAACCCACTGTTATCTAGTATACAGACATCTGAAAAGAAGACCATGTTAAGCAAGTGTGTGTGTGTGTGTGTGTGTGTGTGTACATACATTTAACATAGAAAATTCAGCCACCCAGTCGATGTGGTGACATATACTCTTTTTGTGTTTTTCATTCTACCTCTTTTAGTACTGGTCATTTGCATTTACCAGCCATAGGAATACTGAGGGCGACATTCTCTCTTTCCAAGATAACCTGCATGGTAGGACTAAGTTAATTTTTACTGTTGATGGGACAGAAGCAAACTCATTAGCATACCATTGATACATGTGACTCCAAAGTAGAGGACAAACCATCCACATAAAATATCCTCTGTCAAGACTTGCTGAATCTAGCAAATTCTGGACTAAGGATGGCTGCAGGTGTTTGGTAAATATTGATTTATAAAGCTGTGTTTGAAGGGAGCATGGAATTCAAGATTTCCTTAGAACAGTAGACACTGTTTAAAAGCACTGTCTGTCATTGAGGCCCAGCTGGGCATCCAGAAATGCCAGTCACTGAATAAGATCTTTCAAGTGGCTCAGCCTGCTTCACCTGTCAGCCTACTGAACTGGTTTATAAATGAAGCTCTGTGTGCTTGCAAAGCTTCTGACAGTCCAGTTCTTTTCTACAGACCTCATTTCCTCTTGCATTACTTTCTGATCTGAGTACTTTGACTCTAACACACTCCATCCGTGGTCATTCACTTTGTCAAGTGATACTCAGAGTAGCATGTAGTATTTCTGGACTGTTTGATCATCTTACACACACACACACACACAAACACACACTTATTTCTCTTTTATTCCTCCTCTTTCAAGTGAATTTCATGCCAGTTTCTCAATGTTTTCATTTTTGCTTTGTGTATTTCTGTTATTATTTTCTTTTTAAAAATATAAATTATTCTTTGACAATTTCATGCATATATGTAATCTGTTTCTCTTCATTTTTAAAATTTCCTGTGTATGTATGTGTTCTGTGTGTGCACTCACACACATACATACACATATACACATGCATAAATATATTCAAATGTGTGTGTGCAGTTGTGCATGAACATGTATGCATGTGTGTATAGACCTAAACATGACGCCTGATGTCTTCTTTGCTCTTCACTTTACACAGACAGACTTGCTCAGTGAACCCAGAGCCTCATTATTCCAGGTCATCTAGATAGCCAACTTGCCCCAATGATTCCAATTTTAACTCCTGAGTACTGAGATTGCAGCTGGCCACCATGGTTGCTAGTCTTTCACTTGTGTTCTGAGAATCGAACTCCAGTCCTTTCTCTTGAGCAGCAAGCGTTGGATCCACCAAGCTCTCTCTGCACCCCATTCATGCATTTCTTTTTAAAAGTTTTTGATGTGTAGTAGTGTTCTCCTGTAGGTCTATGCCCCATGTGTGTGTCTGGTGCCCATGAAGGACAGAGGAAGCGGGAATTGAATGTCCTAGCACTGGAGTTACAGATAGATGGTTATTAGCCATCTTGTGGGTCCTGGGACTCAAACTCATGTCCACCTGAAGAGCAACCCATGCTCTTAACCACTGAGCCATGTTTCCTGCCTTGTTCATGCATTTCTTGATTCAGGCTTCACACGCACTTCTCAGGGGCTAATCAGGATATCATGCAATTTATTGAATAGCCCCAACGTAAGAAGATTATGAATAGCTTTTGCACTCTAGAAAGCCTCATCACTGAGGTATCGTCAGCTTTCTTCCATGAACTCACAGGTCGTTGATATTTTAGTAGGAAGTACCTTTAGCCTGGACATGTGGTTCCTTTCTATTTATTTTTCTTGATTTCTTAAGTTTCTGTCTTAAATATACAAATTCAATGCTAAAGAACAATGGCTGTAATAATACATTTTTGTACAGATCTCATTCTCTTTTCCCTATATCAACATCTACAAAGCAGAATTTCATGAATTATTGTGTACCAATTTTAAAAGCGTGTATCTGATATTATAGAAAGAGAAAATTATATGAATTATATGAAGATTGCTATCAAATAGCATGAAACATTGCACAAGCTAAAGTCACTTGGAAAGAAGGGACATCAGTGGAGAAAATGTCTCCACCAGAGTAGCCTGCACGAAAGTTTGTGGTCCATGATTGATGGTGGAGGACCCAGCTCATTGTGGATGGTACCATCCCTTGGGCTGGTGGTCCTGGTTGTAAGAAAAGAGGATGAACAAGCCATGAAGAACAAGCCAGTAACCATCAGCAGCATTTCTCTGTGGCAGCGGTTCTCAACCTATGGCAAACCTCTATCTCCAAAAATATTTACATCATAACAATGGCAAAAATACAGTTATGAAGTAGCAATGAAAATAATTTTGTGGTTAAGGGTTCACCACAGCCTGAGGAACTGTATTAAGGGTCACAGCATTAGGAAGGCTGAGAACCACTGCTCTATTGCCTCTGCATAAGTTCCTGAATTTGATGATAATGGACTGCATGCTGTAATATGAAATAAACCCTTTCCTCCCCAACTTGATTTTGGTCATGATATTTTATCTCAACAGTAGACACATTAACTAATGCAACCTACAACTTTCACACATTTTAGAAATTATTTATCAAATAAATATGCATGTTTTTGGAAAACATACTACATGTAATATGACACTAACATCACAAAACATAATTTATGATTTTTGTGGGAATTTCTTCTTTTTTGTGATGCTAGGGCTTGGGTCACACCAATGAGAAAAAGCATGCTATCAACAAACTACACTTGGAAACCAGACATGTTATCATTGAATCTGAAAAAAACAAAACAAACAAAAAAAACCCCTCTGTATTTGAATCTTTTCAGAATAACACAGTCACTTTGAGGTTAAAGATACCATCATTCATATGTAGGGACACAGGAAGGGATAGGGGGTAGAAGGTGGAAGGGTTGGTCTGAGAAGGATGGAAAAAAGGCACTGTGATGGAGATGTAACCTGAAGTAATAAATAAACATTTAAAAAAATCAGCACCATTCCATCTGAATGACTTCTGAAGCTGTTTAAGCTCAGTGTGAAGATTTTTGGAGTGGAAACTGACATCATTTATGAATTTTAATATTGTAATTCAGCCATTAATGCAACTTAAATTGCATTTATACAATTAATACTTATTTGCGGATTATTTATGTACCACACTCAGTTCTATGTGCTTGAGATATATTAGTGAATTAAGCAGGCAGGGTTCTGTCTTCATGAAGTTTACAAGTAAATAGGGGCAGACAATAAATAATAAGCAGGAAGTAAACAATATGCTATAGGAGAATTTGGTGGGTATTACTCAAAGTAAGACAAAGGACTCTGGAAGTAGAGATTGCATGTTAAAATAAATGGTCAGGTGAAGCACTGTGGAATCGGGGATATCTGAGGAAATACTTAAAAGGGGGATAGAGGTATTTGCAAGAAAACAGTCTGTTACCCCAAATTTAAATGCAAATGCCTTTAGCTTGTTCAGGACATTGACAGGATGCCTTCTGGTGCTGCACTTAACACTCCCTGTGGTTGAACTGGATGGTGTCTAAGGATACACTCCAAGGAGGGCAGCAAGTATGTTCAGACAGTTTTATTACTGTCGTCTCTACTTACTAGGTATAGATTATTTTGAGGAAGATGTTTAAAAGCAATAAGCCACTAATTGTCAGACAGCAAAGCTTCTTCCAAAGAAGAATGGCCCTTATTTCATATGATTGTACATTGCCTGTCAAGCATAGACCGTATTCTGCCTGGAAACAAGCCATGGAAACCTGTGAGAATGATTTCCTACTCTCCTGATCCAGAATGTCCTACAAAAATCATGCAAATCAAGATGTTCAAATTACCAGGCTCACTTTTAGGACATCCATGAACTGCTCCCAGGTCATCAAGGATATGCTTATCAGAAAAGCCACCAAGTACCTGAAAGGTGTCACTTTAAAGAATCTAATGAGTCGTTCCCAGTTAAGAATGTTGGTAGGTGTACCCAGGTCAAACAGCAGGGCTTAGGTATGGGGTTGACAGTCCAAAACGAGTGCCAAATCTTTGTTGCGTATGTTTAAAAATGCAGAGAGCCACGCTGGTCACAGGGGTTTAGATGGTGACTTTCGAGTCATTAAGCAATCATGTGAGCAAAGCACCTGAGGTGTGCCACTGAACTTCAAGATCTCATGGCAGGTACAACCCATATGTGACCCTCCTCGCCACAGTGTGATCCACACCAAAAAGGAACAAGTTGCCCCTAGTCAGAACTGGAGGATTCACATTGGAAACAGATCATAGAAGAAACTCTACAAACAAAACTTACAGCATGAGAATAAATTCTGCATCAAATCAATGCAAGGAAAATTTAAATAGATAGGCCATGAAGTAGGCATGGTATTGCATGTAATCACAGCACTCAAGCAGCTGAGGCAGGAGGATTGAAAGTTCAAGGCATGCCTGGGATACATAGAAAGACCTGGCTCTAACACTTAAAAAGAAAAGGAAAAAATGTTTAAAGGGTGACAGATGACTCAGTGTGTAGAGATGCTTGGCACCAAGACTAAAAAACTGAAAACCTGAGTTCAGTCCCCAGAACCTACATGGTAGACTGGAAAATGGGAGAACTGACAGCCCCAAGTTATCCTCTGACCTTATGTCTCCCATTGTGCACACACACACACACACACACACACACACACACACACACACACACACAATTTTCATGTGCACACAGTAAATGAGAGAGGGAGAGAGGGAGAGAGAGAGAGAGAGAGAGAGAGAGAGAGAGAGAGAGAAACAAATGTAAACAAAACCAGAAAAACTGAAAATGAGATTATGGAGTCTTCCTCAACCATAGGGATGATTGTATTCAACATACATTATTTATAAATATAAAGTATCTGACATTGTGAAGTAAAAATACATATTTGCAGTCTTCTCTTTTATGCACAGACTACTTATATAATGTGTAGTCTGGCTTAAAATGGAAATTCTTTATTGTTAATTTCTCTCTTCCTCGTCTGATGCCTTGTAAGTGTAAATGGAAAATTCTAGTTTACTGTTTTGTCTCTTCTGATATTGTTTGAGTGTTAATCTGACTTTCTGACTAATTAATGTAAAAGTCCAGGTATTGCATTTCTGCTTCACCGTTTACCAGCTGTGTGGCCTTGGACATTTTCCTAAACTTAACTGGATCTATTTCCTCAACTGCAGAATGTGGGTATGCAACTCTCCGAAAAGCCAAACAAAATAATGTGCCCAAAGGGAAAAGCACATCACAGATATTTAGTCAGTTTATAAAATTCATCTCTTATGCTTTTAAACTAGGCAAATTTAAACTACTGAAGAAGTCTGAAAGCCAATCAGGTTCTTAGCTATGTGTTACAGTAACCAGATGATGATTATGTATTTTATTTTATTTTATTTTGCACCATGATAACTCTGAGAATCAAAAGAACTTGGTATTATTATATGCCTTAGAAATTTTTGAACCAGTTTCTGGAAAGGAAAAACTTTACATGAACCATAAAGGAAGTGTAAACATTGGATTGGTAAAGAAAAAGATGATGCCAGAAATAGCTATGAAGATCAGGGATATCAGTGGGCAGAGGAGTCCTGTGAAGGGAATTATATCCACAGTGTCTTGTGGGTCTACTCTCTTGTAGTGACGCTGTCCTTCAGTGAGGGTTTCTATAGGGAAAAAAAAAAAACTTTTCACATGCTGACATGCTCATAAACTAGATATCTGCCTCTTAATTTCTTTTTACATTTGAGTTGCTATTTATGGACAATGTCCTTTCTGCTAGGAAAAATGTTCCCCTACACCTTGTTTATTCAACATATACACATCATCATATGGCCCTCATTTACTCAATCATACAGGGCATGTTTTCAAATCTTCCCATACCAAGCCTCTTTTGCGTGATACTCACAGGTTTGTAGTCTGTCATAAATGGACTTTGTAAAATGACACAATATTGTTCATTATTGCCATTATACGGTGTAACACGTAGAGTAAACATAAGCCAAATGTTCTTCCATCTCCCACATCACTAACCACTGGATCTAGAAGGCATTAGATTTCCTCCCGGTCAATGCAATCCCTCCCCACAAAGGGAAACACTGCCTGAACTTCAGAGTATTATTTCTGACGGTCCTTCCATTTCAGTTGAATGGAATGGCATAGCATGTGACCACTGAGTTGGATTCTATCACTTGAGATTATGTTTGAGATTTGACTAGGTAGTTGCAGGTACCAGTGGCATTTTCTTTCCTTTTTGTGTAAATAGTAATCAGGTGTTTGAATGCATCATCCATTCCACTCTCAAAGATTTGTGTAGTTTTCAGTTTTGTGGTGCTATGGACGTTACTAAGGGTATGTGCTAAGTGTGTTTAGCTGAGCACTTGCGCTCGTTTGTTTTGAGTATCAATCTAGAGGCAGAGTTGCATTAGCAATCGCCAAACACTTCTCCAAAGGGGCTGTGCTCACTGGCTGTGTGTGTAGATTTCAGTTATTCTGTTATTGTTTTTATTCTCTGAGGATCCTTTTATTCTCAACTCAGTCTTAACAGAGATATAAGATTGCAAGTTGATGAGCTGAATTAAAAGTTGTTTTTCAGTATTGTAGTTTTTGTGAGATTGTATTTTAAAGGAGTTTCAAAACAAGGGGGGTTTAGCTTGCTTTAGTGAAAAGAACAGAACAGAACTATACTACAAATGTTCCCTTGGCCTAGACAGTGGTGGCCTATGAAAACAGCTAGGAGTGAGGCAGATAAAACAGCAGATAGCAGGAGCTCAGTGTTGGCACATGGAACTTTTTCAATAATGAAAACTGTCCGCATCTTGCTTATTTTCATACGATGTATACACTTATCAAATCTTAGAGAATTACAGACCAAGTGAATTTTACTGTGTGTATGGAATTTTGAAAATGTAATTATAATGAAAAAAGCCATGGATATTATTCTAGCTATTTCACTAAATCAAACTCCACCTTTATGTAGAAAGATCAAGATCTCTCTCTCTGCTCTCTCTCTCTCTCTCTCTCTCTCTCTCTCTCTTCTCTTTCCTTCCCCTGTATTTATATCATTTCATTGGCTTCATCTTAACAATTGTGATTAAAAACCATGTTGTAGTAGAACAAAATAACTGAGTATAAGTTTCAAAACTCTCTGCAAAGTTTTCCACTGAAATGTGAACCTTTCTGAGGTTCAAAATAATACATAGTCCAAAAATAACTTGAAATGTATTTTATATGAACATTGGTTAAGAGTGTAATTCAGTTTTAAAGAAACTAATATATCTATAATCGTATGTATATATAATAATATGTATATAATGATCTATATATAGAGTAAATATTTCTACAGAGAGAAAGAGAGGTGGAGATAGAGATATCTAAAATTTTGAAGCCAAATTGCTACCATGATGATAAAGAAAGGCTGAATTGTGATTAAGTTATTTTGTGCCCTTAATGCCTTTTGTTTAGAATAATACATTGGCATTCCCATTGCAGGTCAAGTCTAAACAAAAACTCAGTGAGTATACAAGATAGTCCCAGGCAACCGTAGAGTCAGCTGGAGTCTTTGCTTCTTTGTAAACAAACTTATTCTCTTTCATGCTTCCTGAGAGTTCAGTAGAGATAGTGAATATTCTACCTTCAAATGGCTGCTGGTGAGTTATATGTGTAAGAGCTGGCTTAGTAAGTTAACAGTACAATAAATGGCATTTTACATGGGCTTATTCCACTTATGACATGTTTGAGGCTCGTGTTGTGTAGAATAAATCAGAACTTCAGTTTATTTTTGCCAGAAATACCTATTGCTTATTCATACCGCAGGACCATTTTGTTACCTGTAGTCCTCATACTGTCCATGAGCTGCCATACTTAAGATTACAGAGCTACTTTTTGTCTTCTTTGACTTCTGTCCCTCATATTGGCTCATGCCCTATCTTGCGACCTACTGATTTTTCTCTTCATCTTTGCCGTATGTTTGATATTTTGAAATCCACATATAAACGAGATGGCAACAATATTTTTCTATGTCTGGCTCATCTCATTTCAGTTCCAGGCTCTTGCTTGTTGTGGTGAATAATAATTTCTTGTGTTTGTTTTGTTTTATGATTAATAATATCCACACATATTTTTTTTCAGTAGCATTTGCAGCACACACATTTTTGTCTATCATTTGATGTCTAAAGCTTGGGTTGTTTCTGTATCTTGGATATTCTAAATAATGTTACAATAAAGATGAGAAACGTTTCTAGTCGATTCTGTACACTTTTGTAGTTTCTCCTGATATTAGACTAAGTCATCGGGCATTTCCATTTTATAGGTAAAAGAAATTGAATTTCATTACTTTGTATAATTTAGACTATGATGATTTTTGACAATTTTTTGTCTTCCTTGCCCTCCTCTTCTTTCCATCCATCTCCCCTTCTTTCCTTTGTCTTCTTTTTCTTGCATGTTTAACTACAATTATTATTTTATGTAGACCAATTTAGCTGAAGGAAAAACGTTTGTGATAAATAGGCCAAGACAATATTTTGTGGGCTTTAGAAATAATAATAATAATACTTTGAAAATACATATCTGCTTATTATTAGAATAGCAAAATCAAGAGGACTGGATGAGGGTGTATTATTTCTATTAATTTTTTAAAGTAAAACTTACACTATTTATACTCTTACTCATTTTGAGACAAGGTATCATTTTGTAATACAGTCTGGCCATGAACTTTCATTTCTGCCTTTCTCTTCATTCTAAATTGAGAGAATACAAGCATGTACCACCATACTCATCTATAGTCAAGTTTTAAAAGAATTTCAAATTATTTTAGCCCTGAAAAAGCCTTCTTTAACTGTTACAATATTTTTTTTAGCTTAAATGTAGCATATTTTAATACCACCAGAAGCCAAATAAGCCCTTTCTGGTCAATTAACAGCTTGCAGCCTCTTCCTAGGTTTTTTGCAGAATCCAAAGAAAGTAGGAGAGAAATTTAATTTATTTTAAATGAATTTAAATCCTACAATAGAAATAACAAAAATGATTTTTGTGGCTATATAAGTAAAATATGATATTCACATAGAATGCTTAATATAAACAACAGAGAAAGCTATATGGACCACAAAGATGACTTTTCTTGTGTCTGAACAGTTTAATTCATCCATTAATATAATTTTTGCTTTGACCTATTAAAAGATATTTTTCATATATAAAAATTGTGTGGATATCATTTTCAATATAGCCTCGCTGCTTCAACTCCTAGTCACTCCCACTCAAATTCATGACCTCCTCTTCTTTAATGGTTATTATATTAGCGTGCACGTGCACACACACACACACACACACACACAGAGAAAGAATTGACTGAGTCCATCCAGTGTTGTTCTTATGTACATGTTTAGGGCTAACTGCTTCGGGTTGGACAACTACCCAGGGCTTCATCCTTGGAGAAAAATGATTCTTGATCTCAAAATGATCATTAATTGACAGTAGCTCTTTATCTGGGGCCCAGTGAAATTTACTCCACCCACACTGGCATGCCTTCTGGTGCCATTATTATGCATGTCTTGGTTAGGAAACCATATTGTTAAGACCTCATGAGTCCAGTCTCTTTATTGTGTCCAAAAGGAGGACAGCAAATGACACTATCACTAAGCAGGTCTCGACCACTTATAGTCTTTCCAGCCCCTTTTTCTGGAATGTTCCCTGAGCCTTGAGTATAGGATTGCAATATAGATTGTGATTTATGATTGTACACCCCAGAGTCATTGATTCTCTGTATCATCCAGATCAACTCTGGATCTTGGTAATACTGCTATCTGATGGGGCAAGAAAGCTTTTGATGAGTGATGAGAACTATACAATCTGTGGGTATAGGAATTAGTATTTAGAATGCAGGCAGGAATTAGATTAGTGTAGGAAAATGGCAGGAGTAGATTCTCCTCTAGGCTCTGTGACTCCCCTGTCTTTTGTAGCTGGCTTGGATTACATACAACACCAGGCATGAATTCCTTCCTATTGAACAGTCCTTAAATTCAATTAGACAGCTATTGCTCTAATTAAAATAAATTAGACCAAAATGAAAATGTTATCATTGCACTATTGGGGATGTCTTGCTAGGTCAGTCAGTTTTGTGATTCATAGGATGTGGAAGATCACCCTAAAAATTACATCCCAAACCTCTAGTGAAAAAGAAAAATAGACAATTTGAAGAGATTATATTTAGAAAGATCACTTGGAGGAGATGGTAGTGGGGAGAATACTAGCTAGTGGATAGGATTCACTAAAACATGAAGTAGTTTGCTATATCTATGACAATCATATATATTTAATGCAATTTATTCATTTTGTATTTGAGCTGAAGTACAATGGGAAGATGATAGTGGTAGTGGTTATCCACGTATTATAGATATGAAGAAAACCAGCATGGCTATATTTCTATAGTTGAATTGCCTTAAACTAACGAGTTTCTCTCTCTCTCTCTCTCTCTCTCTCTCTCTCTCTCTCTGTGTGTGTGTGTGTGTGTGTGTGTGTGTGTGTGTGTGTGTGTGTGT
>CAJQZJ010014103.1:2907796-2920968 GCA_907164525.1 Lophiomys imhausi | reverse complement strand
ACACACACACACACACACACACACACACACACACACACACACACGCTAACACAAATAACACACAATACACCTGGACTCTCATTTTTCCAGATTCTTTGTTTTAGGTAATCCCAGGAAGATTCATATCATTATATCTAGGAGGAACCTGGGGACTCTGGCTCAGTTTGATATACTTTCATGCTTGCAAAAAGAATGATGCCAATATCAAAAGGCCTAGATCTGATGATTAAGTTGATTCAACAAGATGGGTCTGGAAATGGCAGTTGATTGCAGTGCGTCCTAAAAGGGAAGATTGTTGCTTTGGCAAATCAAAGGTTTAGAAAAACAGCCTAAGAGCAAAGAAGAGAAAGTCACTGGGTGAGAGAGGACAGTGGGGTAGTCAGGAAACCAGGCTGTTGCTTCTGAATGGGAATTTGGTTACAGGTCTCTGGTCTTAACTTTCTCATCTATAAAACAAAGGGCATCATGGGTGGAGCGGAGCTGTTTCTGAAGATGTAAACATGGATCAGACTGATCCCATAGAAAAGAACAAAAAATTGAATATTTATGAAAGCAAAATTAGCTCATGATCAAAAATGAGGAACATGGCAGACGGATACAACATAAAACTGTCAGAGCTTTCTAGAAGGAGAACGAACTGTGTCATTTTGTCTTTTGATATTCTCCACTGTAGTTTTGTTCTGTCTTCCCCAGCATCACCTTTTTTTTCCCCCTCTCTCTCTTACTTTTTGTTTCCGGTAACCATGGTGATACTTCCTCTCAGCAACCTTCTTCACAGCTGGCCCTTTTGATACACAGCAAATTTACTCCATTTACTGGTGCAGGGTTCTAACAATGCTTTAACAATTCATTTATTAACGTTTCTCCAGGATAATACATGTGAAGAATTATTCTACAGTTAAGCCCCCTACATAAGGGGCACTGCATGACAGGGATATTCAACTGTAAATTTCAGTTGTTAACATGAAGGGGAGACTGATTATGCCAAACACTGAATTCCCTGAATTGGCCTCACCTCAGGGACTGCAAAGTCCCAGTCCTCAAACTGGTTGCCATATCCTTTTGTATGGAACCAGAATAAAATGATTGCACACAAAAGTCACATGACATGCTTTGTAAGTGAAACATTACTAAGTACATAATTATCATACTTACAAACCCATTGAATTTTCTGTAGGAAAATATATACCAGTATATACATTTCTTTCATAGATACTCTATTTGGGAACATAAATAAAAATATGCAATAGTTTTAAAATATTGTATTCATCTGTCAATGACAAAACCTCAAGGAATCTTTAGTATCCTTCATATAGATAATAAAAATTATTATAAATCATCATTTGCTTATGTCCCGTTTGTTTAGCTTAACTTGCTTTTAATCCTATATTTCTGAAAATGGATCTCTCTAAGCTCTCTCTAAGCCTCCCCTCTGTGTGTTTGTGTGCGTGTGCGTGTGTGTGACACAAAGAAGACCAGATGATGACATTCATAGGTTTATAGACTCCACTCCTGGGGACACACTTAGATGGAGGCAATTAAAATGCCTGTCAGGCATCTGGTACCAGAAGTCTGTGCAGCAAACTGTTAAATCCTAAGCCAGAGCAGCATCCTATTGTCAGTGAATGATGGCGGAGCTGAGTGGCTTGTTATCATTCTCGAAAATTCTGAGCCTAGTGAGCTCTCTCTCCCTCTCCTACTTGCCTTATTTTCCTTTCCGCCACTGCGGGGACTCTTTCTAATTTGCAGCTTCCCTTTCTGGGCACACACAGACAGGAGCTGGTAGCTTTCAGACTGCGTCTGTCTGGAGCTGGAGAGACAGAGCAGAGGGAGTGTTCCTCAAGGAGGGCTCTGCAGCAGCCCTTACGGACTCGATTCAGGGGCATTGCTGCATACGCACCGGTAATACTTTAGGGCTTTACATTTCATTTTATTTTTAATCCACCTTTTCAAAGGATGTGCTTTATGTGGCCTTGGATTACTGCGTTTTAAATAACGCTATTGAGCTTGAAATCCAAGCGCTGCATTTGGTGTACTACAGACTCTGAGGCATAAATTTGTTGTCTGGATATAAGAGATGAACGGACTTATTGGTGAGTTATGACTTTTGATATTTATTGACAAACCTATATGTATATATATATATGTTTTCTTTTGTTTTGTTTCTTTAGATTCTTCAGCTTGTCTCCAACAGAGGAAGCACTGATTGGGAATCACTCAATCAGAAAATTAAAAGGTACTGCATGTTTTATTTGGATGTTTAAATGAGAGAAAATTGAGAAAGAACTGGAATGTTTTTATTTAGGTTTACCCCTCATGGTTGGTCTTTTATCCCAGGGTAGATTGTCTGATCATTGTCTATAAGATATAGGATTTCTTATGCATATTTTATCATCAACCAATGCTAATTTGATTGATGATATCTAAAAATATGTCCTTTGTCTGTGTTGCAAATTATTAAGAAATGTCAGAATGACTAGACCAATTGTAATGTTTCAATTTTCTCATTGTGACAGTTAACAAAATGTCTGAGAGCTATGTTTCACAAAGAAAACATATTCATTTGAACTTAAGAGAAATACATTAAAAATATTTTAGCTGAGGGTTTCCTATGGATCCATGTTTTTTTGTTTTTTGTTTTTTAAGATTCTAAATAAAATGGCTCACCCTTTGTATATGGCATGAGCATTAGAGACTGAAGCCCAGGGATGACTCAGTGTTGTTCAGTTTTGTGTATAAAATATTGTAAATTCTTTACTAATGTTTTCGTATACAACAAGGAATATATTTAAGGTCAGAGATGGTTAATTTTTAGGAGAGTTTAGTATCATATGTTTTATTCAGAATTAATAGCACAAATAATCTCTCTTGCTATGAAAACAGCTGAACCCATTGATCTGGGCCTTATACCCTAAATGTAAAATATTAATTTTTAAATTTAGCATCAGTATATATATTGTTTAAAGGGCAATTATGGATACTGACTGCTCTTTAATTTTTTAACATTACCTTTGATTTTTAACATACATTCTTGTTCATTAATCCTATATAGTAGTCAATTGCCTTTAGAAAAAAAAATGGAAGACATTTTCTGCCTTCCTGAGAAGAGACCAATACCACCCCTTAAACCTTCTCTCAGCATCTCTATAGAATTTCCCTTCAAGACTGTCTTTTTAAAATATCTCATACAGGAGGTTTATCTTTTTAAAAACTGTTCTTTAAAAAATGGTCGAGGAAACCACCATGAGAATGAACTATCATAACTATCTGAGTGTGCACCATGAATAGGAGTGTTTGCAGCAGCTGAGGGAGACAAGTGCATTGTCTTTGGTTAATTTTCTCTGCAATGTGTAATCACGAGGGACTTAATTTATTCATTCCACAAGCATTGCTGAATAGCCTGGCCTCTGTCTGTGGGTAGGTAATTCCAGTGCAGGAGAGGGGAGGGAAAGGTGTCACTGTCCACAGGCTTCCAGAGCGTAGGCTGATTTTGAACAGGAGAATGAAATTTTTAAAAATAAATTAGTGTGCTCTCAAAAAAATGCTGTGTTATTTCAGATATGGCATACATTCCAGAGGACTGGTCTTAAAGACGGATGAAATGATTATGCTTTTTATTTTGTCTCAGAAATTATTCAGGAGAATAGTGTATGTAAGTCTCAAACAAGACTCATCCTTTCCCCTGGATGTTGTAAAACTCTTGAGATCATTCTTTGTTTTTTCTTTTTCTTTTTTCTTTTTTTTTTTTTTGACACTTTACTTAAAGTGAAAATATTTCATGTTTGGTGAAAATTATCTATTTATTATTTTCTTATCTGGCCAAATCCATGTAGAATTCTCTCTCTCTCTCTCTCTCTGTGTGTGTGTGTGTGTGTGTGTCTCTCTCCATGGCCTAATGGTCTAATTCGTAGCTTTCAGATATACTCAGAAACTTGTCATATTTTGAGCTTTTGGGTGTCTGCTAATTTTAAAAGATGAAATTATCTTTGTCCTATACAACAAGAAGTCTGCAATATGCTATCAAAATTAACTGCTCAGCTCCATTGTAGTTTGTCTGGGCACTGGAAAGGTGGGTATGACCACCCAGACACGCCTGTTGCCTCCTTATCCATGGCCATTGTGAAAGCATTTAGGAGGTTTGCTGATAGACTTTGTGTAGTAAGCTGTAAGTGAGTCAAATCCAAATGGACTTGATTACTGGATTTTAAAGGCCCATCTCAGTGCCATGGTGTGACTAATCAATATTGTCTGGACAGTGGTTAATTCCTTCACTGAATTTTCTTTCAGTCATATTTTTAAACACGTGAAATAGTAGCTGAACCACAAGAGTTTAAGTTAGTATTTATTTAATTGCTTAATTTATAAATGAATTTGATATTTCTTAATATTTTTTATTTTTATTTTCATGCAATAACACATTAAGATTTGAAACTTGATATTTTTGTTGTTTAGCTATCCAAAAGTTGTATGTCTGTCTTCTGTGTGTACCATTAAATAATTATTAATGTTTTATAGTGCTGGGGTTTGAACCCAGAACCCCATGAATCCTGGGCACTGTCTCTACTACTGAGCTGCATCCCCAGTCCCTAGCTAGTAATTATTTGATGAGTTATTTTGGTAGAAAAGCAGAGCTATGTGTCAAAATTCCTTCAGATTATATGGAAAATTATTTTTCTGGATACCAGTTAAAGAGGAAAATTTTTTTAGTTTTACCAGAAGGAAGGAAAAAAAAAAAAAGGCAAACTGCAGCTCATGCTTTGCTTATGGGCACCTCCCACACAGTATTCCCAGGTTCCACTCTGGTATCTGCACTCCACATCTCCTGCCAAGATTCTGCAGTAGCAGAGGGGCAGAGGACTTGATCTTGACTTCTCTATAAATACCACACTAGAAATGATATCATATCAGCAAGAGAACATTGAAGAATAGATGATAGAAGCAGGGGTGGTGGCATTTCTGTATTCCCAGAATTCAGGAGTATGAGGCAAGAGGATCACCAGTTCTAGGCCACAATGAGTCTGGGCTACATAGTTAGAACCTAATTTGAAAAGTAAAAACAAAAAAGATACATACATTTTCATTCTATATATTTAACAACTCTGTAAATAAACTTCTAGAATTATAATAATTGTGGGGATTGCTATTTATTGTTGTCACTTGCTTTTGGTAACTAGAATTATAGCTTGTTATTGTTAACTATATCTGCCTGACATTATCCTAAGCTCTTAACATGTGATATTCCATTTAATTATCTCTGTAATCCTCAAAGGTAGGTACAGTGTTCACTTTATAAATGAGTAAACTGAGGCTATAACTGTGTAATTTCTGAGTCTGTACAGAAACCCTCATAGACATTCATAAATATGAAACTTTCCTAGCAGATTTTCTTATACATAGTTATTTTCTTAATATTTTATTTATGTGTAATGCAAGGCTGCAGTATGATCAACAGTATAATTTGCAGAGTCTCATTTACATGTAATAGAAGTATATCTTCAAATAGATACACCACTCAAGTTCATATACATATGTATGTTCTTATTCGTGTGTATATATATATATATATATATATATATATATATATATATATATATAATACTTATGGTCTCATACTTTACAATATATTTAATTAGGACTACTTTCTTCAAAGAATGCTGGAAAAAATCTCAGAAGCTTTTTTCTATGTAATTTATTTTTATTTTATATGCATTGGTTTTTTTGCTGCATGCAGAAACTTTTAAATGAATTAATAAAACATTTCCCTTGTCATTATCATGGAGTTTTATAATTAATTGTATAATCTGTGCTTGAACATTAGAGAATCTAAGAACGAAATACAACTTATATCATATATTGTAAAAACTTTTAAAATTGAAATAGTCAGAAAAGGCTTGAGTGTCTGAAATAAATAAGATGGAAAATTGTATCATGAACAGTGTGAAAAATATTCAGACTCAGGACAAGTGATCCATAAAAATCACCAAGGAACTAACAGATATACCATATGTAATAAGACTCTCTTCCTGTGAAGCAATGGCTTCAACAAAATAGTGCTGAGGTTAGCTGGTGCAGTAGAGCAGGACAGCAGAGTAGTTAAATCCCTTGTGCCATACAATACATGTGTAATTTCCTCAGGGACTTCACTGTATGGAGTTTATGGATGATGAGGCATTTGGGGAGAAATCCAGGAATGGATAGAAGTGGTCAGGGCAGATACCACATTGAAGGAGCTTCAAGAAAAGCAAATATTAACATGAGCCATGATGGAACTGGCCAAGCCTGAGAAGCACAGATGGATCTCATATGTTCTAGAACATAGATCAGATCAAGGAGATGCTTGGAAAAAAAGAGTGGAAGAGTGCACGAATACTACGAGGCTGTCCCATATGATTTCCCCTTTTGAATAGCAAAATGAAAAATGTCACTCAGATGAATTTAACACTATGGAAGTTTTTAAAGAACACGTTGAGTCTTTAACCTTTTGCTTTGTATTTGTGTGGTTTTATTTATATTCAGTGGGAAGATATTTTTAAATAGAAATTAACTATGACCAAGCTATTTTGAGATTACTTATCTTATAGCTCTGTATAAGTGTGTTAAATTTAGCACATCACACACACACAAAAAAAACATCATGTTAGGTGCTGCTATGAAGAGAAAATGGCCCAAAGAGCAATGGTTGTAGATAGGAAAAAAAAAAGGTCATGAAACTGAGAGATGCTTCTGAGCCCCAAGTTACATTCAGATACATAAACTGATTGTGGGTGAAGCCAGACAAGTGATTCAAAGATTGACTTCAAAATTGGAATTTGATAGAGAAATGACTCAGAGAAATGTCTGCGAGCTACTGTCTTTCATGGAACCTTGAATTTATAGAAGATACATAGCAGACAGCTAATAAATGCTGAGTGGGAAAAAGTTTGTTAAAAGATGAAGTTATGTTCAAGGGACATAAAGGGTGGTCAGGTGAGTGGACTTGGTAGGAGATTGGAGAACAGGTAGATCCAAGATAGAAAACGAAAGGTCTGGAGGATATGGGTGATGTCACCAAAATAAGGATGAGAACAGAACAAAAGAGAAGATGTGTAACAGCACCCTCATTGTAGACAAAGACTAAGACAGGAAGTGGCAATGTAGAAAATATAATTAGAAGATAAACAAAAGTAACAACAACAACAAAAGAGTATACCGAATGAGTTTGAAAACAAAATACTTGAATCCTTCAGAAAAAAAAAAAATAAGGGATAAAAGTTTCAACCAATCTGCATTTTATCTGAGGAAAGAAATGGAACTCACCCATAATTTTACAATGTGTAGGTAGTAGCTAATCTTTTATAAACATTTTATCACATTGTGTTTCATTCTGTTGAATTTAAATTTACAGGACCAGGGAATACATAATTGAATTTTGTCCTTTTTCCCTTAGTCATAATCTTAAGCATCTTACATTTTCTCACTTGCATGATTTTCAGACAAACAGACATTGATCGTCTTTACTCACCACTCTTCCCAGTTTGTCATGGTCATCATGGGGGCACAATGGAGCCACTTGTACCTCACCCCTGTGGCTCAGTTGGCTTCCAATGGATATTACCAAAACCCAAAATCATATTCTATATTGTTAAATTTACCTGGGTCAGGTAAAATACAGTGTTTTCAAAACGTTCCTCTGGTTTGCTCCAGAAAACAGTACCTGAGCCTCTGTTAGTGCCAGCCCTGTGACACTTTCATTGGAACTCTGGTGCAGATCAGTTATATTCACTTTATGAGTGAAGTATCAGAGACCCCCAATGGTTGTAAGTATTTTAGGTTGGAATCTAAGCCAGGCTACAAAACAGTCAAATTATGGGACAGATGCAAGTACTTACAAAGTAAACAGCATGGAAAAATATGCTTAACAAGCTAAGGATTTGGTGAAAGCAGAAGTGAAGGGAAGGGATCCTGTTGAAATCCAGAATCTGAATGCTAAGGCTAGAAGGTAGTATGAGGTTCTGAATTTGGGCAACAACCAGGTAACAATGTTGCTGGAAATACACGTTTATTAGTGAAAGTTTAGAAGGCAAATACTTACCCCCCAACAACAGAAATGATTAGAGCCATTGCTACGAGAAAATCCAGTGTGAGCGCTTGCTTTTGTCCAATGAGATGGCATACTCCTTAGCTTCTTTGAGGTAAGAAAGAATTGCCTCTCTTTACTCCTGAGCTTTTGTCATTACAGCCAGTTGTTTCGTGAATGATCCATTAAACCAGCCATAATGAGCTTTCAGCATTTCATTCTTTCTGCCCGTGGTCTCTGCTTATTGCAACATAATGAATTCTTGTGGTTCAAGCTTGGGAATGTGATTACATATAACCCTGGGCCACTTTCTGAGATCCAGTTCTCTATTCCTGTATCCCTAACTTATTAAACCTCTTCTCTGTGTAGAGCAATGGTTTTCAACCTGTACGTTGAAACCCCTTTGGGGGTTGAACAACCCTTTCACAGGGGTCACATATCAGATATTCTGTATATCAGATATTTAATTTACATTATGATTCATAACAGTAACAAAATTACAGTCATGAAGTAGCAATGACATAATTTTATGATTGGCAGTCACCACAATGTGAAGAACTGTATTAAAGGGTCTCAGCATGGGGAGGTTGAGAAACACTGGCTTAGCAGGTCACTCCAGTATCCCCTCAGCCCTTGCTATCTATCATCCATCTATCATTCTCTTCATGCAAAACTCCTGGAGCCTGCACCTTATTCTTTTCCACACATATCTTAATGCACCTCTGGGTGAGTCTTCTTAGGGCTACATATAACTTTTAAGATTAGTTTATGATTTAATGAAAAAGTCACACACACACACACACACACACACACTCCATCAAAATAATTTCTCCCTGGTGAATCATTTTCTTGGTTGAACTATATTCCTTTGAAGAGTTCTTGAGATTGTACCAGGGAGATGCATGTGTAGACAGCTGAGTTTCTTGATTGGCTGAGTATTCATGAGATCCTTAAGTGCTTGGGGCTGGAGAAATGACTCAGAAGTTCAAAGCACCTGCAAGATGACTCGCTTTTGTCCCAGAACCCTCATGGCAACTTACAATCATTTGGAACTAGAATTCCAGGTGACAGTCTCCCTCCTCTGGCCTCTCTGGGCTGCTGCAGACACGATACATGAAAATTTATCCAGGCAAAATACAAACATATAAACTATGTAAATCTTTTTAAAGAAAGCTTGATACACTGTCAGAGGGAATATTAGCTTTCCTCCACCATTACTGACTTATAATTGAGTTTCCCTCTTAGCATCAAGAATCCAGGAACATTGACTTCTTTTAGTCCTTCAACACCATGTACAAGAACTTTGAAATATCTATGGAAAAAAATAAGCCGTTAAAGAAATAAGGCTTGTTCGCCTGTAAAGGAGAATTGTTTAAGTTTGTGTTGAGCGTCAGTAGCACTTCTTCTTATTAGTATTTGACTGTTTTTCACAGATGTAATTTTATTCTTAGCCATGCCATGGCCAGGTTTCCAGACTTAGCACTTTCATTTTGCAAGGAACAAATACCACCCTAGAAACCTGATTTAAAAGTTGCAGCGAAATAACAAGTTAAATTCAAATGAAGAGAAGTCATCAAATTGATCATATTTTCCCAAGAGTGGTTAGGAATGATACTTACAAAGTGATGCACTCTCAGGTACCTTTGTACTTATTCTGTCCACACTAAATGCTCTTGAACATATACCAAGGGGAAGCAAAGACAATGAGAGCTCTCTTTCTCTCACTCTCACTCTCACTCTCTCTCTCTCTCACACTCTCTTTCTCTCCCTCTCCCTCTCCCTCTCCCTCCCTCTCTCTCTCTCTCTCTCTCTCACACACACACACACACACACACACACACACACACACACACACAGAGAGATGCACAATATGCACACACGGGTCTCTCCCTTTCCTCTGTACATCCCTCTTCCCCTCAGAAAGAAGTATGAAGCAATTGCCTTTCTCCATGGATTCTGTTTGAGTCTGATGCATATGGTTTGAATTAACCCTTCTTAAAATTCCCTCCCAGTGTTAATGACTCTGGATTATGACCATTAAAGAAGCCGGATGTACACTGATCTCTGTCTGGCATTAGTTAAAACAGAGCTAGCCCATTTAACACCTTATAACCAAAATATGGTTTTTATAATATGAAGGAGCTGAAGACATGATGGTTCTTTTTGGAAGGATCTTGTTCTGTTTCCAAGATGAACAATAGCTATATGTATATCTATATGTATATCTATATATATGTATTTGTTTGTTTGTTTATATTTTATTTATTTTACTTTCCCTCTTTATTGTATGTTTTAGAAATCTCTTGCTTCTCGCTAGTCATAAGTATCTGTGACTCAATACAAGGAAAAGGATGTACTATGTAGACATTAATGGTTCTTCCCACACTGTGTCTACGTGCTTCAGGTTAGCATAAATTTTAGTGTACTTAGAGGTCAATTTGAGATATTCCAGACTCTTAAAAATAGAAGCCTAAATAGGCTGTCTAGTCTCAACGAGTGGATGCAGAAACCTCTCAAATAGTCGACAAGATTGTGGTGGTTGCTTGAAAATATGGGAAGTAGCAATAAAAAATGTGAAAGGGAAAAAGCCTGTGGGAAGAACTCATGATCCCAAGAATCCTAATTGTTATACTATCCATTCCCAGAGCAGTGGATGGTCCAAAAGTTAAGAGAGAAACAATCAATGTAACATCATGATCGAGGCATACATATGTTTTCCATTCTGATTTCAGTACTGTGCTCATGAGTATACATTGTTGGAGTAATATATTTGGATTTCAAGAATAAGGAAGGAAATAACACTTTGGACCATATTTTAAGTTGTCCACAATGTTTCCTGATGTGCAGTGTCCTATGGCTCACAGCAGTCTGTAGAGTGAAAAAAGCAGACTGCATTGCCTGGTTGATATACCTATTCCAGATGAGGAATCCAAAGTTTGATGAGTCAAACAACCTGCCTGAATACTCTACTAGGAAATGAAAACCCAGGAGGAGCTGGTGTGTTTGCTCAGACTTCAAAGACTGAACTTACCATTACTCAGATATCCAAACTGTGTGTGTGTGTGTGTGTGTGTGTGTGTGTGTTAGTAATGTATTGACTTGATTGCAAAATAAAATAAAATTTATCTGCACTACATGAATCACCATGGCACCGCCAATGTCCCTGCTTTAGTAAAGTAAAAGTTCATAGATCAAGATTACATAAAAGTAGATCTCAAATCTGAAACTATCACAGGAAACAAAGGTGAGTAGTTAAGGGTGGGGAAGCAGAGAGGGAGTGTAGTTGGATAAAGGAGAAACGTGCTTAAAGTACATTATATAATCCTGCATATTAATTTGAAAAAACAAAAATAGAAAAGCATTTAAGAACATACACTCTGGAGTCAGGGAGACCTCACATCAATCCCTAAGCCTGCCATTCACTAGCCACGTTTAGAAACATTATTTAACCTCTCAAAGCCTCGGTGGGCTCATCCAGAACAAGGTGACAATTTTACCTACTTGAGGTGTTTATTGTGAGATTTCAATAAGTTCATCAAAGTAAAAAGATTTTAAGATGAGATATTGGCACTAAATTTCAGGAAGGGAACATTAGAAACAAGATTAAACAATAAATAATATGGCATTAGTGTAGACACTGAAGAACTGTTGAGAACCTAAATGCAGAAAGGAAATTACTAGTCATAGCAGCCCTTAAGTCCAGCATACTGGAAACTAATTATGGATGAGAAAAGAAATGCTTTCACTAAATTATTAAAGCATGATATCTCTAATGACATCCATTAAATAAATTTAAAAAAAAATAAATAATAAACAAACTGAGAACATGTCAGGCAGACAGTGTCAGGCTCACATGTCTAGTGAGCCAGGTAGATACTCACTCATTTGAGTTTGAGTCTGTATGTGACTCCTCTTCATTCACAATTTTTTTCTTTTTTTCCCCTTTATTTTTTATTTCTTCAAGTTACATCTCAATCACAGTCCCCTCCCTATACCCCTCCAGTCCACCCTCCCACCCTCAACCCCCCATCCTCTTTCCTTTTTTTTTAAGTTTAAGGTATATATTATTTCCCCCTACAGTTTCCCCTTTCAGTCCAACAAATGACTCTTTCTCTTATAATAATAAATACAATACAAAACAACAAAGGTAATTAGGCCACAGTTATGAGGGTTATATGGCTTAGCGTACATTCCCAATGTCCAGTCAATATGTATTTAGTACCTGACTTTAACATTCTACTATCTAACCATCTCCATGAGTTTAAAGTTCTATATCTGACTCAACATTCATACTAACTTGCAACACAATTTTAAAAGCATCTTCTTAGATCTATAACACTCTCTTGACTCCTAAACAACTCAAAATTTAATTATGAGACTCTAGCTATCTGTTCTTCAACCACCTCAGAGACCTGAGAGGTATAAATATATTTGATTTTATAGGAAGTACAGGGCCTGCAGCTTCCAAAACTAAAACATGACATACCACTGGCTGCCT
The DNA here is from genome assembly GCA_907164525.1 of Lophiomys imhausi. Classification (NCBI taxonomy): domain Eukaryota; kingdom Metazoa; phylum Chordata; class Mammalia; order Rodentia; family Muridae; genus Lophiomys; species Lophiomys imhausi. Next base: position 2,908,414 of record CAJQZJ010014103.1, on the reverse strand, counting down.
GAACAGTTCCCATTTTCTCTCCATACATTACAGCATTGATCTTCAGTAATTTGGCCCCGTTTCTCTGACAGACATTGATTGTAGAGCAGGGGTTATGAAGGACTTGCCTACCCTGTCTTAGCAGAGCTAGGCTGTCAACTTATCTGCTTTCAGGTTTTGTCCTTTATGGACAGCATTCTGTCTACAGTTGGAGCAAGGGGCTTTTCCTACCAAGAGATAGGCTTGTGACTAATTCAATCATCTCCCACTGGAGATTCTTTGATGCTCATCTTCTACTTGGAGGAGAATAGGGGGTACTGTCAGGAGTTGATATGTCTTGATATAAAAAAATCTAAAGTTACGAAAACATCTTTGAATGCCATATTCTGCAGATCTCCTGAGGTTTTTGAAGAGGCCCTATCTATCTCTTTTTTTAATAATTTATTTTTTATTTCTTCAAGTTACATCTCAATCACAATCCCCTCCCTACTCCCCCCACCAGTCCCACCCTTCCACCCTCCTCCCCCTCAACACCCCCATCCTCTTCCCTTCTTTTTTTTTTTTTTTCTTAGTTTAAGGTATTTATTTTTCCCCCCAACAGCTCTCCCTTTCAGTCCAAATAATGGTTCTTTTTCTTAT
>CAJQZJ010014103.1:2873971-2907396 GCA_907164525.1 Lophiomys imhausi | reverse complement strand
TATTCACTAAATCTAACTTATATTAACCTATCAGCCCCTTCACCTGGGAGTGGCCAGCAGGGTGGGGATTATCTCTGCGTGGGTTCTGAATCTGCCCGCTGGGTATTAGGTTGGAACTTACCAGGAGTCTCTCCTGTTGGGGGATGGGTGATCCCGATTCCTGGGTCCATCAGCTTCCTTGCGTGTCCGAGAGTGGGAAGGAGCATCCTGCCCAGGGATCTTCCATGGTCCCTGGGTAGCTGGGTGAGATTTAGAACGTGTTGTGCCCTTTGTACAGTGTCCTACAACACTTGCCGCCTTGTGACTGTTAACCCCGAAATCAAAATACATCCGCGCAGGCTGCCGCCATCTTGGATCCTCCCTCCATTCACAATTTTTTATTTTGTCTTTTGAGACAGAGTTTCTCTGTGTAGCTCTGGCTGTCCTGGAGCTCATTCAGTAGACCAGGATGGCCTTGAACTCACAGGAATCTGCCTGCCTCTGCCTAAGTGCTGGGATTAAAGTCGTGCACCACCATGCCCAGCTCTTCATTCTCAATTTTCAGTGGATCTAGTGACATAATTTACATTGAGGGCTTTATGCAAAGGAGCATGAATAGAATCGGTTTGACATTTTAAAAAATATATTTTAAAGACAAGGTTTTTATTTGTGTGTGAGAGTGTGTTTGCCTGCAGTGGACAAAAGAGGATGGTGTCAGATCCTCTGGAGCTGATGTTGGAGGCAATTATGAGCTGCTCAGCTTGGTTCTGGAACCAAACTTGGGTCCTCCTGAAGAGCAAGCAAGGGCTCTTAATTATTGGACCATTTCTTTCCAGTGGTTTGTAGACACTATTACAAGAAAAGGAATGAGACCATAAACAACTGTGCTCAAAACGTTCAAATAAGTGTCACTCCTGTAAGCATTCGAAATCCATATTTATTGCAGGTAAGCCCCTGCTTGACTGACTTGGCATATCTAGCATTTTAAAAGTATATCTGGAGACTGAGGCAAAATGCGCTAATCCAAAGGAAAATCTTTCAATATATTTTAATTTCCTGTTGTATTTAAATCTTTGAAAATGTCTTTGTTACTCATTTGAAAATGCAATTTTTAAATTTCATTTGAATTTAGTTCCATTCCATTTGAAAGCCTCTATTGAAAACTATAGGATTTAAGAACTTATAGTTTTGTTAGATATTAGTTTAGTTAATTGCAGAAATATTTAGTCTCTTGTATGTTTTTGAAGTTAAGTAAATAGTACATAACTAAAAAAAAAAAAAACAACCAGTGTGTGTCTATTTAGATAGACAGACAGATAGACAGATAATAAATGGTTTTCCAAAGCCTCAGAGACCTACAGAAAATGGCATTTAAGATGTTTTAATAAAAAAAGTTGTTTTTTTTTTATTTAAAAAAAAGGGCTGGTACAATTGATTTAGTCCTTAGCCTATAATGAACATAGTTCCCACTACTTTCATTCAGGATACCTTTTTTTTTTTTCTGTTACCATAATAAGAGAACCCTCTCTTTGGTAGGTTTCCAGAATATATGACCAGTGAAAATATGGGAGTTCTAACCTTCTTGGAAAGGATGTGTGGCCATATGACTAATCTCTGGCCAGTAAGGTATAAACTGATATAGAATTTACAACAGGAACTTAAAAAGATGGTGTGTGTCTGCTAGTGCAAATACAACTTTAATGGCTGGAGCTTCAACAGCCAATTTCAAGTAAAGATAATCTTGTAAGCAAATTTCTGTTTTAGTTACTGTTGATTTGAGTTTTCCCATTACTTACAGCTTAACTTACTCATATTTGTTTAAAAGCTTTAAACCTTCTATTTACTTTTAAAGACTTTCAAGCATTATTGCTACTCACCTAAATAGCTTTCCTGTTAATGTTTTGTCTTAGCTGGACATGGGAAGAATTTGCCTAAAATCCCACCCATTGTAAGGTGGATGCAGGAGGCTCTTAGGTACCTGGTCTGACAGAACTATATCAAGAGATACAATCTTAAAAGAAAATACAACAAACAAAACAAAAATTAAGTCTGATGCCCAGATCATATAAATTCAAACATTTACTATGTCCTATCATGTGTACTTCTCAACCACTCTTCTAATCCATCTGCTTCTCTCTTCCCACAAGAATAGCGATGGTTTAAATTTCCATAATGTCTGATCCAAGGCCTGACAATGTTTCCTGTCACTCTTCCCCTGCCCCATACAAACCATTATCCACATGGTAGATGGGTCAATATTTTCAGAACACAGTCTCATTATTGACATTTTTAGGCCGGAAACCTTTTTATACACACACACCCCCTTTCAGCCTAAGGTCCAGAGTCTGCACACTGCTGTGGACAATCTATGATCAGTCTCTGCCAGATGACAGGTTCATCCTCAGTTAATAATTCTGGAGCTGACACATTTTTATTTTCTGTCCTATGTGTTCTTTCTGCATCCCTTACTCACCTTCCCTACTCCAATCCTCCTTTACGTAACTCAAACCCTGCTCAATAACCAGATCTCAGACTTTGTGACTTGGCATTTTCACATCTTCTGGTCCCTTGTATTTGTACCTTAGAGCACCTTCACAGCTGAACCTATCTCTCATTATCAGTATAACACATGTGTTCTCCATGAGCCTGGGATCTCCACAATGGTTCATCTTATTCCTAACCAGATTCCCAATACTCCCCACAGGTTCTTGTCCAGAGTGTGCACTCAGAAAACCTTGCTGACTTATGAGACTTACGGACTTACCCATTATCCCCTTTCTTCCTCTCAGAGACACCTTAAACAACTCAACCAAAGTTCTACTTCTCAAAATCCAACCTGTCTTTCACTCTATCAGAGCCCTGCATGTACTCTTGCCTTCTAATGAGACACTTTTTCTTGTGATCTTCTGAGAGACTTTAGTTATGTATTGACAGTATCCTAAATCATCATTAGGGATATATGTTCAAACTCTTAGAAGAGTTTTGTTGTAATAACCACATATGTTGACAGAGTTGTTTATTGTAATCACCTTCATCTTGCTAGAATAGATATCTCTGGAATCTGTAGATGATAAACTATACTTTTTCATAAGCAGAATACCAGGCAGAAAACAAGCTTTCACAGATGCTGGTGTGTAATGCTGTAGAATGAAGTAGGCTTGCATCCAGATCCAGGGTCCACACATTGTCATCTGGGAAATGCTGGTACCTTATCCAGCCTCCACTTTGTAAAACAGGAGTAATGTTGTCAACCATATTAAAATACTGAGAGAGTGCACAGAGACAATAATTACAATAGCTATGATTGCTATGTTCCAATTTTATGTTTCCATTCTCTCTTTAGCAAACAAGGCAGATACATAGTTTATTGCTATTAATATTCTTACTATTATTATTGTCATTTATGCTGTTTGTAAACTGAATGATAAAGTTTTAACAACTCACTGGACAAAGGTAAGGCCTGTGATAGGCGCTGTGAAGACCTGAGCACTTTACTAGTTGCTCTCTCCCCACTCCAGCCCGCGATTAAAATAAAATGACAGATGGAAAGCAGCAAGAGGAAAGATGGGGTTATATATTATCCAAGGTCATCAGAAAGGCCTGGAAATTACATTCATGCTAAATTACACCACCTGAGGCCATTTGAGTGTCATGAGATGTGTATGAACAGGGTGTTAAGAGTTCAGCTGTCCCCATGGGGCTTATCTGCAGTGTAGATTCCACTGAGCCTCCTCCGGGCTCCTTCAGCCTCCAGATGACTAGCTGCTCTCAATCCTCCAGCTGGCTTAACAGGATCTGTCTTCTGTATAGTCTGCTTCCAAGCGTCATCTGCCAGGCTATTTTCCAGGTAGCTTTCCCTCTTGACTAGGGTCAGAGTCATTCCCAATACCCCAACCTTATCAACTGCCTCAAAGAAAGTTAATGAGTGAGGAAATCATTTCTTGTTCTTTGCTTCTTGTCCCATGAATACTTTGTCAGTCCAGGTTGTAGAATAAAACGTGGCAGACTTCCTTGTGATGCCAGGACACCTAGGGTGAGCGCAGAGGTAGCAGCCAGGACTCTGTGAGTGATGGTGGATGTAACAGCCAGAAGGCCTGATCCCCTCCACAGTTTCAGTATGGATTCTATCATTTGAATCAGGCTTGTGGACATGTAGCTTCTCCGGCTGATTGAGGTTGGCCTTTCTTCACACATGTAGATTCTTACTTGGTGTTTGGTATGCATTTGTACATATATGACTTTATATCACATACACATGTCTACATGTAGCTGCAAGTGTATGACTAAACATGACTTGCTGAGAAGGTAATATCTCAGCTTGGTTCAAAATTTCTTCCACCAATGACAGTTGTATGCTCTTAGCTGAGTTATTCTGTAGGGTCATGTTTCTCCCCAGTAAACTTCAATAATAGTTATCCTAATTATTTTTATTTTCAAGCAAGCACTAGCTAGAGTTATAGGTAGTCAATTATTTTTTCACTGTCTCTCCTTTTTTATCATAAAATGCAGGGTTTCATGTCTTTGAATATTTTCATAGTGTTCCATTGTTTTCTGCATCTTACAGGGGAAAGAAGTCTCCAACCACATTTTATAATTTGAGCCTATAAATTTTGTATCTAAGTAGAAAATGCTATTTCTTTTTTAAAAGACATTTAATAACCTTTAACACGTAACACTTCTTTTTAATGAGATTATTGTATATAGTTTATAATGAGAACTTGTATGAATTGAAGACCAAAGCATGATACGTACTCCAGTACGCTGTGCTCCTGGGGCTTTGTGTCTTTAATTCTCTGTGCTGATAGTGATGTGGATGGTGTCTTAACGGAATGACAAGTGACTTGTCCTGAGCTCTGGGGGCAGTGACTTAAATCAACCACAGATTAGTTCTGAGGAAGGCAGATTGCTTGTTTGGCAGTGTGTTTTTCTCTGCTGTGTAAGGCATGCAGTAAAACTTATTCAGCATCTTCATCACTTCCCTTGAAGGAGAACAGAAAACAAAAGTTCTAATTTAAGAATGTATCTACAAATACATTAAATTCTAAAACTGACCCCCTAACTGACAACATTTCAGAAAGGCGGTTGTTTTTGAATTCTTCTCAGCATCAGGGATTGCTTTAATAAACCTTTCTTTTCACACACAAACAATATCCAGTTCAAACACATCTCTTAAAAGAAGGTTGACCATGTGCTACCTTCCATTTTGTTTTTTCAGGCCAACAAAGCTCGACTATTTATTTTCTTCTTAGCAACCCTTCATTAAACATGAAGAGTAAATTCTCTGAAGAGAAGTTGAGACTGAAGCCATCACTGATTTTTAAGAACATATATGAAGGCCACAGGCACACTTAATGGAGCTAGCAATGTTTGCAGAGCTACAGGGGCCTTCTCGTCAGTTCTGACACCACAGCTGCTGGTCAGATATTGCATCTGATTTCAGGAGCTTCCCTTCAGGCAGCCCACAAGCCACTTTGTTCCTTTAGCTATCTTGTGGAAACTTATTGACTCAGAATCCCATCTCTTGGAAGAGTTAACATTAGTAAGATAGATACAGAAATAAATATACAACTCATTACTAACATTGATAACTAATACTTTCCTCTCTCTCTCTCTCTCTCTCTCTCTCTCACACACACACACACACACACACACACACACACACACACACAGACATCATTGGTCTCTTGATATGAGCTCAGAGAAGAACATGAGCCAACTCTCTTGAAACTTGAAAGGAGTCTGGGAGACCCAGGTTTTCCTAAGAACCTTAGTAGAGTCTGATTATGAAAAATCTGAACTAACTTCCTATGTGGTTTACATAAATGTGAACTGCTGCCTGTTTGGGTCAACATGATTAATTTAGTGAATCTTGAAATATACTCCTAGCTTGCCCTGATACCTGGAAACAGGTGCTAACTCATAAGTGGTAACTGGTAATACCAAGTCTCTGGCAATCCTGGCAAGGAGGCTGGTGACTCTCAGACAGATGTCGCAAGCTCATCAAGTTCTACTGGATATGAAGCCATTTATGGTAAAAACCATGACCCATAAATATCAAAGACATGAGACCTTCTGGGGAAAGAAGAGCTCACTGTGCACAGCCGTCTTTCATGAGACTCTAGCTTGGAGCCAAACTGACTCTACACATAGCGACAATAATAGCTCGTTAAGTAAGATTGACCATCCATCCAAACAGACTTTGAACCAGTTTATTGAAAACTAAAGTATAATGTAGACTCTAAAATGAGTAGATGTCAGTTGAGTCTTGGGCACCTATCATTACCAATCAGAGCTTCCCTGAATACACTGTACCTTCGTACAGTCACTATGTCTTCAGGTGTCCATACTTCAGGAAAAAGGAACTTATGGCAAACAGTGGCATATACGTGTGCACAGAATTATGTTCTCCTCATCCTTTTTAAGAAGGAAGGGAAGCAAGTACCAAGTAAACACAGAGATCAGCATTTTCAAAGCTTACTGCACAGTTAAGGCAGCTCATTTGTTTGTTTGTTTGTTTGTTTGTTTGTTTGTTTATGAGTGTTTACCTGTGTACTATTTGTGTGCCTGCTGCCATGGAGGTGAGAAGAGGGCATCAGATCCCCTGGAAATGGAAATAAAATGGTCATGAGCTACTATGTGGGTTCTGGAAATCAAACCCAGGTCCTCTACAAGAGCAACAAAATACTCTAAACCACTAAGTCATCTCTCCAAACCCCCAAAACAAATGCTAACATTTAGTAGGATTTTCATCCCAATCTCTAATTTCCACATGTAACCTCATTTCATACCTGTATCTTTTTCAACCACATAACAGAGTCCATGGCTTTGCATATGCTTGATACAGTCTCCATATTTGGACATGATGTAACAAGTCTCCCCCAGTGTTAGTAAGAAAATGCACAACTACTATTAGTAATCTTAGAGTTTCATCTGAGATCTATGGGCCACATGTGCAAACAGAAAGAAAGGAGTTAGGAAAGTTCACATCATGGCAAGATAGAGCCACAGATGTCCTGCTCTGGGTGGAGAGAGGATGGTGCCGTTTTAGTAACAGGGCATAATAAATTCCTGTTAGACAAGGGTTCTGCCTTATGGAACTGCAGCTTCTCATGGTCTTCTGGGAGTTTTCTTTTGTCCCCTTTGATGTCTTTCCCAGCAAGCAGTTAGAGCCTCACTGAGTCTGCCTAGCAGAGAGGAGTGGTGTCAGTGAGAAAACTATAGATCACAGGAAGGAGAAAAAGAAGAGCAAACATTTGCATGTTTAGAAATTATGCTAAGGCTGGTGGGATGACTCATTAGGTAAAGGTGCTTGTTGCCAATCCTGACTAGCTGAGTTTGAGCCCCAGGACCAGTATGATAGTAGAAGAGGATTGACTCCCATGGGGATGTTTTCTGACCTCCACGTGTGTACGGTGACAGGCTCTACATCCCCAAATTAATTAGATTTTCATCTTAAAAATCATATTCAGTGTTCTAAGAAGAGACTACAGTATTCACACATTCACTATCAAGTTGCCCTGAAACAAAAACACTGTGTGAATCCTTATCTTAATCTGCATTAATCTGGCTGATCTGATTTATTAGTTTGGCTCTTGATTAACTAATGAGAACCTCATAGCAGTTTCCTGTAACTGTCTGCACAATCATAGGTTGTTGTTAAAATTAATTAATTAATTAAAATATCCTAGTCATTTGATTTTACCAATGAGGACTCAGGAGCCAGAGCTGGGGTGAAAATTTGCTAGCTCAGGGAAGCAGAGAAAGCACCCAGCTAATGTTTCTATTCCATCAATGTCCCAGTCAAAAGCCCTAAGCTAAAAGGTTCAGGAGAACCTAGAGGAAAAGGCCTAGAAGGAGAAGACCACGAATGGGAAAGCCCAAAGGAAGAAGAACTCTCTGAAGGAGAAAGACCTCCAAAGGAGAAAACCTCTGAAGGAACCTAGAATTCTTCTCAACACTGTCTTAAATACCCTCAACTCAATGTCCCTCCTTTCTGTTTAATCCCTGAAAGATGGTTTCTTGCTCCACATCTTGAACTAGTATTAAATTTATTTAATCTTGTGTACAAAAAGCTCTTGGATTAAAAGTGTGTTCTTAGAGCTGAGCCACAGCATATGTACCTGTTTACAATAAGCAGAAAGTTCTTGGATTAAAGGCTGAGCCATCCCATAATTACAAACAGATTTTTCAATTCACAAATTCAGAGTTGACAAGTGATCAATGTGATCAAATAGTCTTCAACAGTAAGTTGCAGGGAAAAAAAAATGTTCCTGCTCTTCAGAAAACCATTGGCATCTATTCTGTTGATACATTTGTTATCTGGTATGAATACCAGTAGATAAGGTATAATTAGAACTCAGAAAAGGGAGATCCTTTTGCATGTCATGCACCAATACGGAAGGTTTTGTAAAAGACTTCACCAGTTTTAGTGGAATAAACTACAATGGTGGTCTATCTGGTGGAGAGTGGTTGGAACTTTTTCATCCTGTGCACACAGGCGGGCCCAACACTCCGCGCTTGCCTCTTGTCTGTAGAAAGAGGACTGTGAGGTTCTTTTATTACTTAAGCTAAAATAACAAATAATTATCTTGCTATAAAAGAAAATACTGATAATTATAGTTTTCCAGGCATGTTGTAGAAACAGACAGGAAAGACAAAGTGCTGGTGTTGGCAAACCCCAGAACAGAATGTTTCTGCAGACTGGAATACACTCCCATGGCTAATGGCCTTTCCATACAAATGCTACAAATTCCAGGAGCTGTTGAAAGACTTGATGGTAATGGTATAATCAGAGCATGAAGATTGTTAAGACTAGTTGAGAAATTCCCACTGTATTTAGCTTGTGCAGCAGTTCTATGGTTGGGGAAGAGGAAGAAGGAAGGAGTGAAGAAGGAAAGAAAGAAACGACAAAAGAAAGAAGTTGAAGTTAAAACTGTAATCCTGTCATTGTGGGTACAATTCTAGTAAGAAATTAGCATCTGTCCTCTTTAACTTGGGCACATGGAAGAACTAGAAAAAAAATTGTACAAATCCATTCCTTTCCTTGGTGATATCATTTTGAAAGTAAAAATAATAATAGTGACATTTCATGGTTGAGATCATGTCTATGAGTCACTCGAGTTTGCATCTGTGAACGTCCTTTCCTTTGTGGAGCTGAGTAACTGCATAATTAAGTTGTCATTTAAAGCAACAATAACTGCAAAATGTCAAAAGCTAACCCAAGTGTCATATGGTAAAGATCTGGTATTTGTATTGTAAGGATCCTCCACAATAAATTAGTAACATGCATGATATGAAATTTATCACTTGGTGAAGTATTCCTACTAATTTCAAGCAGGAAACATTTATTAACTTTAAATATACTTTGATGCTATTGTATTTAATGATCTGTAATAGCATCTACCAGTTTGTATAAGAAAATAAACACAAAGTCTGTCTACTCACCAATGTATCTTCATTGCACAATATATATGTTAAAAGTATATTCTTATGTAAATGACATTCTACTTTCAAAAAGATTGGGGACCAAGTAATCATTTATAATGCAGAACATTTTCAAAAGTTTTAGTGTTCTGAATATTTGATTTTTTTTCAAATGTGACAGTACATTGAGATATATAATTAAATGCAAGGAGAACCAACTTTTCCTTCGAACACAAACCAAGATGATTAGAGATAATGTTTTTAAAACTGTTCCACTGGACATGATGAAACCTATAAATCCAGCACTTGGGAAGAAGAGATAGGATAAGCATACGTTTGTGGCAAGGCCAGGCTACATGGTGATTTAAAGGACAGCCTGAGATATACAGTGAGATCATGTCTCAAAAGATGTCAAGGGCTGGAGCTATATCTCACTGGTAAAGTGCTTGCATAGCATGTGCAAAGCTCTGGCCTTCATCTCTTTCAAAACACACACACACACGGGGGAGGGGGGGGAAGATTTAGCAATAAATCTGAAACAGATTTTCAAAAAAATTAAAAGCATATCTGTCCCTCTCAGAATCTTTAATTTAGCAACACACAGCTATCTGTACTATGTTGCTAGATCCTGAGTCTGGTACCCTGTTCTCCTAATCTCCCTTCTCAAGGCACCAACTGAAAAGGTTGGCTGCTTAAACCCATTAATTCCTATTCTTAGCTACTAGCTTCTTATCCTTTTTCTTATTCACCCTCTTCTAGCATATGTGCTTCTGTCTGTCACTTGTCAAACTCTCTTCTTAGCACTGTAATAGATGTTTCTTTTCCCCAATTGTGTTAGTCATCTCTCCACCACTATGACAAATAACTGAGATAAACAACTTTCTTTAAAAAAATAATAAAAAAAGAGGTGTACTTGGGCTTACAGTGTGAGAGGTTTCTGCCCATGTTGGTTAGCTCAGTTTGGACACATTATGTTGGTGTCATGGAGTATTTCCATCCCAGAGCCAAGGTCTCAGCAGCATCTTTAAAGCATTGCTACAATGTCATCCAGTCTTTCTAGTAGACCCCACCTCAGGAAGGTTTCTCACCTTTGGGTGAAGTCAGAGGCCGGTCATCACCAGCCCTGCAACATATTTAGGGGGCAGCTTTCTATTTTAAAATTGAAACCATATCTCTGCTAGTTGCTACAATGTTTTCTTGAGGGTTCTCTTGTAAAACTTGTTGAAAATAGAATGGCTAGCCCCTATTCTTAATCTGTCTTCACCACAGCAAAGATTCCCTCCCACTCCTATCGCCCATCTTTGAGATCCTGAGTATCAAAGGACTGATACAAAGATTAATTACCAAGCACATGTATTAGGGGATACCCATAGCCACTTGTCTTCCCCTGAAATGTCTTGTTGGTTAAAGTCTATGATAGTGATGAATTCTGTATTATTGTCTTTACCAGATTGTCCTCATCTTAGCAATTATCGTCCATCTGTTCTAAGACAACTATGCTATATGTACCTTGATTCTTGTTCCACATATATTTGATGTGGCCATCTATTTCAATTCAAAATTAGTCTTTGAAGATTTCTCTATCTAGCTCTCCTATTATGTTATTTTCCTTCTGCTGTTCCCAGTTTCTTCTTTTCTACTGCTAATGACCCCTTGTCCAAATTGCATGTAGTTTTACAAAGCTTAACTTAAATACTATATTCTTCATAATAATTGATATTTAGCATAATTTCCTCTTTGATTCAGCAAAGCACTGAACTATATTTTCCTTATGTACTCTCATGCTGTGCTTCGTGTTATAGTTAATTACTACTCCAGACAGGATTATATAAGCTTCTTAGAACCAGCGACGCTATCATATACATTTGTAGCAAGATCTAGCTGGACAGGGTATAATTCAGTGTTTGATACATAGTAACAAATGAAGAAACTTTAAATGAGTTTTCTGAAAACCTTGTTCAATTATAAGAATTTTTCGCATTGCTCAGGGTTATATGTTCTTCAGCTTAATTGCTTAAATGTCCAAAAGTAAATCAGTATCCATTCAGTTAAGTTTAGAGTTGGATATTAAGATCATAAATTAATACTGTCCACTGGAATGTTGCTTTGTTCTTAAGAAGCAACTATTAATTTTTTTATTTCAGTTTTATTTTTTACTATTGCTATTTTACCTGAATGTATGTCTATGCACCACATGAATTTAGTGCCCGTGGAGCCAGAAGAGGGCATCCTATCCCCTAGAACTGGAGTCACACATGGTTGTGAACTCCATGTGAGTACTGGGAATTAGGCATGGGTCATCTGGAAGAGGGGACAATGTGTTTTACCATGAGCCATCTCTCTAACTCCAACTGTAATGAAATTTAATTCATGTATAAAAATTCACTTCTTGTAATTATACAACTCATTGGCTTTTCAGTATGTTCAGTTATGCATCTATCTTCCTTCTCTAATTTTAGAATATTTCATGAGTCCCCAAAGAAACGCATAACCATTAATAGCCACTCAATTTCTGTGTTACTGCTAAACAAATATGTTTTTTCTGGGGGGGGGGTGTATATCCATGTCATGGCTAGTGGTGCTTTGATTGTTTTTTATAAAGGCTAATAATAGCTCATTGAATAGATATAGCACATCCTGTTAATCCATTCTCCGGTTGGGTATTTGGACTGGTGAGTCATTTTAAAGTTTTTAAAACTGGTAAAAATGCCCCATGATTACTTAGTCTAACAACCTCACTCTTGTGAGACTAAGGCTCAAAGAAATATGTTTAAACTTTTACTTATTCAGTGGTTGGGACCTTATTTTAAATGTTAGGCTGATGCCACGTGATGTGTTCATCCACTTTCTCTTCTCTTCATTCTTCTATAAGTTCATAAATACTAAATGGAGCACTGAGTCCTGGTGATCTAGTTAAAAACAGGTAATTATGGCCACTGTCTTCATCGTACAATCACACAATAGCCACAAACTTAGAAGCATGACAAGGGTGATAAAGGAGAGATTCAGAAACTAACCTTGTCAGAATAGATAAGCAATAATTAAGGAGGCAGCAATAGTAGAAAAGAATCTCCAGTGGGAGATGGTTGAATTGGTGGCAAGCCTTTCTCTTTGCAAGAAAAACCCCTTGCTTCAACTGTAGACAGAATGCTGTCCAAAATGGACAAAACTTGGAAGCAAGTAAGTTGACAGCCTAGCTCTGCCAAGACAGGGTAGGCAAGTCCTTCATAATTCCTGCTCTACAATCAATGTCTGTCAGAGAAACAGGACCCAAAGGCTGAAGACTGATGCTGTAATGTATGGAGAGAAAATGGGAACTGTCCAGGCAGCCACTGGTATGTCACATCTTAGTTTTGGAAGCTGCAGGCCCTGTACTTCCTATATAATCATATATATTTATCCCTCTCAGGTCTCTGAGGTGGTTGAAGAATAGATAGCTAGAGTCTCATAGTTAAATTTTGAGTTGTTTAGGAATCAAGAGGATGTTCTGGCTCTAAGAAGATGTTTTTAAAATTGTTAGGCAAGTTAGTATGAAAGCTGAGTTAGATATAGAACTTTAAACTCATGGAGATGGTTAGATAGTAGAATGTTAAAGTCAGGTGCCAAATGCATATGGACTGGACATTGGGAATGTATGCTAAGCCATATAACTCATAATTGTGGCCTATTTATTTATGTTGTTTTGTATTGTATTTATAGTTATAAGAGAAAGAACCAGTTGTTGGACTGAAAGGGAGAGCTGTTGGAGGGAAAAAGAAATACCTTAAATTTAAAAAAAAAAAAGGTAGAGGATGGGGGGATTGAGGGGGAAGAGGGTGGAAGGGTGGGACTGGAGGGGGGAGTAGGGAGGGGATTGTGATTGAGATGTAACTTGAAGAGATAAAAAATAAATTATTTAAAAAAAAAGAAGAATATACCAGACCAAGGAGCGGGGCATGCAAACACTCTTTGGCTCTAGGAGCAGAGCCTGTCAGGATGAATGGCAGAAGGCTAAAGGAAGAGCAGGGGGTACGAGGGCCATAGTATATTATGAAGTTGGAGAAATAACAAAGCCATATGAGGTGAGGGCTACAAGGGAAGGATTTTAGTCTTTTTCCTAAGAATATTGACACGAAAAGCAAAAAGAAAATGCATATCCCCTTACACATTTCTACATGAGCTTAGGTGAATTAATTTTAAAAGGTAGAATTTGCTGAATAGTATGTAGCTGTTATACCCAACCTTGTAGTAGAAGCCACAGCATCTAAAGTTCTTATTTGGGAGGTGAAGAGAGGACTTAGAATAATAAGGTGTGCTTGCTGCCAATTTTAACAACCCGAGTTTAATCCCTGGTACATAAGTGATGAAAGATAAGAACTCAATTCTCACAGATAGTCCTCTTATTTCCACACACATGTGCTGTGGCATAAACACTCTAACATACACCTATGCACATGCACACACACATTTTATTTCATGTGTTTACTGGAGTTCTTTTGTTAGGCCTTTTGTTATTTTGACATAATAAAACCCCTGCTTATTATAATTTACCAACTCAATTTTGAAAAGAACTACTCTTTTCAGTCCTCCTACAGGATAAGCAATCAAAGCTGTTTGAAAAGTAATAAATAGATCTATAAAGGTCACATTTTCCATTTAATGGCCATGTTTTAGACCTGTAAAATCTAAAGACTATAGGCACTTTTTTTTTTCTAAATTGCAAATAGTTAATACGCAATTCTTTAGCCTAAGTGCTTTTAACTTGAGGTCCATTACTCCCAGGAAGTGTATGAATGGTATCCAGGGAGCTTTTATACAAATAAAGGCCATGCCTGGGTGGACATGAATTCATAGCTTTCATTAAATTACACCCGAAATCCATCACAAACATAAAAATTAAAAACAGCATTTTTAGAGAAGGAAGAAAAAAATCTTCATGCGTTACTGGGCAGAAAAAGTATTTGTGCTTTAACAAAAACATTTATTGAATTTTAGGCATATAGACTTTTTTTAAGTAAACCTTTAAACTAACAACTATCACTAGACTATCCTCTTGATGGCAATATCTTTTTTTTTGTAAACAGATATTGTGGTAGTCAAAATGATCAAGACTATACCAATAGAATTAATCAAATGCTATATAGCAGTTATTTTTTCAAAGTGTGTTCCATGGATCATATGCTTAGGATTATACTGGATAGTTATGAAAGATGTAGATTCCTGGATTCACTCACACTTCCACAATTAGTCTCTTGATTAGACCTCAAAATACTGATTTTTTAAAATATTTTTTATTACTTCAAGTTACATCTCCATCACAGTGCCCTCTTTTACCCCTCCCAGTCCTGCCTTCCCACCCTCTACCCCCTCTCCCTTCCATCCCATTCCTCTGGAGTAGAGTGTCCCTACATAACAGTCCCCCGCCCCAGTTCAGCAGTCATATGAGGGCCAAGAGCCTCCTCATACACTGGGGGCCTACAAGGCAGCACCACTAGGGCAGAGTGTCTTATTGACAGGAAACAAAGTCTATGTTCCTGTTCCCTTTGATGCATTTGTTGTAGTATGGTTATCCTGTACTATATGGCTAAAATCCGGATTTAATATTTTTAACCATGATTCTAAATGCTTATGGTGCCTACCCATGTTTGGAAAGTGTTATACAACAATAGTAAATCCAGAACTCTTTCTTCAATATTTGAACAAACCAGTTTCACATAACTCATTGGTGGTCATAGTTTTACTATTCCATTGTGATAATCATTGGATAATATAGATAAATAGATGATTGGGTACTGACCGGTAAAAAGATAATCAAACCTTTTGCCTAATCTCTCCCTTGCCTTTTAAGTCACTTTACAAGAAGATAATTATTATAATAATTACTATCTATTGACACAGAAATAATAAGACAATAAATGATCTAGCTTGCTATGTAGAGGTCTAAATGTCTGCAATGGATTGTCTACACTCTGCCATAAAACTTCTTGAAACAGCTATGCTAGTTCTCCACTCCAGGAAGTATTTAGAAAGGGGATGGAATTTTATCTGAGCATTGAGCACCACTGAAACCCATGGTCACCAGAAAAGTTATATAGTCCTAAGATGAGAAAAATGTATCATGAGTCCCTTGTGAAGAATAACTGTCTGACACTTCTAAAAGAAGCTTCCAGCAGTAACACGTCATTGGCAAGAACGGTGTGAATGTGGGAAACTTGCTCCAAGAATCTATAGTTTAAGGAGAAAATATGAAGAAAAGCCAAACATTACAGTATGTAAGGTAACCCCAGACCCTACCAGCTCACATCACAAGAGAAAAAAAAAAAATCAGTGTGACTTGATTAAGGTATTGAAAGAGAGATGTTGAGTTGTTTTAAAACATGAACCTTACATGGTGATTGCCACATAGAGGTGGTTTTGTGACGGGCATGTGTTCATGGACTGTGTTTCATTTCATGGAAGACTATTGGATGCTAATAAGGAAAACACTCATTTTGTTACCATATATCAATTACTACATAATGTGCTTCACTATGACATTTTCATACATATGTATAATGTATTTTGATGTTATTCATTCCTCATTACTCTCTCTCATCTTGTCCCGTGATCTCATGATCAAGTCTTAACTATTTTGAGAGTGACAAAAGTATGAATTATCTACTTGAAACAACTTGCTCTAGCTATTGTTTCAAGTTAGGTTTGCATTCAGGCATCAAGATGAAAATTTTTAAAGATTTTAAGGTATCTTTTTACAGAAACACTTTAAAATATATTTACTGATTATTTCTTTGTAAGGGGAGAAAGAATTTTAATTCAAATTACTTATGAGAAATAACTTTCCATTCGCCCATTTCTCTATGAAACTGAGAACCAATAAATTTCCCTGGGTCCATTGAAACTTAGTTTACTAAGTGGCATATAACTGCATAAATACAAGTCCCTGCATTTCCAATTGGTATATACTCTGCTATTCAATAGGTAGCTATTGTAAGTAATTTGTTAAATGAAATTAAAGATTCATTTATATTAATGATAAATTTTTAAAATTTTAGAAATCTTTATATGATGTTATTAGGGCCAGAACATGATGAGACATGAATGATAAATATCTGAGGTTTTGAGGTTTTTATATTTTTGGCTGTGAGCCTAGGTCTTTAATAACTGAGCCATCTCCCCAGCCAAAAAGTTTTGGGTTTTTTGTTTGTTTGTTTTTGTTTACACCTGGGCTCTTCTAGGCATAAAAATGTCAGAACAAGCCTCAAAAGAAATCATATTTATAACAGATGTGACAGATTAGGATTGGCATGCTTTAAGTGACCTGTCATATTGTGCATGTTTTCCTATAAAAAATATTAGTAGAAAACTGTGTCCATGTTTTGTTTTTGCTTTGAAGTTACATTAGGTTCTAACAATTCTCAGGCCCTTTATACAATTTTTATTGAACTCAATGAATCCCATGTTACCAACTGAAAAAGAGGAATTTCTTCATTTGGGATTGCAGATTTGAGTGAAGCCCAGATTTTATCTTATGCCGCAGGGGGGAAAAAATCAAGACAAATCACAACAAGAGAAGGGGGAGAAGAAAGGATTGAGGAAGAGAAAGGAGAGAAGAGAGGCCTGTCTGTATGTGCTGTATGCGTGTGTTTAAGCATGTGTGTGTGTGCACGCGCGTGAGTGTTTAATATTGATTTTCAATATGACAAAATGACTGAAGGAAAAAGCCTCTGGGTATGTCTATGATGGATTATTTAGATTAGGTTGACTGAAGTGGGAACGACCCTCTTAAATGCGAGTGTCACTATTACTTTGGTTAGTGTTCTTCTATCCCATGAGTGTTTCACGCCACTTGTGGTTACCATGGGTCTCCAAAGAAACAAGGAGAGTACTGTAATAGTACTTTAAAAACTCAGGTCAAGCATTCAGTTCATGGTAACAGGACACAGCCTCCATATGGAAAATGTTGGCATGAGCCAAAGAGGGCTGTCACAAATGACTTCAGGCCTCTCTTTTACTTGTCTTTAGCTTCATGAATTTACCTTTAACTGGATGACTTACAGTTAAGACATATGTCCAAAATACGAAATGTATGGAAGGTATATGAAATAACAAAAACAAACTCATCAATAAACTTAAACTATAACCTTCAGAAGTGCTGCTACATTCTCCCCTAAGGCCGAATACTCTGTTGAGGGAGAAATGGTGCAAGTCATGAATTGCAGGGGGCACCCACAGAGTGAAGAAGGCTTCTGACTTTCATGGCCTCTAGATAAGATGGATGAGGTCAAGCATGGGTGTTGGAGATGAGACAGGCCACTCACACTCAAAATGGAGATGTACAAACTAAAATGTAAGCTATTCAGGGCCATGGCTATAAAAGACCACACATTTTGAAAGTTTTTGCCTAACCATTGTCTTAGAGGAGGCTCTAAAACCCACTCAAAGGGTGTGAGGTTTAACACCTAGTACTGAATTAGAATCCTATGCCTACAGGTACCAAAGGTAGTTGGTGTGACTCCAGGGGTACCCAAGCAAGGAGTCATGAGCATTAGCTGCACTACTTGAGAACAACAGTCATTAGAGCAGCTGGAATCTTTATAGTCTCATTTGCTCACTGGCTGTTAGTTTTTAGCTGAGACTTTAATCTTATTTTCATGCATTTTTGTAGACACATGTGGTTTGATTATAGACATTAAGTGGCCACTAGGAGCTTTAGATTAAAGTATTTTGTGAACACAAGCTGCCAGGGTAGCCAGGATTGCCCGCACCCCCTGTGGTCCCTCTCTAACCCTTGCCTCTGTGCCTCCTGTGTTAATTTCTATACTCCTCCTTGCTACATTCCCATTGCCCTTCATCTCAGTGACATCTATTTACTTAAATCTAGGCAACTTAAACAAAGCATAATAATAGAACAGCACCCTTGTGAAAAGAGCACAAAGGAGGGAAACGAAAAAGCTAGGAACGGAATAATGTGAGAGAGTGAAAAACATTTTAAAAGAGTTCCCCAGAAGCCAATCTGCCTCCTACCTTGCTTTCTATGTATGGGGAGGTGAAGTCTTTTTCTTTTTCTTTTCTTTTTTTTTTTTTTTTTTTTGTCTCTAACACCTCTACGCCAAGTCTCCACCCCTTATCCCTATCCCCACCTATTTGGGAGAGGAATCTTGATGATCCTTGCACATCTTAATATTTCTAAGAGTACTGCTGTGAACATTATTGTATAATGCATATGGGAATATTGTTTTAGAATTTCCAGAACACTTGAGAGTCATATGTGTTTCATGACTAGATTTTATGTTGATTTATGGGCTTAGTCAGTAAGTAATATTTTCACCCAAGCGGTCCTCTTTTTTTTTTTTTTTATGAGTATCACAGGCCCTTTCTCTAGCAATAAAAATGTTGGCTGCCACTGTTATGAAAATAACTTGGGAAGGCAAAAAGATATTTCAAATTAGAGTTACAACAGGAGGGGGGTTTCTACTTCATTCCCACTGTTTTAATTAAGTTCTTGTGCATGGCGTCTCGAACCTGAAGCTGCCTGAGTTCACCCTAAACTGTAAACTCTTCTCTCAGCCTTCAGCGACTTGATGGTACCCTATGCTCTTAGAGCTTTGAGGTCTACAAGTCTAAAATGGGTTTATCAGAATTTCAATCTTCTCGTTAAATGAGTACTACAGCGCAAGGTACTCCTTTGTCTGAGGCATAATCTCTCCCCATTCCTCCTTCTTTTCATTAATGCATGCCTTTCTAAATGATATGCAGACAAAGATGTGGAACTCAGTAAAAGAAACCAGGAAGCACCTGGTCAGCTGATTTCTAGTTTCCTTATACTGCAGCTGGAATTTAATTGTTCATATTAACCTCAAAATTGTCTGATGCTCTGTCTCCCTAGTCTAGCCAGATGCCTGCTTTATCAAATCCCCCCTCACCCCACCTCCTCCCCCTTTAGGCTGCAGGAGATTGACAGATGGCTCCCAGCAGGTGAACTCTGGGCTATCAGTAAATGAAATGATTCCTTTCATTGGCAAAACCTTTCTCAAAGACACTCTGTGTCTTAAAGATCTACAGAAAAGAAAAAAAAATGAAATAGGATGTTTCGGCCTTTTAGTACTAATTGTCATAAACTATTTAGGATAATTAAGAAATGCAAACTAATGGTTATGCAAGCCAGTCATTCTGTTAGGTACTATGACAGCCTATTATAGTTACTTTCTAAGCTAATCAGAAATAAACCTGCTATGAGACAAGCAACATCTGCTTACCCTAATATAAGAGATAGATAGGGCCTCTTCAAAAACCTCGAGATCTGCAGAATATGGCATTCAAAGATGTTTTCATAACTTTAGATATTTTTATATCAAGACATATCAACTCCTGACAGCATCCCCTGTTCTCCTCCAAGTAGAAGATGAGCATCGAAGAATCTCCAGTGGGAGATGATTGAATTAGTCGCAAGCCTATCTCTTGGTAGGAAAAGCCCCTTGCTCCAACTATAGACAGAATGCTGTCCAAAAAGGACAAAACCTGGAAGCAGGTAAGTCGACAGCCTAGCTCTGCCAAGACAGGGTAGGTAAGTCCTTCATAACCCCTGCTCTACAATCAATGTCTGTCAGAGAAGTGGGGCTTAATGACTGAAGATCGATGCTGTAATGTATGGAGAGAAAATGGGAACTGTCCAGGCAGCCACTGGTATGTCATTTCTTAGTTTGGGAAGTTGCAGGCCCTGTACTTCCTATAAAATCAGATATATTTATCCCTCTCAGGTCTCTGAGGTGGTTGAAGAACAGATAGCTAGAGTCTCATAATTAAATTTTGAGTTGTTTAGGAGTCAAGAGAGTGTTATAGATCTAAGAAGATACTTTTAAAATTGTGTTGCAAGTTCGTATGAATGTTGAGTCAGATATAGAACTTTAAACTCATGGAGATGGTTAGATAGTGGAATGTTAAAGTCAAGTACCAAATACATATGGACTGGACATTGCGAATGTATGCTAAGCCATATAACCCTCATAACTGTGGCCTAATTACCTCTGTTGTTTTGTATTGTATTTATTATTATAAGAGAAAGAGCCATTTGTTGGACTGAAAGGGGAAACTGTAGGGGGAGATAAGATATACCTTAAACTTAAAAAAAAAGGGAAGAGGATGGGGGGGTTGAGGGTGGGAGGGTGGGACTGGAGGGGGAATAGGGAGGGTACTGCGATTGAGATGTAACTTGAAGAAATAAAAAATAAAATAAAATAAAAAAGATCTACAGAGAGCATTGGGATGCTAAGCAAAGCTAGAGCTTTGTTGACGGTTAGACCTCCCAGACAAGCTGAACAGAGGATTTCTGCTCTAGGTAATGCCTGTCTGTTCATCAGAGAGCAAAGCAGTCCTAAATGGTGACGATATCTCGCTTGAAGACAAATGCTGATACTTCACCATTTCAACAATTCTCAATATACTTTTCTGATCGCATGTGCTTCTTTCAATCTTGCAAAACTCTATGAGAAGTCTCATAATTAACTATGATAACATTGGAGATTCATACATCTAGAGGCCTACCCTGAACTAGTACACCCAGCTGCTAAATGATCAGCTAACATTTCAAAACAGTTTGAAGTCTTTTTATTTCAAAGACTGAACTTAATTAATTTCTACCCAGACACATTAACAAAATTAAGCTACTGTCATTCATATTCATTAGGTCTTTATTAATATGCTTATAAGTCAGGGAATTAAGCCACGTATAAGAATATTCTTATATTGCTTATAACACAGGAGTACATTTACTCAAAGTTAACTAGCACCAAGTACATCTTACATTATAGAAAGTTGTTCATCTGTTGCACAGTTACTGAACAAGCATTTCCTACTAGAAAAGTAAGTAGACAGTGGTGCCTGCCTTCCTACAGTGTAGAGATTAGCTGGAATGGAGTGTGGTAGACATTTAAACAAATAAATCATATATATATATATATATATATATATATATATATATTCATAGAGATAATATACTATGGTAATTAGCCTTCCCAGGCTCTTATGAATGAATATCACAAACTAGGTGACTGGCCCGGTAGAAAGGTATTTTATCATAGTTCCAAAGTTTGGAATTAGGGCTTAGTTTCTTGTGAATACTCTCTTCCTGGCATACAGGTATCTACCTTCACACTGATTCCTATAAAGGATCTGATATTGGAAATCGTCATAAGGTCTTTTCATACATTATTTTGTTTTTATTTTTTGAGATTATAATGTGATTACATTATTTACCCCTTTTTTTCCTCCCTGCAAACCCTTCAACATATACTCCACCTTGTTCTTCAAATTCATGGCCTCTTTTTCTTCAATTGATGTTACAAATATATGTATATGTAACATATTCAAAAATACATAAATATAACCTGTTCATTCTGCATAATGTTGCCTATATGCACGTTTTCAGAGCTGACCATTTGGAATGGGTATCCAATTGGTCTACTATTCTGTGGGGAAGACTATATTTTTTCCAATCTCATATTCCTTAGTTGTCTATAGTTCTCATATTCCCTAGTTGTCTGTAGTTCTTTGTCTAGGATTAACTCAGAAGATAAATATGGAAAGAAGGAGGAAGATAAAGTAACAGTAAAGATATATGAAAAAGTCATAAGTAATCACACAATTAACTTACTACCTAAAAATACCTACAGCATATATAAATTGGTTTATGAACACAAACATAGTTCAGTAAAAGTTTCCCAGCTAGCTGACAGTATTTCCCTCAAGAGCCATAGAAGCCCTTGTTTATTTTGTTGGTAGGGTTTTCAAAGAAACTCCCAAAATATTATAGGCTATTGTTATTGCCCTTGGTTGCCTCGGGAGGTGGAAAGTAAGTCCCTATTGCTGAAGACACCATGCACTTTGAGCACAAATCCCAATAGACCCAAACTTGGTCTAGTGTATCATTGAGAGGAATAGGTCCTTTCATGGCTCTTGGTGAGCTTAACTCAAATGTTTAGATACAAGATGATCACAAACACACAAAACTTCCACAGAGCTAGTGTTTTTGAGATATTTGTCTTCCTAATTCACAGAATTAAATCCATGTACTACAAACGATGAGCTCTAGAAATAAATATTTTATATTAGAGCCTTCAGGGAAGAACAAAGGCAGAGTTTTCATATAGCAGAGATGGGTTCCATAGGAGTGGTATATCACTGAGGATCACCGTCTTGGAATTAATAAAGCATTATTGGATTGGAGACAGGGTATGGTGAACTGGTGAATCCAGTTCCCATTCACAGGGTGTCCAGCACCTCTTAGTTTCAGTCATGTCCTCAAGTATGGTTCCCAGGAAAGTGGTGCTCATTTAGTGGGAAAGAGATTAGGCAGAAGGGACAGCTGTTTCTGGCATCCCTGGCTTCTGGCCAGAACACAATCAAAGATA
The DNA here is from genome assembly GCA_907164525.1 of Lophiomys imhausi. Taxonomy (NCBI): domain Eukaryota; kingdom Metazoa; phylum Chordata; class Mammalia; order Rodentia; family Muridae; genus Lophiomys; species Lophiomys imhausi. The sequence goes on along the minus strand of CAJQZJ010014103.1, from coordinate 2,884,609 downwards.
TTTTGGCTTAAATACTTCTGGCATCTTTGGACAATAACAAGGATGAAGCTGCAGAAAAGAACCAATAACATGTGCAACTTTAGGTCAAGGAAAAAAGAAACTGTTCACTCTTGGGTTCCTCTGCCCTAATCTACATAGCCAATTATTGTCTCCTGTTCTCACTAAAAGAAGGTTGTTAGTAGTGTAAGGACAAAGGTAGTGGTTGTAAGTTCTCCTCCAAGATCCATGACTTTACTAGCCTGCATAGTTGGCTAGTTTTCCAGTACCAAGCATGATTTCCCTCTTGTTGAGTAGATCTTAAGTCCAATTAGAGAGTTTTTGGTTACTCCCAAGGTATGTGTGCCACTACTGCATTCATGGGTTATTATGCCTCATTATTGTGGTTCATAGATATCATAGTTAGGTAGACTATTGGTTGCTTTACTCCTTTGGAATCTTGCATGACACTACTTGGTACCATAAAAGCTAGTACTCAGGTAGAAGGCATCAGTTCCAGCTCAGAGGCCTCTGGGCCCTATATCTGAAGTACATGGTGTCTTCAGCAACAGGGACTTACCTTCTACCTCTGAAGTCAAGCAAAGACATTTAGCAATGCTTTTAATGTTTTGGAAGCCTCTCAGAAAATCCTGACCAACAACTCAAAAGATGGTTCCTCAGGCCTAGTGTTGGAGATTTTTATTAGATGGCCTTTGGCTCTTGGATAGAGTGTTGTCAGCCCAAATGAGAAATTTTCTTTTAAACTTTATGTGTGTATTTATATACAGACTTATGTGTTATAGGTTTTTTTTAGGCAGATAGTTAATAATATAATTCATGATGAATTTTTCAAACCTCCTTACTATTATTATTTTACACTCCTCTTTCCTTCTTATGTATTTATCTCCCATCATCTCCATAATTAGAGTCCTTCCCCTCTTATAATAGACAGAGTCCATTGTAGAAAACCACAACCAATAAAAATGTGGAGGTGTGGTGCCCAATCCCAATGGATACATTTGTAAAAAACAACTTCAGTACCTAAGGCTCGGGTAACATTGTAGAAGAGTGAGCAGAAAGAATGTACAAGCCAGAGAATCAGGGAGTTGGCTGTGATATTCTGTCTCCCAGTAATGTCAGATGCTTTATCCATAAAGTCTCAACAATATGATTCTCTAAATGATAGAAACAAGATCATCAATAAACATGCTAAAATGGATGGAGAAAGACCATGAGGCCTCAACCCTACATGAAAAACAACATGCAACTAAAAAATGCTAAGAGCAAGAGTAGTGCATCATCGAAGACAAATTGATGAAATGTCAGCATTATTTCAATTGTATTGTGCGCTCATTTGGTTTAATATTTTGATCCTGTATATGTGTTTGGTTTTTGTTCAATTAGTATGAAAAGTAATGCATATATTTCACAGATACAAGTGGTCTCTACTAGCCTTTCCCAGAGAATATCACACTATAACACCAAATTGTCATCCCTGAAAATATACATACAAGTGGCATTGGGCAAAATATGTGTGTGTGTGTGTGTGTGTGTGTGTGTGTACATGTAACATCAATTAATGTAAAAAGAGGCCATAAATTTGACAGAGATCAAGGAGGGTATATGAATAGGTTTGAAGAGAGGAAAGGGAGGGTAAAGTGGTGTAATTCATAATAATCTCAAAAAAAAAAACAAGGAAATACTAGAAAAAAGAAGTTAACCTCAACTACCAAATAGACAAAGCCGTTGGAGTTTTATAGGCAATAACATGGAAGTGGCTCACTTAGAGGATACACCAATTATAAGAGATCCTTGCTAAATTTTAATTGGACTAAGTAAATATCAAATGTGGGATATGAGAAGTTTGATGTAGCATACAAGGTGATCAGATATTCAAGAGTGGGGGGGTTCTCTCTAAAGTGACTTATACTGAGATTATACACACAGAGCTAACATCAAGGACTTGTTCAAAAAGGGTTCAGAGAAACCCCAAAAGTTTAGTCAATATGACAGTATATGGTTCTATGTTCTTGTGGATCAAAAGAGTGAGCTCTGAAGCCCTGGTCTCAGTTGCCTGGATGAAAACTCCACCATCTTAATTACCTCCCCCAAGGCCTTGTCTCCAGTTCACATTGGCACTTAGGATTTCAACATACAAATACTGAGCTGGGGATGTGATTCAGTCCAAGATATAAAGTAACACAGCAACATCAGAGACAAATTGATGAAGGGTCAGCATTATTTGAAGTGCATTGTGTACTCATATGGTGTAATATTTTGATCCTATATATGCATCCTTTTTAATTCAATCACTATGAAAAATAATCCATATATCTCAGATATTAGTGCTTTCTAAGAGTGAAATTAAATGGAAAAGACAAATAGAGTGACCGAGGCTTCTTTCAGTTTCAAAGAACTTTAATTAGCAATATCATGTGTGTGACACCATTCCTGGATAGTCATGAAAAAACATCTACTCATCCCATACAGAGAAGCAAAGACTTGCCAACGTCAATGTGGTAAACCAACAAATTTAAGGATTTCTTAGAGAAGTATGGGTGACAAGTTACTTATAGGAACATGAACACCTCTAAGGCAGCTTTATCACCAAGAGTCCATCCCTCTGTGGGTAATGGATGATGACCCATGAAAAAGCTGGAACCCCGAAATTCTCTGCATGACTTGCAGGAAGCTCAACAGGGCTAAGGTAGCTTCGCCTTAACTGCCTTTACTGCTCATACAACCCTGGAAAAGGAGGCGCATTGTAAATCTTTGTTTAACATTTTAAACTTTTGAAATTTAATGGCCTCCCTGAAACCTGTGAATTATTTCTTTAGATGTTTGTTTGTGATGTTCATATGTGTGTTGAGGAGGGGCATGACATGTGAGTGAAGTACTTATTAGGACCAAAAGATGGTGCCCATTATCATGATGCTACAGTTGTAGGTGGCAGTTAGTCACATTATTTGGGTGGTGGAAAATGAACCCAAGTCCCATTCAAGAGCAGTATTCACTCTTAACTATGGAACAATCTCTCCTTCCCTACTTTCTAAGCTGTAAGGGGCTTCCTTTTAGAACATCCTGAGTCTTAGGACATTTCCCTGAAGAATGGAATGTTTTGGTTTGGAGAACATTGATACATAACAGGTAGTACAAATAAAATAATAGGAGCTTACATTACCAAGCATTAATAAATAGATACATTCTATTCATCCTGGAGAATATTCTTAGAGAAATGAGCTCCAGTTAAAGAAGTTGGCAAACCTAGAGAAAAGGAAGAGGGAGAAACAGAAAAATGAGAGAGGATAAGGGAGAGAGAAATAGGAGTCAGAAAATGAGTAGAGGAGACAGGAAAAGACACTTAAATGAAAATGTGGAAGAGGAAGGACCTTACTGGAGAAGTCAAGGGTTTGAAGAAAAGGGCAATTAGTAGAGCTACAAAAGAACTAATCTGAGAAGCAGTAGGTTTGACAGTAGATACTTCTAATAAAGTTGAAAAAGCAAGATGTGGCTGCTGTATAGAAACCTATGAAGCTCAATCTAAAGACCTAGATTTTGTTCTTTTGAAGAGGAGCTGTAATGATGACAGAAAAATCATCAGATCAGATCCTGACCAGGTAAGATTTATGGCTTATATGCGAGTCTGCTCTACTTCTTTAAGCCTCTTTCCAATTTCTCCTTATATTACAAGTTGCTGTCTCTTTTCATTAATTTTATACTTTTTAGAAGGTTGGGATATTGTCTATTGCCAAGAAGATAAAGGGTGGCAAGTATTGTTAATGAGGGGAAAAACAAAACCTATTCAACACTGTTGGTATGGATGTAAATTGGTGCAACCATTATGGAAAGCAGTGTACAGGATTCTCAAAACTAGAACTGTCCTGTGATCTAACTCTAATACTACCAAGTATATATCCAAAGGAAATGAAACAAGTACATGAAAGAGTCTTTCTTACTGATATCTTTATTATTTTTTTAAAGATTTATTTTATTATGTATACAGTGTTCTGTCTGCAGGTATGCCTGCAGGCCAGAGGAGGGCACCAAATTCCATTACAGATGGTTGTGAGCCACCATGTGGTTGCTGGGAATTGAACTCAGGACCTCTGGAAGAGCAGCCAGTGTTCTTAACCTCTGAGCCATCGCTCCAGCCCTGATATCTTTATTTTAAGACTAGTCACCCTAGCCAAGAAATAGAGTCCACCTCTGTCCATCATCTGAGGAATAAAGAGACTGAAATATACATACATAATATTATTCTCTGCAGAATTAGAGAAAAGTGAAATCCAATTTTTATGACAACATAGACCAACTCAGGGAATGTTATGTTAATGGAAATAAATCAGGCACATATAGATGAATGCACGATGATCTTACTCATGTAGACCCTAAAACTGTTGAGCTCATGGAAACGTTGTAGAGATCTGTGGTTACAAGGAGCTGGGGTAATTGCAGGGAGATATTGAAACATTTAAAACAAGACCACAATGTTTTAGTTAGGTAGGAGAGAAATGTTTGAGGATTTATTAAGAAAAAATGGTGATTTTAGTTAACAATGATGTACTTTATGTCCAAAAACCCCGAAGAGTCGATTTGTGCTCTTAACACACACACACACACACACACACACACAAAATGCCAGTGAGTAATGTATGAATTACATTGAAAAGTAATAAATATGCTTAGGTGGACCACTTGAACATATATATCCCAATAATTTGTTTTATATAACATGTAAATACACATATTTTTATCTTTAAAAATAAAATTAAAAATATCCGATATCTGCATGAAAACTAGAAACAAGTGACTTTCTATCAAGTAAGGAAGTGTTATATTTATTCAGAAAAATCCTTATGCTTGGCAGAAAATTGCAATGAAGTATATAAATAAGCAAAATACTGATACATGTGCCTCATTTCTGTTCAAGGTACTTAATATCAAATTGTCAATTCACATTTCTTAGACACATACCCACAGAGTCCGAATATGCTAGAAACTTATGGAATATATAAGTTTAAGTTTACTTTATGCTGTGTTGTCATTGCATATTATAACCCTTTACAAGAAGAAAGAGCTCTGACAGTAACTACTGGACCACCCTAATGCTTCATTTGCCCTAAGACTTGAGATACGTACTGTTCACAGAAAACAGAACACCCACGTATCCTTAACTGCTGAGGTAAAATAATGCCACGTTCAGTCCACTTAGGTGTGAGAAAATGGTAACCTGTATGTCTTTTCCTCACTGAAACACTCTAGAGTCAGTGTTCCACTCCCCTAATACTTCCTTACCCATTTTGTGTACTTCCAGAAGCCTGTGGGTCACAAGCAAAAAATGTAGACAAAAAGCTTGGTCTGTGTATGAAAGAGAAGTGACTGGAAAAGATGTCTTTATCCATCAAAATTTGTGTGAACTGAATATAAGCCTTAAGTCTATAAACTCTCAGAGAGTTAAGATGGGCTTTCCTCACTAATCCAATCCTTGATACTTCACCTTGTACAATGTTATATTGACATACTTTGGACAAAGATAAATCACTTCCCCTAAGTCAGCTTAACCCAGCTTTTAGCAATAGCCTGGAGTGTCAGGTTTGATAATAAAATGACACAGTGCTTATTAGCCACCATATCTAGATGAAGACTACATGTTTTGTGGATAAGGACTCTGTTAACAGTTCTTATTTCTTTCAAGAATATATTTAGCATATATTTCATTTGAAATAATCATAATGTTTAAAAAACAACTTTCACCATAACTCCATGAGAGATGTTTCTCAATCATTGATGACTTTGATTTAGCATATTTTCTTGTGTTTACAAATGTGAAGATAATAAGTGATTCTAAACATATTAGGAAGTGGAAATGATTTAGTAGCTTTATAGACTGCATGACAATGTTGACAGATGATTATCTATTTTAAAACTACTTGGAATAGTAGAGCTTGTCCCTAGTGGATCAGTAGTCCAGTCCTTCCTTAGATAAAATATTTACATTTTTGACAAATGCACTGAGTTACATTTACTGTTAAAAAACCACATAAAGAAGTTTGATAAATGGGTGGGAAACAGTTCTGTTGTTCATTTTAAAGCTGACAGAATAGTACCTAATGCTAGTTGTAATTACAGTAAGTTTTCTGCAACCCCCCTTAGTATCCCAACAACTTCAAACATATCTGTTTTGCTTGTCTGAGAAACTAACAAAACAGAACATTAAACAACTAAGTGATCCTTAGAGTAGAAGGTGTTTCAAAGGCAAATGAGTAGAGTAACCTAGTTTGAAAGAGAAGGTTTTTATTGTGAGATATATCCTTAAGAAAAAAAATTCTCACCTTGGCATTACTTTTTCATGATGCTCTCATTTCTTATTCTAACTTAAATGTTATGTGTGGCATACAACTCAAGCATAAATGAGTCTATTAATTTAGAGAACTGAAGACGTGAAGTGGCCAAGCTGCACTTGCTTGTCCCTCAAGCTTGAGGACCTGAGTTCAATTCCAAACATCCATGTGAAAAGACATGTGTATTAGTCACCTTTCTTTTGATATGATAAAATGGGCAATTAAAGGAGAAAGGTGTTTATTTTGTCTAATGGAATAGTTGAACCCATTATGGTGGGGAAGGAATAGTAACAGGAAAAGAAGGCATAGTATCAGGAGTCCAAAGCTGAAGGGCCATTTTCATCCACACACACGAAGCAGAGAGGGAGGGAGAGAGAGAGATAAGAAGTGAGATTAGACTATAAGCATTCCTTGCCTACCCCAGAGACTTCCTTCAGCAAGATTTCACCTCCCAAAGTTTCCATAACCTCCCCAAACAGTACTATCAGCTGGGAACTAAGTGTTCAAATACATGTGGGGCATTTCTCATTCAAATCAGACCATCAAGTTCAAGTTCATTGTGGATACAAAAGGGTCCTTGGGGCTTTCCTGCCAGTGAGTCTTGCTGAATCAGTGAGCACCAGGTTTAGGGAGAGACCCTGTCTCAAAAAAAAAAATACACTTCAGTGCATTGCAGAAAGACATTTGAACCACTAGGCACCATGCACTTGTGTACATATGTGCAGACACATGTGTACACATATGCAGCCCCCTAGACATGAATGCACTCACAGGAAACTCATTTAGATTAAGGCTGAGCCAATGTTTACTTATCTTGGATTCCTTCTTAAATGTAACTGCCTAGCAGATGACTTTGTGAGGTCTTGTCAGCCATGGTCCTTGACAATGTTCATGCCGGGCTCTCACAGCTCCTGGAATTTGTAGAAGCAAACCCAAAAGAAATAATGGAGCAAACAAGAGGCAGAGCTGCAAGGGAGTCCATTTCAGTTTGTTCAAGAAACTGAATATCCTGAACAATAGATGTGCTTCATGTTCCTAGTCAATTGAAAGCTGCTATAGGTGAAATTGCATTTCTGGGAAGAGCCCCAGGCCTTTGCTTTTGAGACTGTCCTTCACCAAAGAGGGAGACATAATACCACTCCCATGTCTGCTAAGAGCTGGTTCACAGATAAAAGCTTTAGCCACTTTCTAAGTATGTTCCTGGAATCGGTACTTAGGCTATTGTGGTCTGTTCTCTCATCTATAAAGTGGGGCTATAATAGTCAAAGGGAGATGGAAAGGAATAAATTAATTTACATGTATGCAGTGCTCGAACACTAGCAAATAAGAGTTGATAAATGTCTGCTAATATTGACATCATTTCCACCCTATAATCCCATAGGAACTGATGTTAAAACTGACAAATAAATATCTTAACAAATGCTGTGTTAATTCATCCCTTTGGCTATGGAGTAAACCCTTTGGCTACGGCTAACACTTGTATGTGTAAGGGACTAACTGAAAATTGACCATTCAATTTGATGCCCTTTATAGAATAGTTCATAAGTTGCTATTTAAAAATAAATCCCAGATGACATTTACATATCTCACAGAAAATGAAGTCTAAAGACAGATATTTTCTTTTGTATAATAAAACCCCAACAAAAATGGAGGTTATGGGTCCACAGAGTATTATTTTCATGACTTAGACACTGAGTTTCCTTATAATCATTTCACCTTTTGATCAATAATTTCTCATTTCTTTGGGGATGAAGTTGGCCATTTATATATTTAGAATTGAAATTTTACTTTCATGTGTAACTGCCGAGCTCAGTTTTGGAAGGATTAAGAGGATATTCTTTAGCAATGCTAATATTGCTCACCTTCACACACATGCACACACACACACACACACATGATATGTACTTGAGCACTTCCACATGTGTATGTATGTATGTTAGAAAACAAAAGCAATGCACAAAACTATAACTTCCAAATATTAAAGGAAAATATTGAATTTAAAGAGAAAAAGTATGATATTTTGTTTAACACTCATTTGTTAAATACTAGAAGGCTCTTTTCTTTTACCTGAACAGGATCCTGAACTCAGCACTATCATTTTATTTTTGTTCTAAAATCAACCTAGAAGCTGGGAATGGAGGTACATGTCTTTAATTCCAGCACTCTCGAGGCAGAGACAGACAGAGCTGTAATCTCTGTGAGTTGGAAGCCAGCTCCTACATAGTGAGTTCTGGGAAAGCCAAGTGTCCAAGGCTAGGTAGAGAGACCCTGTCTCAGAAAAACAAACAAACAAGAAAAACAAAAACCAAGAAAACAAAAGGAAAACCAACCTAAATATTTATTTATAATTTAATTTCTAAGTTATCTTAAGTTATTACATATACCATTCTGCATGAATTTCTCCTTCTGGTGATTCTGTCCTGGATGACGAATGATAGATAACAGAGAGGTAGGTGATAGATAGATTGATGATAGATAGATAGATAGATAGATAGATAGATAGATAGATAGATAGATAGACAGATGATAGATACATAGATGCATAGATAGATAGATAGATTTTTGTCACCTTAGTCAATCCAGATATTTTCAAAAGGAAAAAAAAAAGCTGCGTGCAAGATTTTAGCAATCATTAGTGCTAAAATAATTAATGGATTATTACAAGGAATGGGAAAGTCTACTATGTGTCCTTTTTGGTGGTGAGACTTTATGGTTATTTAGCTGTTAAACTTTTTCAGTATAAGTGTTCATTAGCAGACATACTTGCTCTTACACACTGTGAGTGCTCACAGGTCAAAGGAACTAATATAAAAGAAACACTAAATATAATCAATACTAGTTACTTTGAATCGAAGTCTTGTCTGCTTCCATATTTATGTGAATTTACTCATCCAGAAAGAGGCTGGGTAGATATCTCCGTGGTAGAGCATTTGTCTACCATGCCTGAGGCCCCACCGTTGATCTCTGGCATTTTAATCAAAACGAAACATCCCAGAATAGGCAGGAGAAGAACCGGTTCATGCATATCTTCTGCTTGAATTTCCTCTAAATTCTAAAGACGTGTAGAAGCCATCATCCATTTGAGTCTCAAGGTTTCTAACGATAACATAACATCTTCCTTGGAAATGGGATAGACTGAATTCTACTGGGTTGAGCACACATCAGTCCTTGAGGAAATGCATAAAGGCACAGTTTTGGAAATCCAGCGTGTAAGGGCTGGACTTGACAGGGATTCACACTGTACATTTTTGTAGTCTTGGCTCCAGGTGAAGACTGGCAGCACCTGGCCAGCTCTTAGCATAGAAAACAAGCCTAGTGTATCCCAGTCATTTTGGTTATTTCCAGGAAACACTTCAGTGGGGAGTATTCCACATGACTTTCAGTGGCATTTTTCAGGAAGACTGCTAATCCAGAGTGACTTTCAGGTTTTGGAATGTCAGAGTAAAGTCAGTACTCTATGGAGAAAATTTAATTAGTTGTTTAAAAAAAATCTCTCTCCATCCTATGCTTCATAAAATCAATGCAGACTGGGCTAGAGTCCCAGTCTTTTTTAAAGCTTGCTGGATATAATTAACAATTATGAATATATTCTTTGGGGAGATTACACAATCTTCTGCTATTTATTAGATGAGAACAATTTAAAATTTTACTCTTCCTTAGATGTTACCCTTAAGAAACATTCTTAGAGTGATGCAAGAAGGTGTGAAAAGTATTCAGTGGTTTATATACTCAGTGCTCTGTGTCACATGGATGAGATAGTGCCCAGCAGGTCACAAACAAAGACATTAGGAAATCTATTTTCCAGTCTCATAGTTACCCAAATTCAAAAGAGAAAATGTATTGTTTCACATTGATATGATTGTCATGTGGGTGTCAGAATTTAATTCATGAACTTTCTTTTCTTCTTTTTTTTTTTTAACAGAAAGAAGCCAGAACATACCACCAACCCTCTGAGAACACAACATAACAAACATTACCATTTTACAATTTCCTTGAATAGGTAAGACTCTATTTTCTCTACCAAAAAAGAGTGACCCGCCATTGTGAAACAGACTTCGCTTCTTTGCTAACAATAGTTTTTAATTTTTTAAATTAAATTCCAATTTATTTTGTGAAGAAGAAATAGCATTTTGAATTTCACAGCTAATAAACTGGGAATTATAAAATACTACTTCACAGTTTTTAGACCAACTAAATGAATAGATCTTGCTTTGAAATTAGGCTTGAACCAAGATCTTCTCTTCAGCTAATGCTAGCGATAAGAATGATATTTACTGCCAAGACAGGGTAGGTAAGTCCTTCATAATTCCTGCTCTACAAC
>CAJQZJ010014103.1:2858293-2873571 GCA_907164525.1 Lophiomys imhausi | reverse complement strand
AAGAAGGGAAGAGGATGGGGGGGTTGAGGGGGAGGAGGGTGGAAGGGGGGGTCTGGAGGGGGGAGTAGGGAGGGGATTGTGATTGAGATGTAACTTGAAGAAATAAAAAATAAATTATTAAAAAAAAAAGAATGATATTTCCTCTGCACCTATCATGTGCTTGCCATATTCTAACATTACTTTAGGTAAATTAATGTATTTATTTCCTTACATCAGCTATGTGGGGTAGGTAATAGATGATAGTCATTTTACAGATTAGGGGCCTAAGACAAAGGGACAGGTGGCAGAGATCATCAAAACTGTGCACATGGGAGAAAGAACCCAGCCTTGCTGGTGCTACAGGGTAAGTTACTTGAAGAAGAACTGCCCAAGAATCAGAGTCCCCTACATTTTACATAAATTCCCTCTGGATTTATATAAGAAAGTAACATTTGCTGAAAATGCAGTCAAATTGTAGCAGGCACAATTTTACTATATATGTTCACCTGTCACATAGGTAGTAATTGTATAAATAAATGAGCAATTTATCTCAGTTTACAAACAGAAACTATGTTTTCTTTTACTCTGCACCTTTTAACTAGAAACTTTATAATAAAGGCAGAATAAAATTATACAGTGATTGTAAAGGAGTGATCTCTCATTTCAGAAAATGCATTTTAGTTTACCTTGTTTCATTAAAGTATCGAGTATATTATCTATAATTATCCACAACCATGGTCACTTTATTTATTTCATTAATTCTTTTATTTTTGAGTGAAAAATTTATGTTTTCATTGCAAAAGACTAATAGCATTATGATAAATACCTAAGCATCTACCACATAGATTAAACACCCGCTCACATACAGCTAACTTAAAAATCTTTTCTGAATAAGCCATCACAGGAGGAACAACACTCTTCTCACATCCCTACTTTCTTCCCAATGAGTGTCAGAATTCTAAAGGTATATAGTACCCTCTGTGTGTTCTACTATGTGGCAAGCAAATGCTGTACAGTTGAATCCTCCAAGCATACAGAACTAGTGTCACTCTGCAGATGTCACTTGGTAGGTCACCTTCACTCACTGTTGAGTTTAGATGCAGCCATATTGGCACACAGACTTCCATTTGGCTCATGGCAGCTGTTGCCATGGTTACTGCCTTACATATTAATCTCTGGTGCTTTTTATTACATCTAAGTATCTTACATTTAAAGATTCAATGCTAGCATGGCTTCAACATATCTAACAAAACGTATTTGGAATTTGTGCCTAAGGGAGCTGGCACTCTCTGTGTATGATATCATGCCAAGCCTTTTTTATGTCTTGTATTTTTCCCGGATGGAAACATATATTTTAATTGGCATATAAGGATTTTGCTAATCTATTGGGACCCATGATTTTCACTGTTTCGCCATAATACAATAATCAACATAGGTTTTACTTCACCCTAGATGAAATTCTGACTATTTCCAAACATAATATAAATACTACATATGAAATTTAAGATACTTAAAAGACAAATACATGTTTGGGAGGTACATGTTAATTGCTTACATTCTCTTTAAAAAATCACAAGAGGAGTTTTAATAAAGATCCTTTTTGGATTATTTTCTAGCACTAGAGTTAATTCTAGAATTTGATGATATGTACATAGTTGTTTATCCCACTAGTATTTATTAAGATATTTTTGTATATGTTGGGGTCTATTGTTAAAGAATCAAGGGAGACAATATTTATTTAAAATAAAAATAGTGTTTTGAAAAACATGAAGATTCATCCAGTGTTTCTGCAAAAGTGGCCATTTATGCAGGTATTTTTACTTAGATATTACTAACTCCTCCAAGTGGATTATATAGAATGGGATAATCATAGTGAAAATGCTTTGTAAATAGCGTCCTTTGAAATTACACACTAATGGTGCTAAATACTACATTGCGTAAAAACTAGAATGAAATATTTTCAACATAATGCATGCAATCCCAAATGTAAAGGTAGACCTTTGTCTCTGAAGTTTATTTTATAATTCCTATTAAATCAGTATCTCCTTTCACACAAAGCTCACTGGCTATAGTACAGTGCACTGTTAATCACTCTGAAAATCAACTTGCCTCTAGCTTGCACCGCCTGTGGTGAGTATATGACAGTCCAGTCTTGCTGGATATTTGTATTAACCTCTTTAAGCCCCATAGGAGAGCATTACAGTACTCATAACTGTCTGAAATATTATCACATCTCACCATCTCTACTTATATAATTAAAATAAATCATCACTCTCCTCTACCACTGTAGTAGTGTTCAGTCTTGCACCCCCTGGTCTATTGTCTACATAGAAGAAATCAGAGTAAAAAAGTCCTTGATCGATATGATTCCCCTGCTCCAAAGATTCCAACAGTCATTTGCACAGAATGAATCCTACACCTACTATAGCCAATGAGATGTGAGAGACTTGTCATCCTTTTTCACTGTCCAGCAACATCTCAACATTGTTTCCACCCTCTAATGGCAGAAACTACATCATGTTCTAAGCTTTGTCACCAGCACCTAGGCTGCCATCTCCATTTGTTGAAGAGATGACTGGGTCAATCACAGGGATATTGAGGGTTCCTGGAAAACATGGAAGATAGGTGCTTTGCCCATAGAATACCCACAATGCACATCAGCAATGGTTGGTGCCTCTTAAAGGATTCCTTTATTGGTCTTAGTAGAACTTATTGCTCTTTTCATTGCACAGACTCTTTCCTGGTTTCAATCCATAATCTCTCTGATTTTAGAGTATTGTGAGAAAAAAAAACTTTGTTGCTGATTTTATCATCTCAAATCTTAATTTATGATGCAAAAAGTCTCCAAATTACATAGACAAGTTAGAAAGAGGCTGGCTGGATGGACATGGGGAAAATGTATGAAGAATAAAAAAATATACATTGTTTCTGAAATATTTTACCTAGATAAATATCATAATCTGCCACAATTCAACACAATTTTGATTGTCCATTCCTTCAGAACACTTACATCCTTTCATCAGTTCTAGCTGGAGGGAGTTTATCTTTTAAGAACTATTTTGTACAAGTGGTTGATATTTTTAGTTTAACAATATTCTGAGGAGCTACACTTGATGACTATTTATATTGTTGAGAACACTTGGCAACAGTAAGACAAACAGTATTGCTACAACACGCCAATAGCTAACAAAAAGAGAATGACAGCCTAGCATTTCTTCCATCTCCTCTGAAAATAAGTACCTTGGCTTGCACTGATCACTACCTCACCAAGATTGCTTATGCATTCTACGGAGAAAGTTTCAAGAGGGATTATGCAATCTAAAGATACATTTGATGGGTAACTTTAGGATGTCTGATGCCTGTTCTACTGTGTGTAAGGAGTTGCTAATCACATCTAGTGCACATATATTCTGGCTCTTAATGATCAAGAGCTAAGTTAGGGTGAGGTTTGAAAGAAGGATCTCTACTTAGTTATCTGGAGACAGGGAAAAGGAGAGTTGCTCACTTCCTCTGACAGTAGTTAAAATAGCAATGACAGCCCTCTTACTTACCAGGCTGAGTCACAGCATTCTTCTTGCTTTCTCAGCAGTCCTCAGCAGATTGTTTGGGCTGGAGTTCTGGAGGCAGAGGTGGGCACCACCTGCTACAAAAGACTGCTGTGATTTAGGATTGTCTTTTAGCAGTTTGGCCAAATAGAAATAGGAAAAGAAAACATTTGGTCCTGACAAGCACCTATTCTAATGTTTGAATATAAGAATAGTGGTCCAGGAGAGCTGAGAAGATTCAGTTGAATATGGGTGCTTGCCACCATACTTGACAACTTGAGTTCTATACCCCGGATAGAAGCAGAAAACCAACTCTTGCAAGTTGGCCACTGACTTCCACAGATGCGGTAAAGTACCTCAGTGCACACACACACACTCATGTCCACACACACACACACACACACACACACACAAATGAATAAATAAATAAGTAAAAACAATGGTAGTCCAGTCATGCTTATAATCCAGTTAATTCTTTCATTAACTTTGAGGAGAAGTCCTTTAAAAGGGAAAGCTAGTTGCAGAAGGTTTGACAGTCCAGCTGGATATTTGTACTCACAAGACATTTGTTATCCAGTATAGATCCTGTGTTGTAATGAGTAGGAATATTCTTTTACTTAAACAGAAAGTTTGTTATAGGCTCCTGAGAAGCCTTTTATTAGAACATGGTTGTTACAGAAGGAACGGACCTTATGAGCAAAAGAGATTTGTTTTAGTCCATCCTTCTGATCTAAGGTCTAAGCCATCATCTGGCAGGGTCACAAGACAGTGTTGTCTTTACATGGGAGAGAAGACACATGCATATATCATCTGGCCTCTCTTCCACCTCTCACAAAACAACTAGTAATTCAGTTACAGAGTTTCTATCCATATAACCTTATCCAACTCTAACTAATCCCACTGATAAAACCTTAGAGTTTTAGTTAAGTTCCTTCTCTTAAAACTGTACAATGGTATAACATTTCAATATATTAACTCCTGAGAGACACAGCCCATATCTAACTATAGCATACTTCGTAATCCAAGGGCAGGGAGAGAAATGGACATCATGAGAGTCTAAAGGCAGGAGCTGCTGAATATGAGCCAAGGCCTCAGTTCTCTCAACTTTGAGGGGCCCCTCAATTTTGTTTCTCTTTTCTTGCTTTGATTCCACATGATTGTCAATAATTCTTCTTCTATATAAAGACAAGATTTTCTTACTGCTGTTCACCCAGGCATGACTCACCATTTTACTTCTCCTTCAGTGCCAGGTTTATGCTGTGTTTTCTTATCAACTTTTTATAAGCTCAACTTTAACCCAATAAGTTATGACAACTAAAAAAGATGAGATGGTACATACATGGTTGTCAGGATTCTACACTTGGTGTGGAGAAGAGAAGATGAGATCTCACTGCCAGAAAGACATGATGATGAACTAACACCTCCAAAGCAACTAAAATATCTGGGTGAAATCCATTTGCCCTCTTCCTCTTACTTTCCAGAGAATCCCCTTTCTTTGATAACTGGCCTATCCCATTACAGTATTGAACATTCCATAACTCGACAGGTGTTCTAAAGCTGTGTGAGGACATACCAGGTTCTGTCTGCCTTCTTCTTGCCACTTAGAAGAGAAGTTAGAACTTTTGGAGACTGGAAGGAGTTACACACCAAGAAACCAGGTGAAGAGAGAAATGTAAAACCCAGAAATATCGGGAAATAGGCAAGTAGCTTGAGGGAGTATTGCAGTTGCAGTTCGTATTCCATCTTTAACTCTATGCATTAATGAAACCCTCTAGAAGATGCATTCATTTGGTCCTCCTGATGAAGGATGGACTAGATAGGCTTAGCAAGAGGTGTGCACAAATTTATATTTATATGTGCATTCACATGTACACATCTTTCAATTGACACAGTTGAGAAAAAAACCAAATTTCTATAAAACTTGTCACACATCTCACTGATATTAGGGCATGTTAAAACTCAAACTCCTGTACTAATTCAATTTAATTCTTCTTAGGGACTGTGTTATGGGGAACTTTGCAAGCCAGCCTTCAGCTACTATTCCCAAGAGCTGGCTTTGTCCTCGGAAATACATTATCATTCTCTGTAGCTATGTGATCAGTTTGTGTCTCTTTTACACCCCAGGTTTCTGTTGCTGGCAACAAAACAAAACACAAAAACATGGAGAATAATGTGGCACATCATGCCTATAATCCAGTGCTTGCAAGACTGAGGTATGAGTATTATCAGGCACTCAAGACCAACCCAGCTGCCATGTTTCAAAATCAAAACAAAACATGCCTCTTTCATTGCTCACTGTAGCAATTTTCAGTCCTTATTGTCTGATTTTAGGGTAACTCCTGTGCAGAGTGTATATTCTCACTGAAATGCACGAACTTTTCCAATCAGTCAACTTTTCACTAGAAAGGAAAATAAGATGGTGAGATGAACTAAGAGAAGAAAACTTTTTTTCTTCTTTTGGGGCAAAATCTCATGTAGCCCTAGCTGGCTTGGAAGTCACTGCATTGACCAGGCAGACATCCAACTCACAGAAATCTTCTGCCTTTGTCTCCCGAGTACTGTTGTTAAAGGCTTGCACCACCAGACCTACCTCAGATTTTTTTTTTTCAATTATTCATGAAAATTTTTGATTTCTACTTTGTCCAGGTCTCAATTTTATAAACATGGGAAATCCAAATGAGGAATTATAGAAGCAGGAAAATATACTGGGTTGAAAAAAAAAAGCAAGTCCTTTTCAGTAGGGTTAGAGGAGTGATTGGAGATAGTAGGAATAAATAGATATAAGAATGGAGGAGACAAAAAAAGAAAACTGAGAAGTTTCTATTTTATTTATTAGGTGGTGTGGATTTAGAAGGCAAAAGTTCTATGAGCTGAACGTGGCGAGTTACACCTATGTTTATGGCACTTGGGAGGCATCAATTTGAGGCTAGCCTAGGCTACAGCATGACCCTTTATCTCAGAAAAAAGCTTTCTGAGCAGGAGAGTTTTCCCTGTGAGGCTTCATTGGATGGCAAAGATGCAGAGTGGATTAAGGAGTCAGTTCTGAAGAAGAGAATTGAAAATGTTCACCATTGACGTGCATGTCCGTCTTTACCGTGTGCTGGAGACAAGAGCTTTATAGGAAATGAAATTTGTAGCTAGAGGTGATGGTACTAATGGATTTATGGACTGAGGACTTACATACCTACTGAATATACAGAGTGTTGGCACTGTACTAGTATGGAGATGGTGCCAGAATTAAAGCAAAGAACACTGAGGAATGTTCACACTTGTGGGGGAGGAGAGGAGAAACAGAGAAAGTTAGTATATTGTTCAAGGATTCCTGCCTAAGACGAACCAAGAATGTTCCTACAGAAAGGCATGATAAATCTAGGAGAATAAAGAGCTTACAGCATTCAATGCAGCAAACTATTAGTGGGCATCAAAGGACAGGAAAGCTTTAGGAACTGCACAGCTTCTATCTCCAGCTTTCCTTTTCTATCCTGTCTCTGGCTGTTAAAGCCATAAGCATCTCCATTGTTACCTACCCAGGCTCCCTGGTGGAATTCTAAGAATTGATGTTAAAATTAGCATATATTCAAGTGAGTTTTAATGTGACATTATCAGTCCCCTCCTCCAGTTCTCTCACTTAACTGTGTTCTGTGATCTCAAAAGGCTGAGCCTCTTTCTCCCCAGTTTTACTCCCTCAGGCCAGGCCTCCTGTATATTTATTTGTCTGACCTTGCAGTGGCCTTGCTTACTGTCCCTTTCCTAATCCGATGCCCCTCCCTGTACCTATGACCCTGGAACACTGGGAGCACATCAGAATGTTTCATTTTTCCACATAAAAGTTTCCTAAATCAACCCAGACAGAACTTAATGCAGGTATTTCTGGACAATTTCAACACACCCCTCCCTCACTAATAACATTATTTCTCCCTCCTTCCAACCACAGTAGAATACTGTTGCTTCCTCAGCTGAATTGATCCTAGTATGTACACCTTTCATGTGTTTTCATCGCCTTTATTTTTTATTGAAAAAAATTATTATATGAATTTCAAATCATGAACCCTGTTCACTCTCATCTCCCATCTCCCCTCAGACCCACACTCCACCCTTGCAATCTGTCCCAGCATAAAAATAAATCCAGACACACTGGAAGATGCAGTGTGTCTCAGTGTGTCCCACAATATTCCCTTTTGTCCACATATTTTGCTTGCAAATGTTCATTATAATGACTCCTTGGTCTGGTACAAGGCTTCTGGTTTCTGCTGCTTTGTCAATACTGGAACCTCACTGGAACTCCTCTCAGATATACTGTAACTGTCCTGTGTCATGGAGATCTTGTAGTTTTGGGTTGTGGAACTGGCCTCTTCTTGCAGTCCAGCAGTTTATCCATGGGGTAGATGTTGGGGTGGGGGGGAAAAGCATGGCATGTCCTCCAAATTCAGCATTAAATGACATCACCTGTCATGTAAGCAATCTCCATCCAAACACAGCCTATGCTAACTGGCTCAACCATCTTAGATTTTGAAGACAAGAGTCTTTCAGTGAATGTTTGAGTGTTCTTTAGTGTGAAGCTCTGAGCATCCATTGATGCTGGTTCTGGACTGCAACCCCCACTTGCAGGGCCAGTTCTACTATGGAAAGGTGCAGGGCCTGCTCTCCCAAATGCTGCAGCATGTGAGGGGCAGGGACAGCTCTCCTGCTCTTATGACCCATCTGGGCCATTGGCCAGTGGTGGTAAGGGCAAAAGGGAGGGGAGGGGATCTCTCCTTAGCCAACCCCACCACATAGCAGAGAGAAGGCGGGGCTGGCTCTCCCACACTCACTCCCTTAGGACTGGCTCACCCAGAACCCCCATATCCAGAACCAGCTGTATTGTGCTACCCAGGAAAGGTACAGGCACTGCTCCTCTGAGTGCTACAGCATGTGAGGTGCAGGGACAGCTCTCCTGCTCTTGTGACCCCATCTGGGCCAGATCTCACCCCTGGGTTGGGTCTCCACAACCCCCACATCCAGGGCCAGGCAGAGTTCTTCTAGTTTCTGGCTTGTTTCCTGTCCTGGGAGCCCATCTGGTGCTTACCTGGTACTGGTCTGGTAGTCATCGCAGGCTACTCCATGGCACCAACGTTGTGTTGGTATCCAGCTTGCATTTTTCCAGGAATGTTGGGCTTCTATTCATTCAGATGTTCATAGGTCAGAACACTGAATGTAGATATAGCCTCTCTCCTCTCTGCCATCTACTGATGCACATGTGACATAGCAGTCATATCTGCAATGCCTCTAGGGGCAGGTTTCATTGCCTTTATTAATTATGCTACTCCTATTTGAGGCCCTCAGTTCCCCTTTATATTTTAGCTATATATAGGTTATATATTTTCACTTCAAACTTTGTACATACTGGAGATAATTTCTCTAGTCCTAAAAATTATTATCAATTTTACCTCTGGTTCATAAGATACATACATAGTCTTTTAGCAGTCTTGAACCAAAGAAAAATTACATTTGATATGTTACTATTTCCAGCTCTGTCTCTATGGCTTGGTGATATTCTCAAAGACAACTATTTCATTTTTTTCTACAGTTATGCTTTCCCAACAATAGTAGCAGATATGAAGCAAATAATATTTAAGCTTGTTACTAGTTGTTAGTTAAATTGTTAGTAGTTGTTTGTGAGTAATTAGGGATTGAAAAGAGTGCAAATAATCAGTAAAGAAATGATAGGGAAGTGAGCTGGAGTCCTGACTACAGATTTTTATGGTGGTTTTATTGATATTCTTCTCTGTGTTTGCTGAGTGCATACATGCTTATGAGTGTGTGTGTGTGTGTGTGTGTGTGTGTGTGTGTGTGTGTTTAGTAAGGAGAAAGGGTACATTCCTAGTCCTCCCTAAAAGAGAGAAATAAGGGTGATACTGGCTGGCACTTTGAGACTGCAAGATATTCATTAACAGAGCTGAGTATAGAAAAATATATTACATGTCAGATAGGTTAATGTGAACAAAATGAGAACCACATAAAATGATCACAGGGGCAGATATAACGGACTGGGGTCACAGGGATGGCCATGTGTAAAGACATTAGGAAAGTAGGTGCTTTCACCTTGTCCTTGGGAAAATGTCAAAGTCTTGTGCTCCTAAGAAAGTGACTGCAAATTCTGTCCTCCCTTTGGCACATGTTCCAGAAGGACCCATCCAAAGGATGAGCCATCTGTGCTCCAGCTACACCCCAAAGAGCAGAAGAGCACAAATCAGAGAAATGCCTTTTCTTCCAGTTTGCTCTCTCACTCCTCCTACTCCAACACCCACAGCTCTTCTCATTGCTGTGAGGAGGGGCTGTGTGGGGAGCCACCTGGGGAGAGTGACTTTAACTTGTCCCACTGTTCTTGGTCTCATCCTTTGAAAGTGTTGCATTCTAGTATAATCTCAAAAAAAAAGCAACTTCTTAAAAAGTTGGATGTCCCAAACTCCTGTGACCCCAGCAGTTGGGAGGCAGAGGCAGGAGGATGGAGAGGACAAGGTCATCTTTGCCCTCATAGAAAAGATAAGGTCAGTCTAGGCTAGGAGGCCATGTCTTATAAAACAAAAACATGGAGCCTGGAGTCTCCTAACTCAGTAGTTAAGAGACTACTTAACTACTCTTATAGAGGACTGTAACCGAACTTTTAAATTATTATTTATCACTTATTTATTTATTACTAAATTCACTTATAACAAACACCAACCATTTCTTAACTATTAATCCTATAAATTCCTACAACCCCTTTAACTTATCCACTAAACCTATTGATAATCATAACAACTACTTTCATAACCTTTTAGAATGATACAGTCTCTGGGGCAGGTCCTCAGTCGTCAGGAACACAGTATTTGTTGTAGATTCTTTAACGCATTTAGCAGTCCTTTTTCTGTATCTCTCAGATGCAGGTTCGTCAGGGTAAGTTGGTTATTGCAGTCTCACCTTAAATAAGGCTTCATGCTTTCTTCTCTGTGGGAGACCCCAGCCGTCTGCAGGCCAACTTACTTCTTTTGAACCAGGAACTCACCTGCTCTGTCTCAGTTCTTAAGCCAGGCACAATTTCCTTTAGGCCACTGTTCGGACAGATCAAACCCCTCTAGGCAAAAGCTGAGCCACAGGGTTTAGTCCTTGGCCTTTTGGTGTCTTGCTCAGGCTTTCTTTGCTCACCAGCTTCTTTCTGCTTCAGGGAAATCTGGCCATCAAATGATGGCCAGCACTTTTTTCAGCAGGACTCTTGGAGCTCTCTAGCATCAGGGGCCTCTTCTTTCTCTGGGCTCCAAGCACTGTCCTTAAATAGGAGGAACTCTGTTTCAGCTTAATTTGGGCTCCACCCACGTAGCAGCTGAAAACAATGTCAGGCCAGATACTTTGTTTCTTCAAGTCCATTAAGTCTTTCCTATTTTCCTGACTCCAACCTTGTTTTTCAGTCTATTAAGTCTCCTGTTTGTTTCCTGCTTTTAGTCCACATGCTGATAATGCTCTTCGTGTCCCGAATTAAGAGACAGTATTAGAAACCCCTATATATTTTCTAAATCTAATTTATCTAACTCCCTACAGAGGACCATAGTCCAATTACCAGCAAGTGTGTTGGACAGCTTACAACAGACTATATTCCAGATCCAGCGGATCTGACACTCTCCTCTGTTCTCTGTGGGCAACAGCACACACACACACACAAACATTTTTTTCTAAAGTGAATAAAAATTGTGTGATAGTTTCCTTCCAACTACATATGTTAGTCAGGGTTAGCTGAATGCTCTAAGAAGGTGTTCTGGAACTTTGTCATAACTTTGCTTGGGCTTTATTCAACAGTACTGGTTGCTATGAGAGGTTACTTGCCATCTAGTAGCCTACTGGGGTCCCAGGCTCCTGCCATTTGTTGTTTTTCTTTGTCATCATCATAGAATAGCAGAGACCAAGAAGTAGCATGTGCCAGGTGGATATAGGCCAGGCTGCATTTCCACTCATGTGCCTTTTCCTCAGTCATCTGGGCAAAGAAAAGCACTGTGCTGACATGCTCAGTATAGAGAGGAAGGGTTCAGTGGACTGCTAGTAAAATATCTGAGATTCTAGTAGAAATTAGTGAATTATATATGGGTCAAATAGCGTGAGTTGCAGCAAAGCCAGATGCCAGTCATACCTTGGGGGTACAATTGTGAATCATAATTCCTATATCATGTTAAAATAGTAATTGTAGTAGGCAAATAAGTCTACCAAAGTTAATTATTACAACAGTACACACATTTGGTTCTTTAAAAATGTTCTTTATAGAAATAGAATTTCCAAGATCTATATCTCTCTTCATCATCATTGAAAGAAGTCTGGACAGGAACTCAAACAGGCCAGGAATCTGGAGGCAGGAGCTGATGCAGAGGCCATGGAGGGGGACTGCTTACTGCTTTACTATATGTGGCTTGCTCAGCCTGCTTTTTTATAAAACCCATGATTGTCAACACAGGGATGGCACCACCCACAGTGGACTGGGCCGTCCCCTGTCAATCACTAATTAAGAAAATTCCCTACAGCCGGATCTTACAGAGGCATTTTCTCCACTGAGTTTCCCTCCTTTCAGATAACTATTACCTTGTGTCAAGTTGATATAAAGCTATCCAGCACAGTGTCATTTCAATGTTGTATAAAAGTAATTCTTTCACCTCAGTAGTCTATAAAATCAGCTTATTTGCTAATGAATTCTGTCACAGAGTGTTACTTTCCTGTGACTATGGAATGCTGGGGGATTTGTGAGTAGCTGCTTCACAGTCAGCATGTGATTGCTGTTTATTTCTTGACAGTTAAAATTTCTTTTCCCTTTGAGAGTTGGTGACACATTAATCACATACACATGACACTAGAGAGCATTTAAAATAAATCCCAGGAGAACTGGTTATTTGTTAAGTGTATGAAGAAAGACAAATTGGTGCTTCAAACTGAGAAGTTAGAGAAGCAACAAGTAGAAACCACATGGTTGACGTTCTAGGCTGCTGCATTCTGGGTGTGACTGTCAAATCTTCTAAGAAGTGTAATGATGTATCTAACCGTGATAACTTACTGCAATTTTTTTCTACTCCTTTTGCTCCCACCTGCACTGATTTTTAATGAATGTCAAGGATTCCAGTTGTGCTCAGTAATTACTCCAGAAGGCAGTTTGATTCAGAAGCAGTTGTAATCTCTGTAAGAAAAATTGAGAATTCACAAAAGCAAATACTTCAGTGAGCGGGTGCCAGAGCCTGAGTCATTTTTACTCACTGTGAGCAGAACATTAAGCAAGACCCAGTAGTAATAAATCCTGGATGAAGAACAAAGGGCAAAAACAGTACAAAAGACCCTTTCAGTGGTACAGTGCTGTGGCTCTATAAATCCTTGATAACAACAGGGTGCAGTGTTAAGTCTTGATGGGTTTTTGCCTTGGAGGCCTGTATTTATAACTATAGTGAATCTTATTTTGGGAAATAAGAATTTTCCAAGGAATCTTTGTTGACAAACCAAGAAGAATTTTCAAATTATAGTGTCATATACACACATGCACATATAAAATGCTATGAACACATACATAATAGATTATTATTTATCCATTTAAAAATACTATTACAGCAGAGCATAAAGATGAGCACATTTTTCATGAAACTCTGCAGGACAGTAGCAAATTAATATGTATTTATGAATATAATAGAATATAATGGCAGAATAGAATAGCTATAATACATAAGATTTTTGTTTGTGACTGGGGATAAAGCAGTGACCTCACATGCCCTAGAGTCAATATACAGTCCTTCATATGAAACAAAACAAAAACATAAGCAAATATTTGTGCATGGAAAAGGCATATTTAGCCTTATTCTTTCCACTGTAGTTTTCCGTTGTCGGAAGTCCATTCTCCAACTAATGAGCCTGGCATCAGGAATTCACCATTTCCTCAGTGCTCTCTCAGCATCCTGTGGTCAGAATTGCTATTGTGTCTCATAGGGTAACTGCAAGTGTCCTCAAATGAAATTCTTGGTTTGTATTTTTGCTCCATTATGACAATATGACTCTTTTCCCTATAGTAGCCATGTGATCTTTTAAGGGTTATCACTACCCTATATTAAGGTCCCATTATATTTTGAAGCAAATCCAAACTCTCAACCAAATTGTCTGTGAAAACAGTTCTCATAGCACCCCACCTCTGTCTTAAGCCAGCCCCAAACACACCTAGCATATTCTCACCCTACAGCTTCTATGCCCACAGCACACTCTTCATTCTTCATAAATGTCCATACCCTGCAACAGTCTCTCTTCCTTAATGGAGCATCCTGACGTTCTTTGCATAGATAACAACTCCACATCAGTTTTTCCTCTGAGGTCACCTCCTCAATACCTTTGTGAAAATGAAGATTATTTAGGCAGCTGGAGAGAATGGTTGTGACACAAGCACGGGGACCTGATTTCAGATGCTCAGCACCCATAGGAAAAAAAAAACAAGGTCTTTTCTGATTTTCCTGTCCAAGGATTCTGTCACCAATCATATCTCTTAACCAGCCTCACCTGTCACTTCCTTCTCTCCACTTCTTATTGCCATTAAAAGCCCAAAGTTGTCTCCTTTGTCATAGCTAGGTCCCTCAAGAAATGTTAACCTTAGCCCCATTTAATAAAAAGTAAATGGAACATTTTGAGTCTACTAAAAAAATAATGGTTTTCTCTATTGTATTTTCTACTTTCTAGAAGTGTGTTATTTTAATTTTATATTTCTTTATTCTGATTTTGGGTGCTTACTGTAGAGTTGGGTACTGAACCCAGGGCATTGAGCATAAGTAGGAAATTGCTCTGCCATTGAACAAAATCCTTAACCCAGTCAGATTTTTTTTTTCTTCAATTTTGCCACATCCGTGCCTATGATTAAACTGGATGTCACATATAAGAATGGAATAGTTGTCTACAGAGAAATTAATTGTACTGGTTTTGTTTACTTCACTTACTTGAAAATATTTTACCATCTCATAACCTTGGACTAATTATATACATTTCAGGCCTGGAGGTTTTCAAGAATTTATGTCACATTCTGCCGCTTCAGAAGTTTGGCAGAATGTAAGTAGCCAGCCGTAAAAATTGACCTTGTTTCTAGAATTCTCCCCAGGGTACAAAGGCATGTCTGTTCAAAGAGAGAAGTCAAACCGTATGTGAAGGCTGACCCATTTGGATCCGACCTGAGCTGTGAGGGAATTCCAGATGATAAGGATGTTTTAGGCATCCTTTCAGGCAAGACTCACTGATGTAGTAAGCAAGACAACTTTCAACTTAACTCAGAATTCCTGTGAATCCCAATCACACCCAGCAGCAAGCACAGCACAGCACCTAGTCTGCCCCCAAACCAAAGCAATTGAGAAAGAAAGGGATCTGCTATTTTATATAACTCAAACTTTACTTTTACATGGTTTATACTTTACCATTCTGGAAGACAGCATCTGATATGACTAGCTGGGTTTAACTCACCATCGATGTCATTGCCTCTCAAAATGTGTATAATATAACTAGTGTCTGTCTACAGTTATTTGTTTGGTAATAATGACTTGGAAGATTGTTATTTCTTAGGCATGTGTTCATTCTCTATTGATGTATTTGTTGTGATTGAGTGCCTGACTCCTCTGGAGTTTGAGCTATTTATGGCGAGAGTCCAAGTCTGAATCAGCATTTTACTCTTAGTACATGACAGAACTTCTGGTATAAAGCTGGTGAGCAATACAGGTTTATTGAATGAGTGCTGCAAAAGCACAATAACCAAAC
>CAJQZJ010014103.1:2820240-2844697 GCA_907164525.1 Lophiomys imhausi | reverse complement strand
ATAAGAAAAAGAACCATTATTTGGACTGAAAGGGAGAGCTGTTGGGGAAAAAAATAAATACCTTAAACTAAAAAAAAAAAAAAAAAAAAAAGAAGGGAAGAGGATAGTGGGGCTGAGGGGGAGGAGGGTAGAAGGGTGGGACTGGACGGGGGAGTAGGGAGGGGATTGTGATTGAGATGTAACTTGAAGAAATAAAAAATAAATTATTAAAAAAAATAATAAATACAAAACAACAGAGGTAATTAGGCCACAGTTATAAGGGTTATATGGCTTAGCGTACATTCCCAATGTCCAGTCCATATGTATTTGGTACCTGACTTTAACATTCTAGTATCTAACCATCTCCATGAGTTTAAAGTTCTATATCTGACTCAACATTCATACTAACTTGCAACACAATTTTAAAAGTATCTTCTTAGATCTATAGCACTCTCTTGACTCTTAAACAACACAAAATTTAATTATGAGACTCTAGCTATCTGTTCTTTAACCACCTCAGAGACCTGAGAGGGATAAATATATCTGATTTTATAGGAAGTACAGGGCCTGCAGCTTCCAAAACTAAGAAATGACATACCAGTGGCTGCCTGGACAGTTCCCATTTTCTCTACATACATTACAGCATCGATCTTCAGTTGTTTGGTCCCGTTTCTCTGACAGATATTGATTGAAGAGCAGGGGTTATGAAGTACTTACCTACCCTGTCTTGGCAGAGCTAGGCTGTCGACTTACCTGCTTCCAGGTTTTGTCCTTTTTGGACAGCATTCTGTCTACAGTTGGAGCAAGGGGCTTTTCCTACCAAGAGATAGGCTTGCGACTAATTCAATCATCTCCCACTGGAGATTCTTCGATGCTCATCTTCTACTTGGAGGAGAATAGGGGGTGCTGTCAGGAGTTGATATGTCTTGATATAAAAAAATCTAAAGTTACAAAAACATCTTTGAATGCCATATTCTGCAGATCTCTTGAGGTTTTTGAAGAGGCCCTTCTATCTCTTATATTAGGGTAAGCAGATGTTTCTTGTCTCTTAGCAGGTTTATTTCTGATTAGCTTAGAAAGTAACTATAATAGGCTGTCATAGTACCTAACAGAATGACCGGCTTGCATAATCATTAGTTTGCATTTCTTAATTATCCTAAACAGTTTATGACAATTAGTAGTAAAAGGCCAAAACATCACATTTCATATTTTTTTCTTTACCTCCTAAACATTCCATCCCATTTCTCTGGGTTGGGGTGTCCTTATATAACAGTCCCTCATCTCAGTTGAGAGGTTGTATGAGGGCCAAGAGCCTCCTCATTCATTGGGGGTCTACGAAGCAGTACCATCAGTGAAAAGTGTCTCATTGCCCGGGAAAGAGAACTACTAAACAAACAAACCAATAAGCAGACAATAGATAAAAAAGACTAAAAAATAGAAAAAAATGTAAATATATATATATATATAAAAAATTAAAAATAAGAAGTCTATGTCCAAGTTCCCTTTGGTGTGTTTGTTGTAGTATTGATACCTTCTACTATATAGCTAAAATACTACTATAAGTGAATAGATGCCATATTTGTCCTTCTGAGTCTGGGTTAGCTCACTCAGGATGAGCTCTTCTAGTTCCATCCATTTGGCTGCAAATTGTATAATTTCATTGTTCCTGATAGCTGAATAGTATTCCATTGTGTAGATGTACCACAGTTTTTTAACCCATTCTTCGGTTGAGGGACATCTGGATTGTTTCCAGTTTCTAGCGAGGCCAGCCTGGGCTACACATTTTTTAAGGGGCTGGAGAGATGGCTCAGTGGTTAAGAGCACTGGCTGCTCTTCCAAAGAACCAGGGTTCAAATCCCAGCACCCACATGGTAGTTCACAACTGTCTGTAATTGCTGGCTTGGTTTGAAAAACCAAACCAAAAAAAAAAAAGCTCAACACTGTCAAGTTGCATCTTAATCACAGTCCCACCTTCCTACGCTCTTCCCCCTCACCTATCTGCTTTTTTTTTAATTTAAGGTATATCTTTTCCCCTCCAGCAGCTCCTCGTTTTAGTACAATAAGAGGCTCTTTTTCTTATAACAATAAATATAATACAAAACAATATGAACAATTAGGTCACAATTATGAAAATTATGAGGTATAACATACATTCCCAATGTCTAGTCCTTATGTGTTTGGCAACTGATATTAATATTCTATTATCGATCTCTTCGAGTTTAAGTTCTATACTTAACTCAGTTTCCATCCTAACTTGCATTACCAACTTTAAAACATCTTCTTAGACCTAGAACATCCTTTTAATTCCTAAACAACTTGCAATTTAAGTGTGAGACTATAATTATCAAGTCTTCAAACACATCAGAGACCTGAGAAGGATAAATATATCTGAATAATCTGGAAGTGCAGAGCCAACAGCTTCCAAAACTAAAGTTTGAGATTTGACTGGCACACTGTGTAGAATGGGATAGGGAGGTTAGAACATTGCTGGATCACATTTATAAAATGTACTTAATTAGTTTCTCATATGTACACAGAGGGAAGGTAGTCCTGAGGGTATGTCCTTCCCCTCAGGTTCCATTTCTAGGAACTTTGCCATGTCTCTCAGAATGATTCTTTGGTCCTTTGTAGATTTGCAAGTAACTCTCACTTAAGTACTTGACCAAATTTTCAAGTCCCTGTTATTTCACTGGAAATTGTAGAAACACTACCTAAAATGACTTCATGTAATGACTGGTCATATAAGTTCTAGGATAATTATAACCTTAACAAATGTAACTACCAAGGTTTCCTCCACATTATTTGCTTTAATTTTGTAATCAGTCAAATGGGCAAACTCTTTGGTACATGAGGTTCTTTGCACATTGTAGGTGATGTAGAGGTCCTCATGGTTTATTCACGAGTGCTTTGATCCATATTTTTAAAGATAAGCTTTTGTATGTTTTTTAAATATGGTTTTATGGAAGATAAACAGAATACTTTTGGAAACAAATTTGGAGGTGCTTTTGCATGATAATTAGTTTAGAAGAATGGATTTGTCTCATTCTTTTTAACATGACTAAAAAGCATAGAAAGCAAAGAAAGGCTTTGAAATTCAGAAACAAGGCCTGTGAGATGCCTCAGCAAATGAAAGTGCTTGTCATTCAATGGTGCCAGCTTGGTGACTTGAGTTCAGTCCCCAGAACCCGCATCAAGGTGGAAGGAGAGGACCAACGCCAAAATGCTATCCTCTGGCACCAACATGTTCAACCTGACACATGCATGTGCATACATACAAATAAGTGTTATATAAACTCAGATGCAAACAAGTGTTCCTTGGAAATCTGGTAGGAAAGTTTTCTTCCATAACATTTTAACTTAGGTGTGGGATCTCTAAATAGCTGGTACTAAGAACTGGATTTTTCCTAACACTGCTTTTATCTGTTTAGAAGTCTTTGTAATTGTTCTTGGTTTCCATTAGAGGAAGTCATTACATATGCTGTCATCCATTCTGTGGGGACAATAAGCCATCAATAAGACCACATCACTGGCAACAGCTTTCGAAACTGAGGGGTGAATCATCCTGTCAGTCACCTCTCTAAATTTAGTAGCATCTGCATGCAAGAGAAGGTCATACAGTATCTACCATTCTCCACATGCCTCCTCCACAATGAACCATCCTTTGCTGTAATTCAACTACCTCACTCACGTCAATGATTTAGCATTTTTAGATCTTTCTTGACTTTAGTAGTGAGATGATGTCATTAAACAGGACATAGTTCTAACATGGTTTTCATTTTTCTTTGCAAGAGTTGTGTTTATAGAAAAATATCAGACCCTTGTAAAATATAGGTAGGGTTTTTAAAAATATTGGAAAGCGTAGCCAATGATCATCATTCATTGCACCATAGTACTCAGAAAACTATGTCCAATTGGCTTGACTTGAAGATTGTTAAAATTAAAGTGCTGGCCATTTTCTCTTCCAGAGACCCTTGAAGGTTGTTTTCAAAGAGCAGTTGAGTGATCTCTGATAATGTGATGTTTCCTCCAGCCATTTCTCCTCCTGCTTGTTTATTTCTACTCAATTTTCTCACACTGCAGATTTCCCTCCCCAGTGTATGATTTGTTAACTAACAGCCATTGTTGAGACTATATGTCAAAGACATTGGTTAAGATGTGTCCTGAAATATGGGTATTTTTAAAAGAGCATTTGTAATTTTATGGAGCATTCCAGAAGTGTTCTGCAAAAACAATGTGAATATAAAAACTATTGTGGCAACAATGTATGTTTGTATTTTTTCTTTAGAAGGGTTATAGATACATCAAGCTTCTGATTGGGCCTCAAATTGTCCCCACTTTGCTACTAATATTTTCAGATTTCCCCAAAGTGATAACTAACATATATATTCTATCAACAGGAAACAGTACAGAGATCTGAAAGATGGCAGATGAACGGAAAGACGAAGGAAAGGTGCCACACTGGACGTCAGCTCCACTGACAGAGGCAGCTGCACACCCTCACCCTCCAGAGATGAAGGACCAAGGTGGGGCAGGGGAAGGGCTGAACAGGAGCACCAACGGATTTCCATACAGAGAGGAGGAGGAGGGCGCCTTTGGGGAGCACGGGTCACAGGGCACCTATTCAGATACCAAAGAGAATGGGATCAATGGAGAGCTGACCTCGGCTGACAGAGAAACAGCGGGTAAGTAAGGGCCACGTCTTTGTGCTTTGTAGTCCGGTCGCTCCGAAAGTGATTTAATTTACAGCAGCCAGTCCTTTCACTCTGCAAGGACTGGGGAAATCCGGTCAGGAGAGAAAGACATCCTACAAAGGCAGGCACAGAGCACCGCGGCAGGCAGTTAGTGTGACTTTCCCCAACTTAGTGTTTGAAGTCTCCATCTTGTTTCCCTATTTAATTTTTACCACCTTAATTTTTACAGGCAAAATACTCAGTGTGTGTATATTTTGCTGTCAGTATTTTAACCCACTGGTGGGAAAATTCACGATATTTTCCTCTTATTGCCTTGAGTGGCATTGGGCCTAAGTCCAACAGATAGATTAGAAGCATATTTCTTTTCAGGGTAGAAAGAACTATGAAATCCACCTCATCTGCCTTCAAAAGATACAAGAGAGAAGGAAAGAGAAGAGAGAGGAGATGAACATGCATGTTCAAATATAGGAAACTTTTCACTATTCTCAGATTTCTAAAACACAATACACAGAGGCTTAAAGAATCCAATAAAACTATTTTTGATGTTTATTTTTATTTTATGTGTATGAGTATTCTGCCAACTCATACTGTCTGTGTACCTTGTGCATGCAGTGCCCAAAGAGGCCAGAAGAGGGGATCAGATTCCCCGGGACTGGAGTTACAGAGGATTGTGAGTCGCCATGTGGTGCTGGTAATAAAACCTGGGTTTTCTGGAAGAGTAAACTCTATAAACTACTGAGCAATCTCCCCAGCCCCAAAATAACTAACTCTTAAGTGCTTCTTTTTTAAAGGACTATCATAGATACCATCCTAAATGGCCCATAAGCTTAAAGCATCAATGACCTAGAAAAACACTCCCTTACAATACAGCATTCTTCATCATCATTTCCCTTCTTTCTGTAATTCAGAAAATTTTAAAATTCATGTATTTGAATTTACAGACAGCAGCTTATTTCTTTAAAAGTCTGGACATACTGCAAGTAGTAAGATAAAGCCCTGTCCCCTTCAAAGCTACCCCTTACTTATTTGAAGGTTGGTTTCTGTACCTCACTAATTAGACCATGATGCTTATCTACTGTACACTACTGTACTGTGGGTTGCCATAGTGATGTTTTCACAAGGTTCTTGGTACACACACATATAATTTGTACATATGGTATGTGTCTGTATATAAGTGTTTACATTTGTGTGTGTAAATATATATATAGGCACATTGATTTTAATAAAGAAGGATTGAAGACATTTTAAATGATACAAGAAAATACAAAATACATAGTATGAAAATTTAAAGAACAAGGTTAGTGTATTTTAGTAATATTTTCTACATACTAAGTGTTGTATTACCTTACATACAAAATATGATGCCCAGACTCCATGGATCTGAGGCTGTCATGGCAAATGACCTCTATGTAAATTAATTTGGATAAAAATCACAGAGTGTTAAGTGCCAAATGAGAAGTATGGAAAGGTGAAGTTTAAAAGGGTTTGTTTTCACTTAGGGCAAATCTTCCCAAATGTGTCCTGGGGTGCCAAATAAATTCACGGCAATGCAGCAAGACAGTATAAATATTCAATGAAGTACAGGTAACTCAGCCTCTGTCAAACACTGTATAAAACATTAGCTTGTGACAGTTCTGTTTCAGCATCAGCACACATTATATCCCTCTTAAAGATTGCATATCTTCTCCACTAAGTTGAATGTTGGGCAGTTGCTTTGATGCAAAGTCAGGGCCCTGCAGCATTCTGTGAGAGTAGAAAAAGAGGATGGTGTGGCAAGACCTTGACGGAGCCAGGAAACTGAGAAGCTGTGTAGGGCTCCAAGGGGACATGCATCTAATTAATAAGAAACAATGACTGAAAATGAAATAAAAATGTTTGTCTTCTATGGTTGCACAGAGGATTATAAAAATACTACAAATTGTATAAAGCCTGTGCTCAAACACATCATATCTGTTAGGTACCACCATTACTGGTGGCAGCAGTGGTTCTTGAACAAGGACTTTTTATCTATAGTTGAATACAGTGTTACTTGCTGAAGGTGAGATTCCACACGGAAAGGACTTTGATAGGTTTGAGCTATAAAGGATGAAGACAAGATACAGCATCATGGTTAGAAAGCAAGAAAGGGATAATGGTACAATGATAGGCAGACCAAGAGTTACCTTTTCATCACATCCTGCGACTCATGGCTTTGCAGCTACAATGCTCAATAAATGTGTTGGGCTGGTGACTGCATAAGAATAGGCAAATATATCTGATTTTTGAGAATAGGCAAATATATCTTGATTCCTAAACAACTAAAAATTTAGCTATGAGACTCAAGCTGTCTATTCTTCAACCACCTCAGAGAGCTGAGAAGGATAAATATATCTGATTATATAGGAAGTGCAGGGCCTGCAGCTTCCAAAACTAAGAAATGACAAACCAGTGACTACCTGGACAGTTCCCATTTTCTCTCCATACATTCCAGCATCAGTCTTCAGCCTTTTGGTCCTGTTTCTCTGACAGACATTTATTGTAGAGCAGGGATTATGAAGGACTTACCTACCCTGTCTTGGCAGAGCTAGGCTGTCGACTTCCCTGCTACCAAGTTTTGTCCTTTTTGGACAGCAGTCTGTCTGCAGTTGAAGCAAGGAGTTTTTTCTTGCCAAGAGATAGGCTTGCCACTAATTCAACCATCTCACACTGGAGATTCTTCGATGCTTATCTTCTACTTGGAGTAGAATAGGGGGTGCTGTCAGGAGCTGATATGTCACGATATCAAAAAAAAATCTTAATTTAGGACCACATCTTTGAATGCCATATTCTGCAGATCTCTTGGGTTTTTGAAGATGCCCTATCTATCTCTTGTATTTAGATAAGCAAATGTTGCTTGTCTCTTAACAACTTGATAACTGAGTAGCTTAGAGAATATCTGTGATAGACTGTCATAGTAGCTAACAAGGTGACATGCATGCATGACTAGGAGTTTGTTTTTCTTAACTATCCTAAACAGTTTAAGACGGTTGGTATCAAGAGGTTATGAGCTTTGAGACTTTTTAAAAGATGAGCATCCATGGTCAATTTATTTTTGTTCTTGTGCACTGAGACCAGGGTAGAGGGCAGGGCATGTTAGATGGCAATAATATTTTAATTTTACTCATTTATACTTGTTAGATGTTGTCTCCTGCCATACAACGTAAAGCCAAGCCCATAGGAATGTGGGTGGAATTTTTTTCTCAACTCTAATTTTGATGTTTTGCTTTTCTGTACTAAAAGTATCCTTTTTAAAGCCATGTCATGGGAGCATGTAAGAACATGTGAAGCTATTCAGAATCAAGCCACCTAAGCAAAAGGGTAGGGTTTTTTCTTTTTCGTTTTCAAGTGTTTTCCAAAGCATAACTGAGAAGAAAAATATCTTGTAATACTCCACTCTTCTTTTGAACTTTATTAAAGACAGCAAGAGAAATACATTTTGGCCCCCACAGAGTTCCAAACCAGAGTGACAATTAGACACATCATCTGTAAGTTCCTTATCCAGGAGCTAGGCTCAAAGTTAATAGAATTCATGTTAAAGTAGCATGAGCTTGCATGCAAAGAAGGCAGAAAGGCTGGTTTTTATCTCTAAAATTAATAAATTTTTGTACATAGAAATGTATACGCTTTGGTCAGAACATCATTACAGGAAGGAGAAGTATTCAAAGTTATCTTTCAAGTGACATTTTAAGGATGTGGAGACACAGTTTCCATAGTCAGTGTACTCATGACTTGGCATTGTAACTGGTTTTCACTTCATTTGGTGTCCTGTTGTCTATGATATCGGATCTTACACTCACTCAGTCCAATTACAAAACCATTTTAATATAATGTTTGCTAATTGTAAAAGCTAGATCTGCAAAGTATTAATTAATTCTACATTCTTCCTTTTTCTGAAAACCATTATCTAGCCAGAGATAGAAAAGTCTCTAATCCCTCTTCATTCCTCAAGGGTTGCTTGAAAAACTGGAGTCTGCTCTTCTTATCTGCTCATCCATGGACAGAGTCAACTGTGAATTAAATGAATTTGAAAGAAACTGTGTTTGGACAGAAAAACTGTGTTTTAATGGAGTATATCAATTATCAAAATAGAATTTATATGCTGTATCCAGTATTATAAGCAGTCTAGAGATGATTTAGGGCATATGTGAGGATTGCAGAGGCCTTGTACAAGCATTATGACATTTTTCGTAAGGACTTGAACAACATATTTTGATGTTGCAATGATCTTCAAGTCATCCATCCCTTCCCCCACCCCTCACCACAAGGACACAGAAAGACAACTGTGTACTTAGAACCACAGCTTGGAAATCTGTATGGATCATGAGCTTCCACATGGCTCTTCCATTCATATAACATCATGCTTTGATTATATTCTATAATTTTGAGATGTCGACAAAGATATCTGCCATTAGTGTTTTCATTTTCAAATGAAAACAATGAGGATACAGGCTATTTAAATGAATCAGAGATGTTCAGTTAGAAGATGAGGGTGTTGAATTGAGAATCCAGTGGCCAGGAATCCCATGCAACTTGGTTTCATTCTGAATTGTCCTTTCCCAAGAAGAGACATGTAATTTTTGTGTATACTGTACCATTTATTTACCTTCTAAGCAGGCTGCTGACTATCAAGGCTTTCAAGATTCCTTTAGATTGGTGTTATTTTTCATGTCTCTCAGAATTAATCTTATAAATATCAGCCTTTCTCCTTTATTGGAAAACATTAATGGAGTCTGGCCATTGCCTTGCCGTGGTTGCAGATAATACAACAGTTCTTTGGAAGGGATCCAGAAGACGAGATTTCACGCCCATGCCTCCTCAGGTGCAGTCATCACCTGAGAGCATTTGCTGCAGGGTCCAGGCTTCTTACTTTGTAGAAGAGGTCTCCTCCATTGCCCTCTGCAGCTGCCTGCCATGGCAGGCAAAGTGCACATTTCTGCTGCGGAACTTTATAGTCACACTCCTGCAGCATGACATAAAATCATAGCGTGATTCTCCATTTCCTCCTAAGTAGAGAAAGAAAGGAGGCAGAGAAGAAAAGGATACTTGTAGGCAGACTTTGGTGACTTCAACTGTCTTCCATCATGATGCTTTGAAAACTAATAGGAAAAAACCAAGTTCCCGGATGAAGTGACTCTTTTTTGGATATCACTTGAGATAAATGTAAAAGCTGAAGGACATTTCTTTTTTTTTTTAAATAATTTATTTTTTATTTCTTCAAGTTATATCTCAATCACAATCCCCTCCCTACTCCCCCCTCCAGTCCCACCCTTCCACCCTCCTCCCCCTCATCCTCTTCCCTTCTTTTTTTTTTTTTTTTTTTTTTTTTTAGTTTAAGGTATTTATTTTCCCCCCAACAGCTCTCCCTTTCAGTCCAAATAATGGTTCTTTATCTTATAACTATAAATACAATACAAAACAACAGAAATAACTAGGCCACAATTATAGGAGTTATATGGCTTAGCATACATTCCCAATGTCTTTATCTTACTCATTCCCCACAGTGCCTTCTTTTGTGGCACACCTACATTTTCAGGTATATTTTCTGGGTCTGCATCTACCACCCAGGAAATGGTATAACCTTCTCTACATTTTAACATCCCCATAACTCCAGCAGCCCCGTGACTGACAAACCCAAAAACATAAAATTATTGTTGCAGAGACTACATATTGAATCTGGGGGAAAAAATACATAATGGGAGCAAAGATTGGCGTCACTTACATGCAAACAGCAAATAGCTCTAAGCTTCTCCCTGTTCTCTCTTTTCAACCATAGAAAACTGAAACCTGCTTTTTGTTACCATCTTATCCTCCCTGCCTTCATTTCTAAATTGAGATCCACCTTTAAATACGAACTACTGTATATACTACATTAATGTACATAGAGCAAAATAGTGCAGCACCATTTCTCCAGCAAAATGACTAAAGCTATCTGCATAGGCCCCTGAGGCAAATAAACAAGCAGGCCTAACAATACAAGAGGTTGCAGATTTTCTTCTTGTTGTTGCTATGCCAACCACTCATTGCTCTGGCTGCCATTTCCCTAGGCTCCGCAGAGAGAGGCGTGTGCAGAACAGTTACTTAGCATTCAAGGGTGGATCTGCAGAAAAACACACAGCCTCACACTGCAAAGCGTCTAGCCTGGCAGCACCGGTGGATGCGACCAGACAAATGGGAATCTTTTCAATACTTTCCTCATGAAGGTTAGGCATGTGGACTAGAAAAAGTGAGAGGGATGTGGATCCTTTTTAATTAAGGTAGTTTCGTGAGGTTTGTATATATTGTGTTTGCTTTGTCCTGTGTGGTCTCCAGCAGATGAAGCGGGTGTGGGTGTTCGGTTCTGTCATACGATGGGGCTTATGTTGATGGCTGCTGGGTCTGAGCCTATCAAGACAGCTTACATGGACAGGGTCATGAAGAATGATGACTCTTGGTCCTGGGAAGGAATGGGCTTGTATACACCACGTAATCGCAGCTAGAGCTTCTACGATTTACACAATAGAGGAAGGGCTGAGCACTGAACAGAGTTTTAATTTAGATATGCATATCGGTGGTTCTTCCATCATGTTGCTTCTCAGTCAAAAGTCAGAGTGCAATGACCTTGTCTTAAGCCACTAATTCTGAATCAAAATATTGGAAAAATTGGTTTATTGAGAGTGTTTCAATTAAACCCAGTGACTCAACATATTGAAGTATTGTTTTCTTTCTTGGAATTTCAAATGCCTACAAACTTTTACATTGAGAAGAGCAAAGCTGTGTCACAGAATATAATGTGGTAGTATAAAATTCTGATTTATTTGCACACAGTTACCTATGTTGTGTTCTGGAATGCCCCCCATGCATTGTGGGACCATCTCATTTGTCTTGATTTCCATTAAATAACACAACCACACCAGGAATGATATTTTTTAAAGTATTTTTGTCAGACCCTTTGGCTTATTGACACTTGTAAAAGCCATTCTACTGAATCTGAGTTATTACCAAGACAATAGAATTATGATAAGAATAATTTG
The DNA here is from genome assembly GCA_907164525.1 of Lophiomys imhausi. Taxonomy (NCBI): domain Eukaryota; kingdom Metazoa; phylum Chordata; class Mammalia; order Rodentia; family Muridae; genus Lophiomys; species Lophiomys imhausi. The sequence continues at coordinate 2,832,999 of CAJQZJ010014103.1, read as the reverse complement.
AGCCAATATTATACATATATATGTATAATTTAAGTATATTTATGATTTTCAGACTTTCTATTCTGTATTTTCTAAAATCTTGACATGGTTTCTCCTCTCTAATTTGCTGTTATATTTTGTCATTGTGATTTCTCTCATTGCTTTCCAATTTCTAAGTTGAAAAAAAAAAAACTCCTTTTGGAGAAAATTTTTCACCATTTCATAAAATCTTTTTCATTTAAAATGAATATGAAAAAATAATCAGTAATGAAAGTGAACCTTTTGAGATTAATTTCTAGAGTTTGCTAAGCCTTTGATTTGATTAGTATTATAGAGGACCTTTTGATGTTCCCTCTATTTCTAAATATTGTCTCCTCTCAAAACAAAAAAGGAGAAAGAAAGAGAAGAAGAGAGGGGAAGGAGAGAAATGCGATAGTAATTTTTAACAACAATTTTTAGGTATCTTGAAAATATATGTATCATCAAGCAATAATGTGTCGTTTGAATTGTATAGTAATTTATATTTATATATCCATGGATCCACAAATATTAGCCACCTTGACAAGTTGCTAGTTTATGTCAGAAAAGTATGTGGCATTGAATGTCAAGTATTTGGGCTTTGAGTTCACTTTTGTTGCAGTTGGATGATTCCGAGTATATGGGGAAAACTTGGCAGTCAACACTCCCCTCTTTCTTTCACAAACTACTTAGATCCAGTGATTTTTCTGCTTTGGTGTGTAGAGCCTTTCTCCCTTCCTCCCGGTACCTTCATGCTTCATTGCTCCTTAGCACGCTACATAGAGCATTTGCACCTGCTCTCAGAGGAATATGGAAATTTATATCAAAAGCAGATGAACAGAACTGGTTCTGCCTTACAACCCTGGCACTTTCAGCCTTACTGAACAGGCATTGTGAGTCCTTGGGGAAAAGACTGAACCACATGCTACCAGCTCAACATGCAGCAACTCTCAGCAAATGAGCCACACTACTCAGCTACACTCATAAAAAATACAGTTCTAATCTAGCTAAGCTGCTAAGCGGGGGGGGGGGGGGGGGGGGGGGGGCTGGTTGAGAGAAAAGCATATGCCTTGGGCTGTCTTTCAGCCTGGAACAGCCATGCAAATAAATGCTAGGCATTTACCACAATAGGATATGAAAGTAAAAATGTCTGTAATTAAAATTTGCTGCAAGAATATTCAGAACTTTACAAAGCATGATACTTAGATAGGTGAATCAAAATTCCAGGTCAGTGCATCTATAGTAGAGCAGCCTGAACATTAGATTTGAGTCAAAATCGGAAGTACAGATTAGAACAGTACTGACAGTGAGTACTTCCTTCCTTTGTGGGCATCTCCAGCCTGAAGGATCTGTCCTCTGACTGGACTGAAAACCTTCTTTTTGTATCATAGTTACATGGTACCCAGGAAACCTGTGATGGTTTCATACTAGAGCAGTATTATCTGACACAATGGGAAAACCTTTGAGAAGGGCTCTGGGAAGTCTACCTGCAAAGGCAAAGAGCTTCTGTGACCTCACTCTGCTGGGGCTCTCCTAGACTCCTGGAGAGACTATGGTTACATGTTACTAAGAGCATCCTTTCTGGAGTCCATCTATTGAGGTTACTTGTTAACTACTTTTTATTCCAAGACTATAAATGCTTTCAACCTGTGCTTTATTTTTCTCTCTTCTTTTTAACATATATTAGTCTACTTATTTCCATGTATAGATGCTAATAAATATTTTAATTAATAGAGAAAGAGATTGAGAATCCATGTACGGAGTTAGGAATGGAAACCCCATAGACAAAATTGTGCTGAAAAAAAAGAGGATACTGCAGTCTGAGCAATGTATTTGTAAGAAAGAGTGAGTTAGAATGATACACTGAGAATATAAGAATAAATTGAGAATCTATGAGAGGAAGCTGGATTCATTATAAAGATGAGAAAGCTGTTGGTTTCAGTAGAAAGTAATTAAGGGGATCTCTATAATACTTCAGTGGGGAAAATATTACCAGATGTGACTTTCCCTGATAGTGAGACTGTGGGTTGGAGGGCTGGGAATAACACAAACATGTAACACATCTAATCAGAAGTATTTGCTTGGTGACTGCTGAATTGGAAATAATATGAAAGTTAAGATCAGTAACCTTCTGAGAGACATAAAACTCTAACAGATAAGAATCATATAGTTGCTGAGTAATTCTTTATTTTCATTTTTGCAAAATTAAACCCAATTTAACATTGGCCTGCCTTGAAAACATGTCACCAAAATAGCTTGAGATTCTAGGTCAAGAATACAACAAATCTCAATTCTGATATAAAGGACAGCTTGGGCTTTGGAGCATATTATATGTTCTCTGTCATGGGCTTAATTGTACTCTGTTGAGGGAGTATAGCAATACTGACTTAGAATATTATTACCCTAATTTTGAAAGTCACCCAAGAAAACTGTGACTGAGCAAACTATGAATGAGGAAACCATTTTTCCTGTTTCATCTCTGAGTCTATGAAATGACTTGCAAATGGTAAGGCTTTAGACAGTAAACAGTATCTCTGTGTTGAAATCAGAGAATCATACACTGACTATAGGAAACATAACTTTTGCTTGTAGACAGGGCTGAGCAATGAGCCTAGGACTGTGTTTACTGTGAGTTGCATCCTCAGCCTAGGAAAAGGTTGTGGAAAGTTGTTGTTGTTTCAATTAGATGTACTTACTTTGTCTTGTTGTTTAAAGGGGAGAAACTCCCTGTGATGCATCCTTTTCCTTTAATTTTCTATAACAGATTGAGCTTTAAATACCTATTTCCTTTATAAACAGCACAGAAGACCAAAAAAAAAAATGGGTTGAATAGTGTTTTCTCCTTGGAGTGTGGTGCATTTGAGTGCCCAAACTCATCATTTTCCTCTAAAAACTGGCTATTGACTGCTGTCAGCTTGAAAAGCAAAGATTGAAACTGCAGCATTGGAAAGACTGGAATGGGGATTGGAATGTAGCTCAGCGTAGTCTTACTGGCTGGATGTGTGAGACAGCAGGTTTAATCCCCAGCACTGAAAAATAAAACCCACTAGACTGCTGTTGCCATTCTTGGAGCTTTTCTAAAAGACATCACACATGTTCATCTATGAAAACTGCCTTGTCCCTTCTTTCTCCCCTACCCCTTTTTTTGGGTTGTTTTTGTTTGTTTCTTTGTTTGTTTTACTTGAGGACTATAGACACACACCACTGAGTTCTAAAAATTGAACTTCTCCTCAAAAAACAAAGGACTATGTTGACTCAGAATTATAGAGCATGTTAGATATTATCCTTAAGCCATTTCTTACCTAATTCTTTAAAATCCTTATTTAAATAGGAAACCCATTAGTACATTTGCAAGCCAAAGTGTAACCAGTATGAGAAATCATAATTTAAAAGGGAAAGTTCATCGAGTTGGGACAGCAGTTGCCCCATTGTCAGAAAGTATTCAGTGCTGAAAATTCTCAGCAGACCACATTTAACTTGTATATCTGATCAGTGTGGGATTATGCTCAAGAACTTGCTGTTGGTGTCATAGGTCTCCTTTCTAACTGGATATAAAATTGTATTTTATATCCAGTATCAATTCACAACTTTGAATTTAGTATTTTAATGTGAAAACATATCATCCATTTTGTATTACCTTGAGAAAATATTGAGCATCTCTTCACTGAGAGAAAATGTTCTGAGGTTTCTGGACCTTGAGTAGCAATGCCCTCAGCTCTCCTGTGTGACAGAAGTGAACGTAGAACGTCTACGTAAGCCTAAGGCCTCAAGATTCACCAGACCTGAGGGAAAATAAATTAACAAATTGTGACAAGATATTTTAGAAATTCTGTCGTATTGTAATATTGAAATATCCTATTTCTCTTTCTTTTTTTTTTGTTCCTTTGCTTTTTTTTCCGTTTTTGTTTTCATTTTTCAAGACAGGGTTTTTCTGTGTATCTTTGGCTGTCCAGGAACTTAATCTGTAGAGCAGGCTGGTCTTGAACTAAGAGATCTGCCTACCTCTGATTCCCGAGTGCTGGGATTAAAGATGTGCACCACCACCACTATTAAAACTTTGAGATATCCCTTCATTATGGTCTACAGATTTTCAGATAAGACACTAATTAGTATAGGAAGGACTGTATTAAAATTTCTCTTTCTATGAGTTTTGTTGAACCAAGTCACCATGTCTCTTTGTTTCATGTTACATTTCCCAATTATATAACAAGACTACACTGGGGGAGAAGCAGAGATGGTTCTCGAGCCTCTTGGGAGGTTTTGCTTTACCTTTTCTTCCTTAGGAAAGTAAACCCACACCACCAATTTCCATAAAACACTCTTGAGGGTTGGAAGGTCCCCATAGATGTTGAGGATCAGTGGCTCATCAATGCAGATGGTATGAAAGCAAGTCAGAGAAGCCAGACAGTCTTAGATACACTCTTAGAAATAGGAATCAGTTAATTATCATTGACATAGTTTTCTGTGAAAGTTGTAGGGTTTTGCAGGAAATCTGAGTTTCCACATCCTCAGGAAGCCCCACTAATCTCTTCCATAGGATTCTGATCTGCATACTAATTGGAGCTCTTTCTATGATTATAGAATATAGCATAGGCTTCAGCATCACATTCCTATCCAACTACTCTAAGCAAAGTGCTGAAGTAAATAAAACATGCTTTGAGGACTTTCCTCTTGTTTTTCTCAATTCTGTTTCCTTGGTTTCTTTAAGTTTTCAGTGATCATGGGCTCATATGTAAGCTATTGACCCTCTTCCCTCTCACCAAGCCCACTCACCTTTCCCACAGCATACCCACCCAGATGACATCCCGTCTTTCATAATTCACTCTACCACTCAGTCAAAGTGCACCATTCTCTTTCTGCTGGGCTCCTAACCAAGGGATAAGTACAGTAATAGAGAGTGAAGTAAGTAAATATTAATACAGATTGAAAAAAAGTAAACAACACTGAATCAGGGTCTCCTATGTAAAATTTTATTTTAATAGATCCCCTGGCTATATTCTATGCATCCTTTGTAAGTGTGTACAGATATGTTTTGGGGTGGTTCCTGCTTGTTCCTTACATATCTTGCATAATGAACCTTTTGTATTTTATGGTTGAAGGGTTGCTTTCATCACTTCAGAACAAAAATTAATCATTACCTCAGAATATTTTTGACAGGAAGAAATTTTTAGAAATCAAAGATTTTCTTTTTATTTTCATGATTATATCAAGCTACAAAGGCAGTATTGGACTTTACATTTATTTTCCTACTTAAAACTATGCTCTTGGAAAATATTTCCATTTTCCTACTAATTGGTCCTAGAAGAATGTGTTTAACATTCATCAGTTATGCTTGTTCAGAAGTTTTCAGTGAAGGTATCCATTTGTGTTCTGCTGTTCTTTTAACTATATTATTACTAATATATTAATTATGATTAATTATATAAAGTTAATAATTAATAATATATTAATTAATAATAGAATGTTGCTTACATGTATACTCCTCATATTTCATTTTTTTTATCATAGGTATTTCAATTATCATAATTCATTGTACTTAAGATTATGAACAATGGTTCTATGTATATATGCCATTATAATTTGAATTAAAAAAGAATTACTGTAAGTAACTTATAATCAAGTCTCTTCAAGTGTGGGTACAGAAAATATGAATGAGCAACATTTTATTCAATTATTGTGTCTGAATAAACTTTGTGCTAGAATATGGACAATCACTTACTTAGTTTGTAGTTCATGAAGCAAAGCTGATGCTGCTGAGAATGGCAAACTCACTCTCAGAAATGTGTTAGGACTGCACTCTCAATCAAACCGTACTGACAAAGATGTCATGTTACCTTCCCCAAATGCTGTTTGACTGTACTCTCTGATATATGTGAACAAAGTAATTTTCCTATTAAGGTATTCTTAAATTATATAAGATCTCCCAAAACCTGGTCAAGTTATGCTGAAGATAAGCAAAGGAGAGGAAGCAAATGTTCACTAACTTAATGGATTTAATCATATTATTATAGCGCAGGTTACAATGGAAAAAAAACTGTATTTAGGTAACTAGTAAAGACTATTTCTGATATAAAGAGAATTTATATTTCAAAATATCATCCCAATGACTTTTAAAAAAAAATCTAGATCATTTTTCCATTTTATAATTACATTATTTCCGTTGGACATTTGCAGGTTTTGCGGCTACCGAAACATTACCTTCCTCATATGAAACTCTGCATTCACTCCTGGTGCCCACGCCTCTCATATACTATCTAGAAACAAATGAACCCTTAAAAGCAGGAAGAAACTCCTATATGAATCAGTGTTCTCACATACAGACATGAATGCACATGTACACACATGTATGTTTTATTTATTCCACGGTTATTCCTTTTATAGGTAGATCTATTCAAGGTCTCATTGTTTTACCAATAATTTATCCTCACATTAATGTTTCTAATAATCTTTTATAATTATTTTACAGTGTAGAATGTTTTGATACTAGCAGAGAATACACTACAAGTTCCAAAAAAAATCTGCAAAGAATAGTACAGTTTTAATAACATAGAACATAGAACATTTAAATCCTCCATTTGGCATTATCAATCTCTCAGTGCTAAAATGATTATATTTAATTTGTTGGGATTAAAGCTGTTTGAAATTTTTAGGAACTAAATTCTTCATTAAATGTATTTTTCATCCAATTAATTTAGATCAGTGAAATATTATACTTAATTATCAAATTTCAAGTAACAATATAATTACATGTAAGTATAGTAGTACTAGAAATCCCCCTGAATTTTTAACTAGAACGTGTAAGCATGAAGCTAGATTGGGATCATATTCACTTAACTTTGTGTCTTTTGCTCAAATGCTTTTCTCTGTATTTCCACATGGGCTAGTAAACTTGTGAATAAAATGTCCCAGTAGGTGCTGTTGCGATCTATGCTTTTCTGGTTATTTTTGACTCAATACTTAGCATCCTTAAGTTATATCCTCTTCCTGGTATCTATCTTAGTTTGCTACACCTTTCTCTTTAACCAAATTTGAAAGCAAGGCCAGTCCAGTCAAATCTCTAAAGACTTCACTTGAGTATGCGAAGGTATAATCTAGGTTGGATTATGGATTTCAACACATAGGTTGAGGTGGGGAGAGTTGGGAGGAATAGATAGAGCAATGGCTCATCAGTTAAGAGTGTGGTGTGTGCTGTTCTTACAGAAGATCAGGAGATCAGCTTCAAGCATCCAATCAGATGGCTCACAACTGACTCTAATTCCTGTTCCAGGGGATCCAATGCCTCTGGTCTCCATGGACACTTGCTATCAGCTGCACATACCCACACACCGAAATATACACCTGCATATAATTTTTTTTCAATCACCTAATTCTATTTTTTAAGAGAAGGGCGCTCTTCCCATAATCAGAATCCCTACTTGTTTTAACATGGATATCAAACAGGAGGTTTTATGAGTGGCCATAGAAGAACCAGTCAAAAACCTGTGGCCAGGAAGGGAAAATCAGAAAGAAGAAATACAAAATATGTTCTTCCATAAGATTGCCCTGTGTGTAAACAAATCAAAGACAATTGTGCTCAGTGGTGCCAGGTCTCATCTTTGTATCTCCCACCAATGGCTAAGCATCCTTACATTGTCTACAGCAGGTACAAAATAGACTCCCTTCAAAAGCAAGCCAACAAACAACCCAAAACCCCAAACTTCACACAACTGTGATTTCTTTACTTAAATGTCTGTTTCCATAAGTTGACTTTACTTGGAATGCACTTGCCCCCTTAAATAAGGTAGAGCTTTGTTTCAATCAGCATATCTTTAGGAGAAAATAGCTACTGAGCCAAGACATGTAGCTCCCACATTGCCCTGTTGTGATGCTGTGCATCAGTGCAAGTCTGAGGGTAGGGTATGTCGGTGCTGGCCTCCTTAAAGCAAAGATGCCAGGGAATAAACATAGATGAGGAAACTTCCTTATGATTCTGTGAAGAGGCATTTGAGTGTATACCCAGAAGTGGTATAGCTGGGTCCTGAGGCAAAGCTATTCCAAGTTTTCTAAGATATCCCCAGACTGACCTCCATAGTGGTTGCACAAGCCTGCACTCCCACCAGCAATGGAGTAGGGTACCCCTTTCTCCACACCCTCGCCAGCATGTTCTGTCATTTGAGCTTTTGATCTTAACCATTCTGACAGGTGTGAGATGGAATCTCAGAGCCATCTTGAGTTGCATTTCTCTGATGATTAAGGATGTTGAGCATTTCTTCAAGTGTCTCTAGCCATTAGGGATTCCTCCTTTGTGAATTCTCTATTTAGCTCCATCCCCCATTTTTTGATTGAATTATTTGGTTTCTTGGCATTTAATTTCTTGAGTTCTTTGTAGATTTTGGATATTAGCCCTCTGTCAGATGTGGGGTTGGTGAAGATTTTCTCCCAGTCTGTAGGCTGACGTTTTGTTCGACAACCCAGATGTCCCTCAACCAAAGAATGGGTTAAAAAACTGTGGTACATCTACACAATGGAATATTATTCAGCTATCAGGAACAATGAAATTATGCAATTTGCAGCCAAATGGATGGAACTAGAAAAGCTCATCCTGAGTGAGCTAACCCAGACTCAGAAGGATGCATATGGCATCTATTCACTTATAGTAGGATTTTAGCTATATAGTAGAAGGTATCGATACTACAACTAACACACCAAAGGGAACTGGCACATAGACCTTTTTTTTATATTTTTTTCTTTTTTTTTCTATTTTTTAGTCTTTTTTATCTATTTGTCTGCTTATTTGTTTTTTAGTTCTCTCTCCCGGGCAATGAGACACTTTTCACTGATGGTTCTGCCTCGTAGACCCCCAATGAATGAGGAGGCTCTTGGCCCTCATACGACATCTCAACTGAGATGAGGGACTATTATATAAGGACACCCCACCCCAGAGAAATGGGGTGGAAGGGTTAGGAAGTAAAGAAAAAAAATTAAATGTGATGTTTCGGCCTTTTTACTACTAATTTTCATAAACTGTATAGGATAATTAAGAAATGCAGACTAATAGTTATGCAAGCCAGTCATTCTGTTAGGTACTATGACAGCCTATTATACTTATTTTGTAAGCTAATCAGAAATAAACCTGCTAAGAGACAAGCAACATCTGCTTACCCTAATATAAGAGATAGATAGGGCCTCTTCAAAAACCTCAAGAGATCTGCAGAATATGGCATTCAAAGATGTTTTTGTAACTTTAGATTTTTTTTTTTTAAACATTTATTTATTTATTATGTATACAGTATTTGCTCTACATATATGCCCGGGCACCAGATCTCAATGTAGATGGTTGTGAGCCACCATGTGGTTGCTGGGAATTGAACTCAGGACCTTTGGAAGAACAGCCAGTGCTCTTAACCTCTGAGCCATCTCTCCAGCCCAACTTTAGATTTTTTTATATCAAGACATATCAACTCCTGACAGTACCCCCTATTCTACCCCAAGTAGAAGGTGAGCATCGAAGAATCTCCAGTGGGAGATAATTGAATTAGTCGCAAGCCTTTCTCTTGGTAGGAAAAGCCCCTTGCTCCAACTGTAGACAGAATGCTGTCCAAAAAGGACAAAACCTGGAAGCAGGTAAGTCGACAGCCTAGCTCTGCCAAGACAGGGTAGGCAAGTCCTTCATTACTCCTGCTCTACAATCAATGTCTGTCAGAGAAACGGGACCAAACAACTGAAGATCAATGCTGTAATGTATGGAGAGAACATGGGAACTGTCCAGGCAGCCACTGGTATGTCATTTCTTAGTTTTGGAAGCTGCAGTCCCTGTACTTCCTATAGAATCAGATATATTTATCCCTCTCAGGTCTCTGAGGTGGTTGAAGAACAGATAACTAGAGTCTCATAATTAAATTTTGAGTTGCTTAGGAGTCAAAAGAGTGTTATAGATCTAAGAAGATGCTTTCAAAATTGTGTTGCAAGTTAGTATGAATGTTGAGTTAGATATAGAACTTTAAACTCATGGAGATGGTTAGATAGTAGAATGTTATTTGTTAAAGTCAGGTACCAAATACATATGGACTGGACATTGGAAATGTACGCTAAGCCATATAACCCTCATAACTGTGGCCTAATTACCTTTGTTGTTTTGTATTGTATTTATTATTATAAGAGAAGCAGCCATTTGTTGGACTGAAAGGGGAAACTGTAGGGGGAAATAAAATATACCTTAAACTTAAAAGAAAAAAAAAGGGAAGAGGATGGGGGGTTTGAGTATGGGAGGGTGGGACTGGAGGGGGAATAGGGAGGGGACTGCGATTGAGATGTAACTTGAAGAAATAAAAAATAAAGGAAAAAAAAGATGCCAGGGAAACAAACAAACAAAACCCTCCAACAGTCTGCTCTTTAAGTGCTTCCATCGTCAACTGATTCAAGGAAATACTTTCAGAGGAGCCATTTACTCTCCAAATTAAGCAGGAAGAAACAAGGAATTTTACTTTTTTCCCTCCGTCTTCTTGGTGAATTTATGGAGGGTGTTTGTTTAGCAGAGCACTTCGAACTACACAGTGCCTTCCTTGTTGACTAGATTCCAGCAGCAGCAGTAGCAATTAACATTTGTCTCCTAGGCAACCATTTTGTTCCCTACTGAGAAAAACCTTCCTGACAGAAGCATTCTGTCTTAGATTGTTTTGTTTTCCTTTTTCACCAAGTGTACGGTAGACTTATTTGTCATTTCTTTTAACACGCCTTTATCATACCCACGATGCTTCAAAGCAGAAACATTCGGTGGTTTTTATATCCATATGGTTGAATTCACTGTCAATGCATTTTGGTTCACTTCTAACAAGCTGCAAGAAATCAACAAAAATATGTGTCCAGGCATGGACTGAATTGCTTGCATTTTGTGTTGACAGTCTAACTGGTGGACCATTGCATGTTCAAGAGGCCCAGCTGGTCCTGATCCAAATCCACAGGCTGCACTTTCAACAACAATTATTAGGTCAACCAACGATGTTGCATCTTCACTCAAGAAGCAGTTTAGGATCTTCAGAGCTGTTGAGAGATTGCCAACTCTATCAATTTTATTAGCTAACTGGGTTTTAGTATGTTAATATCATAGTAAACAAAGTAAAAGATCTGCTAAGCACAGATTGTGCACCGGCCTTTAAAAATTTGCCATAATGAAGACTGTGAACCAAAAGGTCCTAGTGATGGTGTAGTGTGAATGGCCTGCTAAAGGAAAACAAAAGGCTGGAACAGCTGTAATTGTGGCACAGTAGAACAGTGGTGCAAGGTTAATTTAGATACATGTTATAAATGGCAAAAGCCTGATACATTGTCTGATAGCTAGAGCCAGGCCTTCAAGCAAGGAATTATTTCAAATATTTTCCTAAACGGTAAGTGGCAATGTGTTACTTATCATGAACTATATCATGCCACTTGTTCTTACTATCCAATAATCAACAATTTTACAACTTGGTAAAAAGCTATGAGGTAAATTAGATTCAGAGAGGTTACTTTTAATGTTTTTCTTCCAAATAATCTGTAATCAGATATACTTATCGGGTTGGATTCTTTCTTTTCTTTTTCTTTTTTTTTTGTGCAAGTTTTCCTTAGAAACTTTTTTTAGCTATGACCTGACTTTACAGCCAAGCTGTGTTCTTTAGCCGTGGAAACACTGCCATTGTCATGTTGACATCAATGACAAAATAAAAACTAACACAAGTTTAACATTCAAACACTAATAACTTCTTAGTAGCTTACCCTAAAGAACAGCTATCCCCTAAATAGGTAACGGGATGTGGATAGGGGGGGTGGGTGAGTGGATAGGTGGACAGATGGATGGATGAATGGATGGAAGCAATAAACATATGTGTAGGATGAATGAAAAATACCATACATGATTAAATGTATAAAAATAATATGCATATATGACAAGAATCATAATTTTTATAATTTTTTTATTCTTATTTTATGACTGCCATGCTTCTCCTTACGTTTTCTTTGGTATATTTACTCTTAATCTTCCCTGAACTTATCCAAACCCTGAGTGAATTCATTCCTGTCCCAGGAGCCAGGCAATGGGGATTCAGGGTCCACTCAGGAGATCTCTGATTGCACGTCTGTGGGGAAAACCCATTTCTTACTCTGTAGGGAGAATTACAGTTACTGTCCTGTTGATGAATTCCCTTGCTTCCTTCAAGGAAGACTGTAAATTCTCTGAACCAAATGAAACTCCCAGAGCACCTTTTCATGGTAACGTATTCCCAAATACACTGTGAAATTTTGAATAGAATGTATATTATTTTCTATTTGAAAATATTTAATATTATTATCCCAAACATCTAGAAAGCAATACTTAACGCAGTATGAACTTGATTTTCTCCTATACTATCAAATTATTCTTTTACATGCATTTTTAACAAAAAAAATGGGTACTGGGAATTGAATCCAAGATCTTATGCAGGCGAGACAAATGCTGTATCACTGAAATACATCTCTTAAAAAAAAAATCAAAGTGTATCAAGCCTTCCAAGGTCACACTTAAATTATTTTCCGACAATTATGCTTAAACATTTACAGAAATATCAGATCACCTCATTCATAAGTCGTGTTCAATTGTGAGCCAACAATATATTTCTAAATTGCTTTTCTCTCAAACAATAATAATGAAATTCAAATTTCCTACAATTTTTGTCCAAATAAACTGAGACTAAATGACAGTTCACCAATGAGACATGACAGTGAAGATACAGTATGTTTTGTGTAGGGTGAATGTGACTGACAGTGAGGATA
>CAJQZJ010014103.1:2773752-2820230 GCA_907164525.1 Lophiomys imhausi | reverse complement strand
GACTGACAGTGAGGATACAGTATGTTTTGTGTAGGGTGAATGTGACTACCCTGGCCAGGGGCATGCCTTCAATTCTCTCTCACTTGTCTCTTCTTAGACCTTATAAAGTGCTTCATTTTCACTTTTTTTCTATGAAATCCATTATGTATCAAATTCAACATGCAGTCCTACACGAAAGACTGAAATACTGTAACATTGCTCAGTTATAATTTCAACACATAAGCTAATGATGCTTGTGCTTTTTAAATTATTATTTCCCAATAAAGGAGCTTTATTTTAATTTATTTATTTATAAATATATTTCATTTAATTTATATTTTTAAAGTTTTAGACTATAGAAAGTTAATTAATACTCAAGTACTCAAGGCTCCAATTTAGATAATACTGTTCTAAGATATGTCAAATTCTTACAAAGTATATGAGGCAATTACACATTTGTAAAGTTGGCAACTATAGTATCCAGTATGGATTTACCTCTAATCTGTGTAAAAGCATGAACAAAAACTTTTGTGTTAATATTCTGCCCTTTCACAATAAACAAACAAACAAATAAATAAATAAATTGTGTTAAGTATCCAGGCTAGAAAAAGTCTCGGTGAGGAAGGCTTCAAGAATTGTGTGCATGGCAAAAGAAATCACCCAGGAGCGTGGGTGTTCGCCAAGAAGATAAGTCACGTGTCTCAGCACTGTTCCCTGTGAGATGTGCTGAGTGCCACAGGGGGATATTAAGGTTTACATTACTGATAATAGGAAGATGCAGGAATGGCCCGGAAGACAGGGCTCCAAGCTGTCCTGACGTCTACTGTGTCTGTTCCACCTCCGGTTTACTCCAGTTTCCCATAAAGCACTGGGATCCTAGAAGAAACAGTCTCAACTGATGAGTTTTAGACTTGCGTTGAACAATTAACGTTATCTGTGAATTCTCTAATCCTAAAATTATTTTTTTAATACTGTTGAGCAATTCTTGAAGCTACCTGATTGGACTCCTGATCATTACATGTCCTTTCATTACTGTTTCTTTGCAGAAGAGGTGTCTGCAAGGATAGTTCAAGTAGTCACGGCTGAAGCTGTAGCAGTCCTGCAAGGTGAGCAGGAGAAGGAAGCCCAACACAAGGACCAGCCTGCTGCTCTGCCTCTAGGTAAATGAGAAGAGCCTAACACAGCGCGAGAATTTGCTGCCTCTTTCACAGCATGAAGCCTACATGTTCAAGAGATATATTCTACTTTGCACATGCTTAGTGTATGTGGCATTCACCCGTCACCTCTACCAGAAGCAGGAGGACCTGTTTTGACCCACTCCCCACACTAGGGTGTTCACTAGGATGTTTTGATAGGCTTTAGGGTAATCACTTGTTGTTGGACATGATGACCCTTTAAAAAAAAAAAAAAAAAAGCAGGATTTTATGATTCCATCTACATAAAAAAAAGTGAACTGAAACTTCAACCAGAAAAGACTGTGTCTTCTTATGGGTTCATCTACACAAAACCGGTAACTACAGCTTTGTTAGAATCATCAGTGACTTCAATCACATAGGAAAGCCTGACCTGGTGATTTGAGAATTGACCACATAGCTTATCTAAGGGCACTTCAATAGCTTTGCCCTTCCTTCCCCATGATCATAAATGCCTTTCACTCCCACAGAGGCATGTAGCACGTAATCACTGAGGAGGACACTCAGCAAAAGGCTTGCTGCCCTGCACAGAAGTATAGATTATCCATTACTTAAATATAGATAAGTAGATCAATACATAAATACATAAATACATATATGATAGATAGGTCATAGATACAAAGAAAAATTACAGATTCCTAGATGGTTGATAGATACATAGCTAAATGACAGACATAGATGCATGGATGAGTAGGTAGACTGATATATAAATACATATACAAATTATAGATAGATAAATACAGAATAGATAGGTCATAGGTAGATGGAGAAGTAGATAGACGGACATATATATGTATACATGAAAATAAATGAAAGAAGACTTTCTAGGATTCAGTGTATCTATTTCATAGGTATATATGCCAGATCTGTCAAAAGGTATGGCTTCTAAATCCTAAAGATGTTTTCCTATTTTATAGTTCAATGTATCCTTAATATTTGTTTTCCTGATTAAGAGGCCTTGAAATGTCTACTAAAATAAACAATAAGAAGGATAACTTTCTATCCCTGATTAAGAGTATGTGTCATTCTAGGTGTGTAGATTATCAAGGACTATCTTTCTCATGAGCAGAAATGGGAAAAATTCCTAATTTGAAGCATTAATTTTTAATCAGTCATTCACTCCTGTTCTGGTTACTCTGCAATAAAATTCAGGTTTCAAAATTTGAAATCTTAAAAATAGGTAGCACAAATCCCAAAGACAGCATGAAACTTCAGGTCATCTATAAAACAGATTGAGCCACTGGCCTTGAGAACTATTTCCTTTGAAGTCCTTTCCCTGCACAGGAAGGTCAGAAGGAAGGTAAGTGTCCAGGACAACACCAGTGGTGGTTCACAGCCTTTCCCACCACGTGACTGTGATGCCAAGTCCAAGGTGTCCCAACTCCCACTATGTGGGTGGAGCTTCTCTGATGGTTACGATAGTCTGTTACAGCTTGCCTTGCCTTTAAAAAAGAAAGGAGCTTTCACCTAAACTGGGAGTAAAGTGTCACTGCAAATGTTTACCAAATAATATGTCTATGAATGATGAAGATAATATTTGTTTCTTGATCTAGCAGGACATTCGAAAATTGTTGAGTGTACAGGAGTTGTGAACTTGTAATGCAGAGAGAAAATGGAAAATCATTGGCACTATTAGTTCAACCAGGTGGCCATCTCAGTTTCTAAGCAGAATGACTACCAATTTCCAAAAAGTAACTTTAAGTTATTTTTCTACATATCATACATGAGGTCATGATTATCTCCAGACATGCACAAAAATTTGATCTCTAATACATAAATTAGGCAATGACATACAAGATATCTTTTCCCCAGTTCAGAGCATTCTTATCAGTAAGGTGGCTGAAATGAACATAATATTTAAATCTATGTGTCTGATAGTATATAATTTAGATATAATTAACTTATATTTAAATTATTGCATTAAATTAACACAATCAATTAACATATAATTTAAATAGTTTTTTAAATTGTTATTTCTAATTAGACACTTTTTTTTTGTTTGTTTTTTTGAGACAGGGTTTCTCTGTGTAGCTCTGGCTGTCCTGGACTCGCTTTGTAGACCAGGCTGGCCTCGAACTCACAGAGATCCACCTGCCTCTGCCTCCCGAGTGCTGGGATTAAAGGCGTGCGCCACCACCGCCCGGCTTTAATTAGACACTTCTAATCCAAACCAAAATGCTTACCTAGATGTATTTTAATGTGGTATCTCAGTTGCTACATGGAATGCATTATTAATTTTACAAATACAACTTGGTGACAGATTTTTTTTTCATTTATGTCTAATTCATTTTTATGGAGACACTGATTTTAAAATAGCAGAATTTTTATCTTCTAAGTTGTCAACATGTAAATCAGGTAAAAGATAGAGTTTCATGGGGATCTGTTTGCAGATTGGAGGACCACAGGGCTGAGAATATTAATTGTTCTGTCTCGTCTCTCCATTTTTGACCTGTAGCAGCTGAAGAAACAGCTAACCTGCCTCCCTCCCCACCACCGTCGCCAGCCTCAGAACAAACACAGGCAGTGGAGGAAGGTAAGGTCTTGACCTTGCAGGGTTGGGCCTCTCAAAAGTGTAAATAATAAAGTCCAGTCCGTGGCCAGGGATGCTGGTGCCAGGTAATGGAGGTCAGGGCTGTTACTGTTTCAGATAAACAAGAAGAAAATAAGCCCGCTACTGAGAACAGAATCAGCTTTCTACATAAAATGAGAAGATTAAGAATAAGGTGAATATTGCATAAATGGGAAAATCGACTATGTGAAGAAAACTGTGTTCAAGTTGCTAGAATAATTATAAGCAGTTAACTGAATGTGGAGATGTTGGACGGACATTATACAATTCTCTGACTGAAAAGAGATAGCAAATATAACCTCCGTGATGGTAGGAGTCAGTTGTTTCTTAGGAAGTGTCAGAAATGATGTATTCTACTCCCCACTATGGTGCGGAGACCTTTCCCAGGGCCTGCCCCATGGCAAACTCAACAAATATTAATGAATAAACCACGAAGCTAATGAATGAACAGTTATGGAGAACAGTAAACTAGAAGCTGAGACCGTGGCTGCTTCCCCACTGAGACCTGCTACCATCCGTGAATATATTTATGCACTCGCTCCACACAGAACGCCACGTCAGCATTTTACATCTCATTGACAAAACAGAGGGATGCTTTGAAGAGCATTCATTCAGAACATGAGAGGAAAGGCACCAGACTACCCTGCTGCAGCCTTTGCCTGAGACTCAGAATACACATAAAGGCTAGCTGGTCTCTAAATAAGAGGAACAATAGTGGCTTGTTTTCAGTTTTCATAGACTAAGATCATTTCTCCATCATTTACCCTTCCTTTTGTTATCACATCATAGATCATAAATGACATTTTTCATTAAACATTTGTCATTTTATAATTTATAATCTCATTCATTTCAATATTTCCTAAATGCAGAAAGTTAAATTACTCAACTGCATACTGTTAACTTTGAGGTGATTTTTTTAGTCACAGATTTATAAGCAACACCTTTTCTTTTTAGCAAGCCTTTTCTTAATTGAGACCACCCTCCTCCTAATCTGATACATGAAATAACATAAGCAAGCAAAATTGTTCCATGAGAAAAAAAAAGATTTGGCAACTATAATTAGTGTGTAACAGCTATTGGCTATTAGTTAATGTCCTTAAATGTTATTTATAATATCATTCATATATCTGAAAGATTCTCTTTGGACTTATGCTTATCCAGTCATCTGCGTCATATTTACTAAGAGCCTACAGTGTCCC
Organism: Lophiomys imhausi; assembly: GCA_907164525.1. Lineage (NCBI taxonomy): Eukaryota > Metazoa > Chordata > Mammalia > Rodentia > Muridae > Lophiomys > Lophiomys imhausi. The sequence goes on along the minus strand of CAJQZJ010014103.1, from coordinate 2,815,290 downwards.
AAAGACTTTTAAAATTATGAGCAAATGCTTGAGAACAAAACATACATAATCTTTGCTTTCAACAGGATGACTGCATACTGAACAGAAGTGCAGTGAATAGTCTTACAAATATTTCAACTGGATCACTTCCAGAAGGATAAGGACAGCAGCCTCCAGAAAGAAGAGCCAGGGAATCCTTCTTTTACTGTATGGCTAGTTCTAAAGTAAGAGAAAGTGTTAGTGGATCACAGATGGGAAAGGTGGGACAGAGGAAACAGGATGCACAGTTGCGGGCAGATCCATGAACAGATGCCACGTTCTAAGACAGGGAACAATGGCGAACAGTTAGTGAGGAAGGGGAAAGGAGAGAGGAAATAGAGAGAGGGCAGGAGCTAGCTGGGGCCAAGGGCCTAGATTTCATTCCCGATGCAGCAAGAAGCTGTGTGTGAGACAATTGTTCTCTCAGGTCATTGACAATGTTTCTGAGCTCCTCCTTAAAACCGTTAGAGTGCCTGCAAATCCTCTTAACCCAGAAAGGGCTACAATCTTGGCAGAGCTGGGCCACTCCAAACCTGTTTGAGGTAGAGTTATTATTGAGTCTTCATACTCAATGGGAGTTGTAGCAGAAAAGGAAGTAGATTCCTCCCATCAGCCCAGGGATCCACCTGATCCCCTCCTTCCATAAAACACAATGCACACTGTGAAAATATGAATAAATAAGACATGTGCTCACTTTCATGTTGGAGTTACTCAGTCATCAGCTTTCCAGAATGTAAAGAATTACCTTCCCCCTAATCGGCCCAGTACAAACAGGGAACACCCTAACTCACTTCTCATCGCCAATAATTCAGTTATTTTCCAACCTTTATATTTTCCATCAATTTTTTTCAAAAGAGACATTAAGGTACATAAAGATCTAATGATAGATTGCCATCTTTTGAATTACATGAAAAGATATATGTGTATATTTTTATAAACCCTACCTTATTAAGTTAAAAGATGATCATGTGATCATCTCATCTTTAATGTGTGAAAGATGTGATTAAGGTGAAGTTCTATTGAGCATTTACCTCAAAGCACAATGCAATTTATGCTCAACATATAGGTGATTTAATAAAGAATTAGTTTAAAAATAAGCTAGTGACAAGCTACAAGGAAAGAAGGAACAACTCGATTTCTTAATCAAGTTGTCAATGAGTGTTTAAAGCCTTGGCCTGGTATACTACTGACATCAGGTCTGCTGCAAGAGGAAACAGTTGGATTTCATTGCTTTGTCTAAGAGATTATTTTTCCTCCTGGACACAAACTGTCTCAGCATAGGGGACACTTTATGTGAGGCATAGGAACAGCCACTGTATGACCCTTTACATAATGGAAGAGAGTGCCAGCATTCAAGTTAAGCAAATCGGTGGCTCTAAGAACATACTTCTTTCTTCCTAAATACCAGAGATAAAAAAAAATTTTCCCCAAAGGGAAAGCTTTCACTGAAAATAATTTAATGTTCATCACTTTTTAAACACTCATTTATTATAATTGATGTGATATCAGTATTCCCAGAATGTGTGCTTTTGGGGGGAAATATTGAAAAAGGATTTTATTAAAAGAATAATTTGCTGGGCGTGGTGGCACACGCCTTTAATCCCAGCACTTGGGAGGCAGAGGCAGGCGAATCTTTGCAACTTCAGGGCCAACCTGGTCCACAAAATGAGTCCAGGACAGCCAGGGCTACACAGAGAAACCCTGTCTCAAAAAAAAAAAAAAAAAAAGAATAATTTAGCAAATATCTCACCTTGGAAGACCATAGTGCTGCTATATGGGGCCCTATTATTTAGAATGTTTTCTCATTAACTGTCTTCCTTCCTTGATCTATCCATAACAGTGGCCTTTTGGTCTGAGATGTTAAAATATGGAAGCCTGTACAAGTACAACAGAATACTCTGACCAAGCAATCCTCTTGCCTTGTTAGATTTGATCCAGAATTCTGAGCATTATTGTTCAATGTCATAGATACAGCAACATAATCATTGTTATCTGGAAGTGATTTCTCTCCATGCTGTTCGTGGGGGAGGAGGAGGGAGCTGCAGTTACATCAGGAAACTGAGGAATCTTTGGTCAAAACCTTGCAAAGTGGAGAAAGGCTCAGAGATGGCAGAGAACACTGTACATGGGATCAGCTGCTTTGTTCTGTGTTCTGTGAGGCCACACCAATCATTAGTCCTTGACACCCCATGAGACCTAGTTTCTCATGAACATGACCAAGAATTTATTCAAACCATGGCTGAGGTTGGAATGACAAGTCTTGTTTTCGCCCAATATAAAAAATTTTAATGTGTTAATAAAACATTTAAATAAAACAAACTAGAAGGAAATTATTCCTGTCAAAACCAGATAAATTTCATTTCTGAAGTCTATAGTTGTGCAAAGAGCTATGTTGAAAGGGCCAAGGTTCACATGGTCACCCTATCCTTTTATATGTCACACAATGTTAAATGAAGTAGATCATTTTGTGACAAAAACACAGTTTTCAAAACATATTTTCTTATACTAAGGGATGAGTGCATTCAGTTGTTACCTTAAGCCATGAAAGCAGCTTATATAATGAATTCAAATTTTCCCTAAGTTTCTCAACTCCGAATTCAAGTATCAAATCAAAGTGAAGGAGAGAACTTGCAACTGAGTATGTGGAAGACACAATGCAGGCATGTATGAAGTCACATGCAGGCTCAGTATGATTCTTCCACTGGTAAACAACACTTGTCCCCAAGCCTCAACCTGAGTGTGACCCCCAGGACTCACATTGTGGAAGGAGAGAACCAAATTGTCCTCTGACCTCCACATGCACAAACACGTGTATACACGCACACACACACATACATACACACAACATACACACATGCACACACGTGTGCTCAAACACAATACAGATATAAAGAAAATGTAATAGAATATTTTGTATAGTCACACATTATGCTTGACGGTTTAACAAATATCCTCTCATTTATTTTCTCCAGCAACCCAGAGAGATAGAGATTTACATGTTTTGTAGGGATATCATTGTTTACATTTGGATAAATGACTTAGCTAAAATTTATATCTACATATGAGTCTGAGACTTTCAACTAATTCAGTAAAGCTGTTTCCTGAGGGTTCTTATGGGACTATGAAAGTCAATTGCCTTCAGATAGGAGTTCTGTTACAAGCCACCATTCTTATGTTAATTTTTACAAAACTTCTCCCAACTACATACTCTATTTCTTATTCATTCATTTATGCATTTGTTTGTTTGTTTTTAATTATTCACCCACCTCTAATGGGTAGTAACCAACAGCATCTGCTATGTACATTTCATCTCTGTAACAAATGAGATTCTAATGTCTTCTGTCTACCCTCTTGGAGACTCGTTTGCTATTCATACTTAGCCATCACCCCTCCCCACCTCACCCCATCCTGCATACCACTTCCTGTCTTATCTCTGGAATTTGCATCATAGATGGTCTTTGCTCACAATTTCTGAGCAGGAACTTGGAGTTCTTAGAGCACACAGTCCTAGGAGAGGTCTGGACTTCACCAGCTATCTCTTTTGAGACTGCCTCAATGAAGACACTGAGACTCAGGAGAAATAGTCTCTCTACTGGGGCCATTAAAGGTCTCACGAGAGTTTCCGCCATTCTGGGATTAGAACAAGAGTGTTCATAATAAAAGTAATGTCACTTCTGTTGAGTTATTGCAGAACTCTGAGCTGTTATGTCTTGGCACTTAGAGCAGTAATGACAGCCGAGGCCGAACGCTTGAGAAAGTTGAGACCTCACAGAGTATCACCTTTTCACAGCCAGCTCTCCGTTCTCAGTGCTCTGCTTCCCACAAAAAGATGTTGAAAATCAGAGAAATACATATCTCACTTTTATTTACTTACCTGACAGACCGTGAAGTATATTGAGCAAGTTCGACATTTTATAAGTAATTTGCATTCACGAAAAGTCTGAGAGTCACTGGGGAATGTGTAAATGACAGGGACACATCACAAAGCCAGAACTGCTACTATCTACTCTCTGTTGCAGACCAGATCCTGAAAAATTATCTGTTCAGATGCTACTAGGAATCGCAATCATTTTCAGGCTCTTTCCCATAGTCTAAGAAATACCATGGTTGAGAGGTTTCTGAGCACCAAGCCGGAAACAACTTCCCTGGAACTCTCAATGACTAGTTTGTTGATTAATAACTAATATGCTGAGGGGATTAAAGGCATTCTCTCTACAGAGTATAATTTTAATATAGCCATGATTACCAACTTATTTCCAGTTGTCAGTACTTGGCTGTTGAAAAAAAGTTACAGTCCTTAAATACAGTGCATTTGCAAAATAATGCCATAATACTGCAAGTTTAATGTCTGAAAGGTTAAGGTTGCACAAAGAGATACTATAGGTTTGGTTTCTGTTGTTGAGGTGAAAACTTTAACTTAGGTCTAGATAATAGTGATTAGTGAATACCTTAGTAACCTGGAGATAAGTCTGAGTGACAGCATCTCCATCAAAAGCCAAATGGGGTTCATCCTAAAGGTTCCTAAAGCTCGTTGGATCCTAGGAGAGTCTGAGTGCTCCTAAGCAGACTAAATCCACAGTGAGAACTTAAGGAAATGTGTTACTTTCTGGTTGAAATCATTAACCAAAATTTAAATTAATAAAAACGCTAGTTATTTATTTGTACATGGCTAGATAATCAAAGTTTCCAACAGGAGCCTTTTTTTCCAATAATTGACATGGTACCCCGACAACGTTTCTCTTTCTTAATTGCTAATTGTATTGATGTACAACTTAGAATTCACCTTCAGGAAGGAAGTCCTTTCAATGAATGCTTTTTGTGACACTTTCATCTTGTTTCAGTTTCAGTATTTCCTCAGTTATTCTGAATTACCAGAGAGGAATGTGCAGACAATTTCTATTTTGCAGCATGTGTGTCAATGTCTTTTATTTTCTTAGATCAATGGCAAAGTTTCCTAAGTAGTAGTTTAAATTAAGTACCCAACAAATCATTTAGCATTCACTGCCTCCCATCCTCCATCACCTCTGTCTGTCTCGGCCCTTCCATCCTGCTGTGATGCTTCGGTGACCTTCCTTGTCCTTCTGTAGGTGTCTGTCTTGTCTGTCTGTCTGATCTCATGTCTGTCTCGTCCAGTTCTCCCTGCAGTTGTTTCTTCCTGTGTGTCTGTCTGTAGATGAAGGGGCTGAGGATCAAGTGGGTCCTCTGCACAGGTTCCCCATCCATGAGCCTGCCACCAGCGGGGAGAGGCGTGGGCTTCTGGCCCCCTCCATCTCCGTGTCTGTGCCCGATGATGAGCCTTATAATTCGGATGAGGAGTACTATGAGCACCCCCTGTTCAGCTCACAATGGACTAGTGTCACAGAGCAGAGCGCAGAGGCCCGCTTAGGCCAGGAGAAAGGTGAACGGAGCATGGTGCCCTTTTGCTCCTCCCCCGCCCCAGCCTTCAGCGCTGTCCTCATACATCATCGTGTTCCGTGTGCTTTTGTGTGGGCGGGGGTGGGGTGGGCACAAGCCTGTTTTGTCCACATGAAAGTGAAGTCCCTATATAAGAAGTTATCCCCTGAAATGCCTCAGATTTTATATAAAGGACATTTATGACATGAAACGAATAAGCACTTCCTTTTGTTTTCCTTTTTTTTATATTATTGCCCCTGTGAGATGGGAAGGGAGAAGGAAAAGGAACAAGAAATAATTCAATTAAAGTATGGTGCTTTTTTGTTCCTTTCGAGTAAATTATTTGGTAAGAACATATATTATTTACCCAAATTGAGGAAGATGGCCTTAATGTTATCTGTTTTCTCCTTGGATATGGACTATTACTAGGGAGAGCTTTAAATGTCAGTCACCTTTTTACTGCTATATTCATGTGTTTGTTCTTTAAAAAAGAAAGAATAAAGAACCTATGTAGAGCAGAACAAATGTTATGGGATGAATTTTACGTCTACATGTCAATAAATCAGAATCTGTGGAGGTTTCCTAGGTGGCTGTATCTCAGCTCACCTCAGCAAAGCTGGGCTGAAATGAAGGATTTGTCTCAAAGCCTCTGTTCCATAAAGCGGAGCTACCTATGTGTAACTGGGTATGCTGAGAATGATAGCACCAAGTAGATGGTGGGCCGTTATTTGTCTCATTTTAACTAGGGATTTTTATAAAGAAGAAGGTACAGCTAAATTATTTTTGCCTCGACAGAAATATTTTCAGGTGAGACAGTGACGTGTTGGGTGCAGAAGCCCTCGTTTTCACGTGGGACAATATATAATGATAAGAACACAAAAACAGACGATTCAAAGGCAAAAATAAATCAGCTCACAGCTCACCAGCCACATGTGTGACAGTAAGGCTCTCCCAAGGTCCTTTTGAAAACCAATGAGCTCCAACTGCTGTGACACCCTTAAAAATATATCCATCATCCAATGAAACTAGCTCTTTTCAACTGTGTGAAGTTAAAGTGATAAAAATATGTGGTTTTTTTTTTTAACTGAGAGATAGGTACAGCGGACACAGACATGCCTACTTCAAAATTTAAAAACTTAAGGTCAAAATATTACATGGATTTGAAAATTTGTAAGTTAACTTAGTTAGACTTCATTAATAAGCTGGCCTTGCTGAAGTGAGATATGTTTTACATTCTTTTAACTAGAATCAAAGTCTGACCATTATAAAGAAATTCCCGAATAATAAAATATCCCTTACAAAATTACAGATACAAAAAAATGTCTGCACGGTAAATGAAAAGATAGATGAGGTAGGTTTTCCACCATTCAAGGTGTTAATATTTCTTCAAAAAGAAAATTCTTTCCTTTTCCATCTGTAGTCTTTCCCACAGGGCCTTTTGTACAATGTCCAATTGTTTTATGAAAATACCATAAGAAACTTCCCACTGAAGACTTCTAAAACAGCTAATACAGTTTCCTTTCATTTATTAAAGGGTAAAATGGATTTGCTTATTTTTATGGCCATTTGAATTGTAAATGAGAAACAAATGAACAAAGTAATCCATGGCCTTCAGAAGCTCACTGTTCGAATTTAAAGGCTAACATTGTCTTCATGTCTTTATACCTTTAGGGGGGTATTTTTGGCAGTCTGAATGCCACTCTATCATCTTTCCTTAATGATTTCATTTTGAATCCCACAGTAAGATTGTATTGCTGATATGGATACTTTTTCTTAGTGTCAAAAAGAAATATACATGAACTAACACTGATTAAGTAGTATGAAAACAATTTCATGTGAGAAAAAAAACACTTTTGTAAATGATAAAGTTGCAAAATTGAAAAGTATTTTACTTCCAATATTTCTTTTCCTGGACTATCCCATAATTCAATGGAGACAGCATAAATTGACTTTTATAGCCCATCCTTAGAAATGTTATGCATAATGTACTCTGATGAACTTTTTGATGAGGTTTAAGCAACTGAGTAGGTATCGCTTTGAGGCTAAGCCTAGTTTATTGCTAAAATTGTTTTGCAACGATGGGACGTTTTTAAACAAAGCAATCAGGAATTCTTATGTAGGGGCTTCCTACATTGGAGGAAAAAAAAAACAGCACCTGTCTAACCAATGGGAAGGCTTTTCTCAGCACAGCAATGCATCTTTCTTCTCACCACCATCTGTTGGGGCAACACCATCTCTAACTGCCAGCAAGCCATCAACATGTGCCCAACTTACCACCGTTTCCACTAAGGGTGATCAATCCATAAAACTCTTTCAGCTCTCGATTTTTAAAATGTATAGTATAGTCTTTTAATTCGAGGTTTCAAAAGGCCTTTCTGTCAGCGTATTATACATCATAATTTTCCAGCAAGTGCATGATGTGTCTGCCATTAAGTTATTAACTGGCTTATCCAGATGGGAAAGGAAAACGTACCTAACGCAGCAGAGAGTTCATTTAAATGGAGCTGAAAGTGTTACGTGAATAATCTTTCTGTCCTTTCGTGTGTTGTTCTGTGGTCATGATGTCAACATCTTTTTCATCCCCAAGAAGAAGAAACTGTAGAGGGTGAGGAAATGAAACCTGCTGTTCTTCCTGGGAAAGAGTGTGGGGCTGCTAAATCCTCAGATCACCCCCAGGGCCTCAGTGAAGGCCGAGTGGAATCTAGCGCTGAGGTGCAGATAGTTCCAGAAGACAGTGCCCTGGCAGGGGCTCCACATGAGAAAAGTATAAAAGAGGTCACGGAAGTAGCTTCCTCTGCCAAGGAAGGTGTGTGTCTGTCAGGATTTGCATGTGTGCTGCAAATGCCCTGCAGTGGTTTTCACCAAGCGAATGCCTTTCCAGTGCTGGTCTACCCCGCTGGGTCTTCTCATAATCATAAGACCACCATTTCAGGCTTCCTGAGCAGAGAATGTGGCTTGCGCAGGCGCTGTGAGAGCTTGGTTGTCCCCCGCTATAGCTGATTGTCTTTGCCATGATACAATACGCTTTTCCACAGGCTGATGGTGCTGTGTGAACTCTTCTTGGTTTATCCCCTCCCTCCTCATCGCCAGTGTTTGCCAGTCACATTGCTAATACATGTATATTTTTATTTTTATGTTTTGGGATAGCAATCCATATGCTTTTCTTTTCAAGCCCTAGAGCTGGATTTTTGCATATACAGGCTTAAGTGTGAGGATCGCTTTTGTTTTCAGCTGCGGAATGTTGTGTTTTTATGCTTTCAACAAATGCTGCTTTGGTTTGCTTCAGAGATCCTGTCAGAGCTTCTCTTGTCGTTGTCTCTCTAGGACCGCCAACCCCTTTATCATGCCTGTATCGCTTGAGTTTTCATTCATCTAGCCTTCATTACAAGTTGAAAATATTTCATTGCTCTCATTACAACAGGACACACAAGTCTATCAGACCATAATAACCGTTCTTCAAGATAATCACTGTCAAATCCTCTCCGGGCAACGACACCTAGCTCTAGTGACCACAGGAAATAATTTATTACAGGGACTCCAGAGACTCTTGGATTGGCATATGAATAAAACCAAGACCATGCCATTTATTTGATGTCAAGTATATCTGGGACCAATACCGGCCAATATGTTGCCAGCTGGCCGTGTCCGGGAAATGAAATAAGGATTCTAGTGAGAAAGATATTGTAATAGTTGACTCTTTTGAAAAATGGCTTGCTCTTGTGACTCCCCATTGTTATAATCCATAAGCTGTGACTGGGAATTAAAAATTTAGATTAAGTAAAAACTGACTCATAAATGCTTAGTTCATGTATATAAAATTGACAGCAAATATTTACTTTAATCTCAGCTATCTTCTGAAAATCTATGCCAGTCACTTTTAGTTTGCCCATATGGGTCCTTATAACTTTTCAGTATGTTACCTGAAACTGCTCATACTTGTACTATTATGTATTTCTTAGCATTGGCCCCACGGCCTGCCAGCTTATTTTCAACTGAGAAAAGTTGTACTATTTAGTAAACATCCTTCATATACATGTTCTTCCCTATTTATCTAGTTCTTGTGGATGGGTTTCAACTTTTATCAATAGAATGAAGATGATTTTTATTTTCCCTTTTAATTGCCCACCATATGCTGTTTAGAAGAGACCAAATTCATTTAGAACAAGACCTCACTCAATACCAGGACGTACGGATTCTGGTCCTGACACTCCAAGCTCATTTTTCAGTGGGCAGCATGCTTGCATGGTCCATAGCTTCCCTTTTACCCTGCCATTCATTTCCTATTTGTAAGTGTGATTTTAAGCTAACTACCCGAAATCCATTGCCTATTATCTGATTTAAAAATCAACCCAATTACTTCAGATTTACTTACAGCCTCGAAGATGGAATTCCCTGAGCAGCAGAAATTGCCTTCCTCTCTCGCTGAGCCTTTAGACAAGGGAGAAAAGGAGTTCGAGATGCAAAGCAAGCCTGGTGAAGACTTTGAACACGCTGCCTTAGTTCCTCAGCCAGAGACAACTACAACTCCCCATGATAAGAAGGATCTCCAGGGCACAGAAGGGGAAAAGTTGCCTCCCATTGCATTTGCGCAGACTTTTGGTACCAACCTGGAAGACATAAAACAGAACAAAGAACCTAGCGTAGCAGTTCCTAGCATTGGCCTCTCTACAGAGCCTCTAGCTCTGAAAGAACACAAAGACTGGTTCGTGGAAATGCCGATGGAATCAAAAAAGGATGAATGGGGTTTAGCTGCCCCAATGTCTCCTGGTCCCTTGACACCCATGAGAGAAAAAGATGTCCTGGAGGATATCCCAAGATGGGAAGGGAAGCAATTTGACTCTCCCATGCCAAGCCCCTTTCACGGCGGAAGTTTCACTCTTCCTTTAGATACCATGAAGAATGAGAGAGTCACAGAAGTGTCACAACCCTTTGCCCCTGTCTTCTTCCAACCAGATGACACGTCTCTGCAAGACACCACTGGTCAAGCTACTGCCAAAGACAGTTCCAGAGATGAGGAGCCACAAAAAGATAGAGCAGATGCAGTGGCAGATGTTCCAGTCTCAGAAGCTGCCACTTTACCCAAAGATATTCATAGTCCAGTTGTGGAAGGTTATGTCAGGGAGAATGTTTCAGGGGAAGAAAAGGGTGCCACAAATCAAGAGGAAAAAGAAACTACACCACTGAGCGGACAAGAACCTACACTCACTGGAAATGAACCACAGACAAAGCTTGAAGAGAAATCAATGGTTTCCATTGAAGAACCTGTGGCAAAAGAACATGAACCCCTTGAATTGAGAGATGATAAAACAGGTGTAATTCAGATCTCCACCGAGCATTCTTTCTCCAAAGAAGAACAGAAAGGCCAAGGACATGCAGCCGATGAGTTAAAACATGACACCTTCCCTATAAGTCTGGGACAAGCAGTTACAGATCCAGCCATGGCCTCCAAGACTGTGGAAAAAGTTACATCTGAGCCAGAGACAGTAAGTGAAAAGAGAGAAATCCAAGGACTTTTTGAGGAGAACATAGCTGGCAAAGATAAGTTGGAAGGAGTTGAGTCTGCACCAATCACTGAGGTTGACGTGCCATTTTATGAAGATAAATCCGGGATGTCCAAGTACTTTGAAACATCTGCATTGAAAGAAGAAGTGACAAAAAGCAAACAGCTGGGCAGTGATTACTATGAACTGAGTGATACCATAGGAAGTGCCCAGGAATCTCTTGATACTGTATCTCCCAAGAGTCAACATGATGCAAAGGAACTTCCGGCAAAAGAATCCCAGCCCAGTGCTCCAGCACAGGAAGCAGGGTACAGCACTCTGGCCCAGAGTTATGCATCTGATTATCCACCTGAGTTACCTGAAGAACCAAGTTCTCCTCAGGAAAGAATGTTCACTATTGACCCAAAAGTTTATGGGGAGAAAAGAGACCTTCACAGTAAGAATAAGGATGATTTGACACTTAGTCGAAGTTTAGGGCTTGGTGGTAGGTCTGCAATAGAACAAAGAAGCATGTCTATCAACTTGCCTATGTCTTGTCTTGATTCCATTGCCCTTGGGTTTAACTTTGGCCGGGGCCATGATCTCTCCCCTCTGGCTTCTGATATTCTAACCAACACTAGCGGGAGCATGGATGAAGAAGATGATTATCTGCCCCCCACCACACCCGCGGTGGAGAAAGCCCCTTGCTTTCCAATAGAAAGCAAAGAGGAAGAAGAGAAGACAGAGGAAGCAAAAGTGACTGGCGAGCAAACCATCCAAGCTGAAACATCCTCTGAGTTACCCTTCCCAACCAAAGAATATTACAAAAACGGTACTGTCATGGCCCCTGACCTGCCTGAGATGCTAGATCTGGCAGGTACCAGGTCCAGATTAGCTTCTGTGAGTGCAGATGCTGAGGTTGCCAGGAGGAAATCAGTCCCATCAGAAGCTGTGGTTGCTGAGGGCAGTACCGGTTTGCCACCTGTCGCTGATGAAAGCCAAGTCACTGTAAAACCAGACAGTCAACTTGAAGACATGGGATACTGTGTGTTCAATAAATACACAGTCCCTCTCCCGTCACCAGTTCAAGACAGTGAGAATCTGTCAGGAGAGAGTGGTTCATTTTATGAAGGGAGCGAGGATAAAGTTCGTAGAGACTTGGCCACAGACCTCTCACTGATTGAAGTAAAACTTGCAGCTGCTGGGAGAGCCACAGATGAGTCCACTGCTGAGAAAGAATCCTCTCCACCCATATCTGCTGACAAATCAGGACTGAGTAGGGAGGTTGACCATGACAGGAAAGCTAGTGACAAACTGGATACTGTCCTAGAAAAGAGTGAAGAGCCTGTTGATTCAAAAGAACATGCGAAGGAAACAGAAGAGACCAGTGATAAAGTAGAGATGTTTGGATTAGGTGTAACCCATGAGCAAACCTCCACCAATGAACTGGTAGCAACAGCTAAAGGTGTACCACCTGAGAAAGCAGAAAAAGGTCTCAGTTCAGTGCCAGAGGTAGCTGAGGTGGAACCAACCACAAAAGCCGATCAAGGTCTAGATTTGCCTACAAAGAAAGCTGAGCAGAGCCCGGTAGATATAAAGGTCAGTGACTTTGGACAGATGGCTTCCGGGATGAATGTAGTAGACACTGTGAAAGCCACAGAGCTTAACCTCGAGGTGTCTCGGGAGCTGACTCTCTCGTCCAGAGCACCCCAAGAAACAGATTCGTTCGAGGGTGTTGAGTCTGGCCACATGAAAGAAGGTGCCAAAGTCAGTGAGACAGAAATCAAAGAGAAGGTGGCAAAGCCTGATTTGGTGCACCAGGAGGCTGTGGACAAAGAAGAGTCCTACGAGTCGAGCGGTGAGCATGAAAGCCTCACCATGGAGTCCCTGAAGCCTGATGAGGGCAAGAAGGAAACATCTCCGGAGTCTTCACTCATTCAAGATGAAGTTACCCTCAAGCTGTCTGTGGAAATCCCTTGCCCGCCTCCTGTCTCAGAGGCTGAGTCATCCACCGATGAGAAAGCTGAGGTCCAAATGGAATTTATTCAGCTGCCCAAGGAAGAGAGCACCGAGACTCCGGATATACCTGCCATACCTTCTGATGTCACCCAGCCACAGCCTGAAGCAATTGTGCCCGAACCAGCAGAGGTCCCAAGTGAGGAAGAAGAGATAGAAGCTGAGGGAGAATATGACAAACTGCTCTTCCGCTCAGATACCCTCCAGATTACTGACCTGGTTGGCCCAGAAAGTAGGGAGGAATTTGTGGAGACCTGCCCAGGAGAGCACAAAGGTGTGATCGAGTCTGTGGTGACCATTGAGGATGATTTCATCACTGTGGTGCAAACTACAACAGATGAAGGGGAGTCCGGGTCCCATAGTGTGCGCTTTGCAGCTCTAGCGCAGCCCGAGGAAGAAAGGAGACCATGCCCCAACGATGAAGATCTTGAAATAGAGGTGGCAGCAGAAGCTCAGGCAGAACCCAAGGAGGGCTCCCCAGATGCCCCAGCTACCCCTAAGAAAGAAGAGATTGCATTCTCAGAATATAAAACAGAAACCTACGACGATTACAAGGACGAGACCACCATCGACGACTCCATCATGGATGCGGACAGCCCGTGGGTGGACACTCAAGGTGTGCTTATTTTTCAGTCTTCTCCCAAATAAAACACAGTAGCCTAGTGGGGAACCTGATTTTCAGTTTACACATTAAAAAATAATAATAATAGTAATAAGTCTCTACTTGCTTTGCATTGTGTTGAGTATGTGAGGGGTTTGTGCCTCTGTCACTAATGTTCTCACTGTCCTTGTTGCCATGGTGTGCTTTGATCCGCAGATGATGATGAAAGCATCATGACAGAACAGTTAGAAACTATTCCTAAAGAGGAGAAAGCTGAGAAGGAAGCTCGGAGACCGCCTCTCGAGAAACATAGAAAAGAAAAACCTTTTAAAACCGGGAGAGGCAGAATTTCCACTCCTGAAAGAAAAGTAGCTAAAAAGGAACCTAGCACGGTCTCCAGGGATGAAGTGAGAAGGAAAAAAGGTTCATTTAACAATCACTTTTTAAAAATGTGTGTTTTTAAATTAATTTGTTATTGCTCTTTAAAAAAAAAAAAACTGTCTAACTGGTTACTTGTAAAAATCTTGTTCATTTTTGTTCCAAGTGTTTATTTTCTTTCCTGATGGTATGCTTTTTGTATGTTTTCTTATTCATAGCAGTTTATAAGAAGGCTGAACTTGCTAAAAAAACAGAAGTTCAAGCCCACTCTCCTTCCAGGAAATTCATTTTAAAACCTGCTATCAAATACACTAGACCAACTCATCTCTCCTGTGTTAAGCGGGAAACCACAGGTGATTGTTCAATTATGCAATGTGGCTGGCAAACATAGATGTGTGTATTTTTTTAAAAATCTCATTACTGTAGAAGCTTCTTCATTTTGTTTTACTTCCAAATCTCAGCAATCATGAACAATTTCGCTATTAAGTGTCTTGTATCATTATTCTTTTTTTTTTTTCCCTTCCTGCAGAAGAGGTCATGGCCATCTGTTTCTTTGTCATGCTCAGACATAACAGTTGCGTGGTTGTATCTTGGCATTGTGCTCTAGTGTCACGTTCTGGGGATCCCTATTTTCATTCTGTGTGTTTGGTTAGACGATGGCGATGAATTTAACCGTGGTATGCATTCTCATTATTTTGCTTATTTATCTCCTCCATGCTTAAATCCATGTATATTTGTCCTATTCTCTCTACTGTTGCTGCCAAATCTGTTACTGGTGTTGACTTTACCGAGACAATGTATACGACTTAGACATTGTAAATGAACAACCTCTGGAGTAAGACTAATTTTCAAGATTATTTTTCTTTAGATGGAAAAAAAGAAGAAAGAAAGAAAGATGTCTATCTTATCAGATTCTATTCACCATGTTCAAAATGAACAACTTTTCAATCTCCTGTTCTTCATATCTTCATATGTGGGATTTTCTTTAAGATATTCATCCAAACTGTCAAATGTTCTAATATAAATCAATGCACAGAATTCTAAGTTAAAACTCCACTCCCTTAAGTCTTAGATACATTAGAAATAAGTATGTTTTCTATAGTTTCAGCACTGGGGAGGCAGAGGCAGGTAGATCTCCAGTGTGAGTCCAGCCTGGGCTACATTGAGAGGCTAAAGCTGTGTATGAGAGGGGAGGGACATTTCTTATTTGTTTACTACTTATTTCTGTCTCTCCCAAATATACACATCCAGAAGCTTAAAAATGTAGTAGAACAAAAGATTGAAACATGGTAGAAATCATCATGAAATGGGCTTTACTGATTGATGGCTTTATTATTAAACTTTCTCCTCTCATAAAGGACCTGAGTTTGGTTTCCAGCACCCACGTGTCAGTTCACAACCTCTATAACTCCAATTCCAGAGGATCCAGTGCTGTCTTGGTCTCTGTGTGCAATGCACATATCTTGTATACTTATATTTAGCCAGAACGCCCATACACACAAAATAATTTTTTAAAATAAATCACCATAACAATCTATACCACTCTCTACAATGCAATTTTGTTTTGAAATTTCACTGTAGAGTAGCAGAGTATTTACTTTGTGTGCCTAATTATGCCGTGATAATCTTAATTTTAAATTTTCTTAATATTTATGTGGACATTCTTGTGGTCTACAAAATATCAGGAAGGAATATGCTCCTTTTAATTACACATGGCTTAATATAAAGTTTAGGGTAACTTTAGAGATTAGGAGTGATGTCATTAGCCTTACTGGGAAAAAAGTTCTGAGTCATTGATCTTCCAGAACAACCACCAAAAGACACTAGTATTTTTGTTTGTTTAGATTTTATACTTGAGGATTGAGTTTGGAGGTTTTGTGTTTTTTTTTTTTTTTGAGACAAAGTATTTATATATAGCCTAGAACTCACTATCCTCCTGCCTTAGCCTCCCCAGTGTTTGGATTACAAGCACACACCACCATGGCTGGCCAAAGTCCCAAGTAGTGTGTGTTTGTGTGCCACATCTAGGAACCATATGGTATATTTTATGCAAGAATAATACCCAAGGTAGAATTTGAATTTGGAAGGCTCTTCTATACACAAACCTTGAAAAAGACTCAAAGTGTGGAGCCCTTCAACATTAGAAGTCAGGAGTTAATGTACCATCTCCAAATTATGCATCTTGATCAGCTGAGTCAGTCAAGTTTTTAGAAATTTTATTTTACTCAGACAAATGCTTAGAGAAATAAAGTTTCTTGGATTAAACAATAAGAAATCCTGTTTTCTACTTGAAAAGGTAAAGATGCTGTCAGAGTTTTGGAAGTTCAGAGAAAATATAAAATAGTTTATAAATCATTTGTGTGACATGCCTACATGCCATTGGCTTTCACTTTGCCATACTGAAAGCCAGCCCTCCCTTCTCATATTCATTCTTTAAAGGAAATTTAAAATGCCAGACTAAGTAAAGTCTCCCCTTATTCTAGTCAAATACCAAGAGAACACAGCAGGAAATTGATACAAAATTCAGATGTTATTGAATTAAAGCAAACTACATATATATGTTGCAGGAAATTTAGATATGCCTTCTTGAAAAAAAAATCAATGCTAGGATCTGAAAAGTCCTCCTAGCCAGTCCTGTGTATAATAAAAGACACTATAGGAAGCCATTGCCTTTATGTAAGAACTCACATAGCATAGGGCCTTTTTCCAGAACTATTCTAAGGGCTTATAAGGATATATTTTTCCTGATGATTTCTCTACCAAAGAAAACTAAGGAGAAAGTGTACATACAAGTTAGAATATTTTACCTCTGAGGCTATCAGTCAAATACTGTTGTTTTTAAACACAAAGGATTATCTTATATTGTGAAATATTTAAGTCAAGTCAGGTAAGTAGTCCACACAATGTGCTACATATGATGGAATTTAAAACTGAGACCATAACCAAACAACAGCATCAAGAGAAACAGCAGTAACAGATGTGGTAATGATGTCATACAGGAAGTGCATGCGCAGAACACATTTTGTATTTACTGAACTTGGAGTCTCTCATACTCTGTCCCTGAGAAGTTGTTTTCCTTCCCTTCTTATGGTACAATTTCACTTCAGACAAGTATGTCAATCATAATGCAAAGCGAAAAGGTGCACATGCAAAGGGTTTGTTGATCGTGACAGCCTCCTGGGAGGTCAAATGCAGAAGGATCTGTAGGTAAACCAGTGGCTTCTAGAAGAGAAGGGTTGGACATTTCTGTATCATTCCAACTCAAAACACCAATCAGATTCTTTTCCTCTACACTAGGGAGCATTTGCTTTGATGATGTGTGACTTTTGATCTAAAAACTCTATGTGTGTGTGGTGTATACAAAAAGTACCTTGGTGACCCACAGAAAATGAATGTGTGCTGTACCCCTTGAACTTGGGTAGACACTGGTCTGCGTTAATTTGCACACAATATAGTTGGAGCCACATAATGTGTTACTGTTACTCAAGTACCTTTAGCTACTGGGTTTGAGCCTCAAAAGCAAGAAAACTATACTTTGCATTATTCTCATGACATAGTAGGACACACAAATATTAGAAAAGACATTAGTGTGAGTTTCAGACACTAAGTTCTTTGTTTCTTTTCAACAGCAGCAAGTGGTGAATCAACTCAGGTTCCCAGTGCATTTAAACAGGTGAAGGACAAAGTCACTGTGAGTAAAACCAGTCTGTTCTTGTCCTTTACTCTGCTTTTCATATTCGTCCAATGTCTTACAAATTTTAAGTATTACATAGACAACTATATTTATTTTGAAGTGTTCATTTTAAGGTGTTTGCACACCAAGGATGATCACTAGAGCATCCACACCAAAACAAACTGGCATCATCTAGAATGATGGATCATGGTACTTGGTGATCACACAGCTGGGCTTGCTCCCTGTTAAAAGACAAAACAGAAAACTGCATAATGGCAAAACTCAGGAAGAACAATTCACTCACATTTCATAGAACCAACTTTAGATTTTATAATTAGCATGTTATTTTATATTTTCATTGCAAAATGAGTCTAAATGACACTATGTAGATGAGCAAGAAGCAAAATTAAGTACAATTAATTTCACTAAAGATGGCTATACTTACCATTTTGTTTTTTAAAAAGTTTATTTTTCTTCTTCTTTATAGGTTTAGTAACAAAAAAAAGAAAACAATGTGTATTGATTTTTAATTTAATAGCAATCATTCTTTTTAAATTTTAAATTAATTTATCTGTTTACTTTTTACATCCCCTATTGCAGCTTCTTTCTCTCCTTCCTGTCCTCCCAGTCCCTAACAGTTATTCTTAATAACCATTTTAATGACAGCATAACATTCCACTATGTTTTAAAAGGACAAAAACTAACATGAAGTATTTTTTCTCTTTTATGATTAAAAAAAAACAGTTAAAGGTCTACTAATGAAATCCTAAACTTATAGTGAACAATTAGAATGATTTCAGCTTATGAGATAATTTTGGGATCCTCACAATCATATATGATAGTTAAGACACAGATCTAGCTTATCAAATACAGGAACATTTTACACTTCCACTTTCCTATTAATATAGACAATGCTTTTTTCCAATTATGACCAACTTTTTGGTAACCATCTCAAACTGAAGGTCTTTATTTGATAAGGGAAAAAATTCAGTGTTTATATGAGTACTTACAAGTTAGACACATGCCTTAATAAATGGTAAGCAATATAACTCATTTATTGCCTTAGTAAATATGGGGCTGTATTTTGAATACAATGTGACAGTGATATTTGGATCTCTACTGTCTATTTCTAACTGTGAAAAAAAATTTATTATTTTATCATGTCTGAAGCCTGAATAATTTTAGCATGTGATCTTTTATTCCTGTATCTTATTAAAACATGATCAAGATGTGGATGGTATGACCATCATAAGAAGTACACTTATTAGAGGAGCAATCCCTACAGGTGACACTTGTAACTGGAGCATTACTGAAAAATCAACTGATTGTTTGGGGACTCATACGTGAAATCCATAAAGAATATTTTATCTTGGTGCATGCCTTTAATTCCAGCACTCGGGAAGCAGAGACAAGCAGATCTCTGTGAGTTTGAGGACAGCCTGGTCTACAAAGTGAGTCCAGGACAGCCAGAGCTCTGTTACACAGAGAAACCCCGTCTTGAAAAAAAAAAAACAAAAAAAAAAACGAATTATCTATTCTTGTTAAATAAGAACTCTATATACAATCTTAAGGCTATCAAGAATTTACTGTTTGCCATCATGTTTTAATCCAGCTTATGGAAAATTTTGCTTATTGTCATTATATTATTCCTATCTTTAGGCTGATTTTATGATCAGTTTTTTAATTGGCAACACATCCCTGAAATGTGGAATTCATGACTTTAGAAACTCTTATTATAGTCCCTGAAACTGGGGTGATTTTACTCACAGCAAATGTTAGCAGTTTCTAGTTTCCCAGGATTTGCCATTGTGTCAGTTGTCAATCACCTCCCAGGTAAGGAACCCCTGAGAGAGCGTATTTCCCCTGTCTTCACAAAGCCACAGATAAAGAAATAGCTAGCTTCCTTTCAATGTGAGTTCACTGAAAATTATGTGCCTTATGAATGCATATCTAGGTGCATGGCATGTGCAGTGAGAGTTGCTTTTACAGACCTTGTATAGCTGACTCCGCAGAATACCCCATCTAATTAGAGAGACAGGAACACCTTGAAATGCTTCTTTTTTCTGAAGTTATTCAGAAGAGAATATTTTTCAGGGATTTTGATGCCTCTTTTGTCAATTCACATTTCATAAACAAAGACTAGAATCACCTTCAGCTATAAGAGATTTTGACACCAATCTGCTTCTTCCTAAAAGAACAAAAATAAAAATATAATAATAATAGCAATAATAATAATAATTTACATGTCACTGTTTTACAAGATTGGTTACAGTGTTTCCACTTTGAGTCCCATCTTCCATCTCTTTAGGTCAAGTTCTAAAACGACTGACTCTTGTGTCATATAATTTTGTGATCATGTGATCATGTCCAATGCTTTGGTCTTAGAATTACACACATCCAGTTCCTCTGCGTCTAAGCAACACTATTCATTCTTCCATTCTCCTATCTACCCACCCTTCCACTGACTCTTCACCGTTTAACAGTTGCTAGGTGTGTGCCCACTGTGTGTGGAGCATAAGCAGCCAGAGCATTTGAAGGAGCAAGTAATATGGATGCCTGATCTAGATCAAACTCGTACAGGTCAGATGCTTAGCACTGTTTTTGCATTTACATGCAGATGACAATATTTTAAATGTGTATTCTTGACTGAAATCCATCTGCAAAAAAAAAAAATCAACAAAAACAAAAGCAAAAACCAACCAACCAAACAGTATTCAGTGAGCAGACCCTTTCTCACATGGTCATCTGTCACTGATTATACCCATTTAACAGGTCCTCCTTTATAATGCCACACAAAACAGCACAGTCTACCCTAGCATAGCTAAAAAGGCTGCATGTTCTGACATTTTTTAAAATTCAGTGCACCACAGCAGGCTCCACACACCATTTGCCTTACTCAGAATCAGTGAACAAGGTAAGGAAGGTCAGTAATGCTGCAAAAGGGAATAAAATCAGAGAGAATGACATATGTCATGCTTCAGAAAAAGCTATGAGAGGAAAGATATAAAATTTGGAAATCTTTGACAGTTCTTACAGTAAACTGTACTAATAACATGTACAACTGAAAGCCTTTTTGGACAGCTTCCATATTAGAAAAGAAACACAAAAGATTTCATTTTCTAGATTCTATTGATTATTAATTTCATATCTATTTATCTTATGAAATAATAACTAAAAACCATCAAAAGAAAATGCATTCCATTGTGACATGTTCCATATACATCATGTGCAATGGGTGATATATAATCTAAGAATAACAAACCACATTCTGTATGACTCTAGGACTCCCCATGAGCTACATCAGGATTCACTACCACCTCTGCCACAGGCAAACTCTGGAAATTGAAAAGATTATATTAAGTCATTAAGCCCATTTCCTCAGCTTTAAAATGTGCATAATATTTTGTAATGAGGAAGAAATCATAACTTGATATAGTATACTTAAAGTTCCCTTCACATTCCTAGGGAATAGGTAGTTGTGTTCGTGAGTGGAATGTTACACTGCAAAGATTTCCCTCTGGTCCATTCTGACTAATAAATCATGATGCTGATGAAGCTTTTGGTCAAAGTAACAATTTTTGAAGAAACTTTTTGTATATTCATTCCATCTACATTCTTGTTTGAAAACCAAGTTTTACAATTCAGTTTCAATAATGTCACTCTAGGATAATAAACTCTGATAAGACAACTGGAAACTATATATTCTAGGTAATGAAATAGAAAGTTTTGTTTGTATGTTAACATTGGTGGTGTATTAAAAAAGAATTTACCAGGAAAAATTGCCAGAGCACTGTTGCATAATTAACATGAACTTAATCTCTTTATTTTTCCTAATCAGGATGGAATAACCAAGAGCCCAGAAAAGCGTTCTTCCCTCCCAAGACCTTCCTCCATCCTCCCTCCTCGCAGGGGTGTATCAGGAGACAGGGAGGAGAACTCATTCTCTCTGAACAGCTCCATCTCTTCAGCACGAAGGACCACCAGTACGTTATCCTACTTAGCTTCCCTTTAATCATTGTCTAATCTGTTACGTGAAAGAGAAGTTTATTTAGTTTTGTAGTGATTTAAAAAAATGCTCCTGTATCAAAAAGATACTATCTTCATAGAGAAGAATTAAAAAATCTTGATTGCCAAATGTTCCAAAATAATTCTTTGAGTCAAAACAAGTGATGGGAAGAGATGGGAATGGATTATCTTTGTATGTACTGAGTTTGAGACAGTTATTTTTAGAAGCATATTTTGTTTCTTGTTTCAAAGTTAAAACACAAAAGAAGAAACTTTAAAAGAAATTAATAGAGAAAATCTTTCATTGAGTTGCTTTATACACCTCTACAAGCTTAAATCTTATTAGAATTCCACATCTTTAAATCTAAATGGAAAATCAATCAAAATCAACCCAAGGCTAGGGAAATAGTTCAGTGGTTAAGCTTCTGCAAAAGCAGAAGGACCTGAGTTGGACTCTCTAGCACTGGTGTCAAACTGGGCACAGTGTTTGGTATCTGTAACTCCAGCCCTGAGTGGGGCAGGAGGGTCCCCGAGCTCAGTGACCAGAAAACTATGAGCCAATCTATGAGCCCAAGTTCAGTAAGAGACCCTGTTTCAAAATACAAGGTGGAGAACAATAACAATACTTGATGTTGACCTCAAACCTACACACACAGCATATTCATAAGCATACACACAGAGAGAAAAATGAATATTCTGCTCAACTTCATAACACAAATTATTCTGATGGACCTTTATCATAATGCATTCTGTACAGTGTCTTCAATTTCTTTTGATTACTGTCCCATAATGGACTGATCCATAATTATAGCGTCTATGTGGTATGTCTAATGTTATAGTCATTACACTGTAGTTTACATTGCTGCTGAGGCTATCTAGTAAATCCTGTATCAGATTGTTAACCCACTTTTCCATTCAATGAAAATAGCTACCATTTTTTAGCATATTAGGTACAGAACTTTTAAGGCATGTTTTCTACTTGATTGACTTAACAATTCTGATGGTCATTTGTTAGCAGCCTCAATTTAATGACAAGAATCCTAACAGGCAGGATAACATATTGAATACTGCACAGCTAATGCCTTGTTGGATTTGGTCTTCAGTCCACTGATAATTTCAAAATTGTCCTAAACACCTTAACATTGATTTGGAAAAAAAACAGTATGATCTATAAATGTTCTATTCAATTAGGTGGAGAGTCAGATCTCTATAATTTAGCAACCAGCATATAGTGATGAAAACTGCCACTACTGCCATATTGTAGCTGATTTTAACTCAACATTTGCTTTCAGAAATTCAAATAATAATTGCTCTATTGAGACATAACTATCATATATGATACTTAGTGGTTTTGTCTACAGGGAGAATGTTATTATCATTAGAACACTTGCGCCCAACATCGTTTAATTTCATGTAATATTTACATCCTTTGAAGTCTATGCTAGCAAATATCCAGGGTTGGAATTAGACAAACACAAGAACCAAGAAGAGGTACTCTCCATAGGCACATCTTCAAGTATGCCTGCGTGCATCGCTATGGAAACAAAACGGCACTTTCTCCATCAGCCCACTTCTTTGAGCGACCAACCCTGTTCTGCCCTTTAAGGGGTTTCTGTATATAAAGTAATTTTTATAACGCTCTGAGCCAATGCTTTACTTCATTCGCAAGTCTATTGCATTGTGTCATTTGATGGCTAGTAAAACTGGCAGGTTGACATCTACAAATATTGGGTCTATTCTAGATTTGTACAGCAATAGCAAAAAAACATACACAGGCAATTAAGAGGGTGAGCATTTCACCCTCTTCTGTTTGCCTGCCGTCTCCTTAACTACACACAGGCATGTTCCGGCATTTATACGACCGTTGAAAAGATTTGAAGGAAA
Source organism: Lophiomys imhausi (assembly GCA_907164525.1). NCBI lineage: Eukaryota > Metazoa > Chordata > Mammalia > Rodentia > Muridae > Lophiomys > Lophiomys imhausi. The sequence continues at coordinate 2,791,841 of CAJQZJ010014103.1, read as the reverse complement.
CAATACTGTGCAGGAATCTCATAACTCTGAGAGAAGGGACATGTGTAATCCTGGGTGCAGTAGAGATGGGGCACTTGGTTCACCTAACTCAAGGTACAATAAAACCCTCTCATTAAATGTGTTTGTTTGGAACTTCCTGAGCTCTCAACACAATTTGAGGTATTAACATAGAACTCCCCATAGACTAAAACCATAGGAAGTAAATACACAGTTCTGTGTCATGTGTATATCTGAATCTCAGAATGGATGTACTTGCAGAGAGGAATGAATGATCCATGTACTATTCAGAAGTATTCCCACAAGCAGGGATCCACATAACACAATAAATGTATGCTGTTTCTAGCTACAGGTCATCCGTGTGCCTCAATAACCACACAAACAGAAAAACAGTTTCCAAGGATTTCCAATAAGAACTGTGAAACTAAATAGAAAAAAAGTACAAGTTTTTAATTTGTATATCCAAAACACTTCCTACTTATGAAGTTAAAGAAAGGAAAGGAGTTTCCAAGTCTTTGAGCATTACTGTGGTCTTTCATAAAGAGTTCTGAATGCATTTGAATTAAGTACTATATAAGTACTAACTTTGTGTGGGAAGAATAGTACCTTTAAGAGAATTTTCTAATGTTCTGGTGTGGTTTCTTTTTCTTTCCTTTCCGTGTGTGTGTGTGTGTGTGTGTGTGTGTCTTACCTGCTTGTTAACATAGGGTCAGAACCAATTCGCAGAGCTGGAAAAAGTGGCACCTCAACACCTACCACCCCTGGATCCACCGCAATCACCCCTGGCACTCCCCCAAGCTACTCTTCACGTACCCCAGGCACCCCTGGGACCCCCAGCTATCCCAGGACACCAGGAACCCCCAAATCTGGCATCTTGGTGCCCAGTGAGAAGAAAGTCGCCATCATTCGCACTCCTCCAAAGTCCCCAGCTACTCCCAAGCAGCTTCGGCTTATTAACCAGCCACTGCCAGATCTGAAGAATGTCAAATCCAAAATCGGATCAACTGAAAACATCAAATACCAGCCTAAGGGGGGTCAGGTAAGAGCTCCATGAACACAAACTTGATGTCAGAAGCTCAATCCCATTCACTGTTAAGTTGCCTTTCGTGCACTATAATCTGACAGTCTTGTGCAAAGAGATGGAGATACTACAGGATCAGTGGTCCTTCATTCATTGTTGAGTCCAGATTTTATCTGGAGAGTCAAGCTTAGGAAACACATTGACAATCAGTCCATACATCATTTCCTTCTGGTCATTAATGGTTACTGGTTGGCTTAACCATATATGCAAGAATCCTTTAGTTGATTTCTGAATGGATCTCAAAGCCTTATAGATTTGGATATGTTAAAGTTAGCTTGTGATACAGTTTTGAATTTTTCATTTTTGGATTCAGACCATGACCTCACCTGACTATTAACTTTAGGGATTTCAATTTTAACTCCCTCCTTTATGACCGGTGGTATCTTGTGAATTATTTTACCATTTCTTCATGTTTATTTCAGAATCACAGTGTGGCTCGCCAAGTTGCTGCCTGCCTGTTAGTGCCTATATATTGCAAAGGACAGATGTTTTTCTTGATACTGAACAAACAGTTCTATGCAATTCTTACAAATGGCACTGTAGCCATGGAAGTTCCAGTTAAGAAGAACTGTACTTTTGTGAAAAAAGCTCTCTTTCCTCCTGCCAGCAGGCCTAGAACACTCATTTGCTTTCTAATCAGAGGGCTCTGAGTTCTAGTTTGACCTGGATCTCCCTTGTACAAAGCCTGGAAGAAAATGACACAAATATTGTTTAATGTGTCTCATAGTATATTAATATACTATGGGATGGTTCAATTTCATAGGATTTTGTAGGGGTTAGATAAATTAGATTTAGAAAATATATAGGGTTTTCTGATACTGTCTCTTAATTCGGGACATGAAGAGCATTTTCAGCATGAAGTCAGGAAAGACTTAATAGACTGAAAAACAAGGTTGAAGTCAGGAAAAACAGGAAAGACTCAATAGACTGAAAAACAAGGTTGAAGTCAGGAAAACAGGAAAGACTTAATAGACTTAAAAACAAGGTTGAAGTCAGGAACACAGTCTTTGTTGCAGATTCTTTAACGCACTTAGCAGTCCTTTTTCTGGATCTCTCAGATGCAGGTTCATCAGGGTAAGTTGGTTATTGCAGTCTCACCTTAAATAAGGCTTCATGCTTTCTTCTCTGTGGGAGAGAGACCCCAGCCATCTGCAGGCCAACTTACTTCTTTTGAACCAAGAACTCAGCTGCTCTGCCTCAGTCCTTAAAGCCAGGCACAGTTTCCCCTAGGCCACTGTTCGGACAGATCAAACCCCTCTAGGCAAAAGCTGAGCCACAGGGTTTAGTCCTTGGCCTTTTGGTGTCTTACTCAGGCTTTCTTTGCTCACCAGCTTCTTTCTGCTTCAGGGAAATCTGGCCATCAAATGATGGCCAGCACATTTTTCAGCAGGACTCTTGGAGCTCTCTAGCATCAGGGGCCTCTTCTCTTTCTGGGCTCCATGCACTGTCCTTAAATAGGAGGAACTCTGTTTCAGCTTAATTTGGGCTCCGCCCACTTAGCAGCTGAAAACAGTCAGGCCAGATACTTTGTTTCTTCAAGTCCATTAAGTCTTTCCTGTTTTCCTGACTTCAACCTTGTTTTTCAGTCTATTGAGTCTTTCCTGTTTTTCCTGACTTCAACCTTGTTTTTCAGTCTATTAAGTCTTTCCTGACTTCATGCTGATAATGCTCTTCATGTCCCGAATTAAGAGACAGTATTAGAAACCCCTATATATTTTCTAAATCTAATTTATCTAACCCCTACATAAAATTAAAAGAAATAAGTTGGCCTGCAGATGGCTGGGGTCTCCCACAGAGAAGAAAGCATGAAGCCTTATTTAAGGTGAGACTGCAATAACCAACTTACCCTGACGAACCTGCATCTGAGAGATCCAGAAAAAGGACTGCTAAGTGCGTTAAAGAATCTACAACAAAGACTGTATTCCTGACGACTGAGGACCTGCCCCAGAGACTGTATCATTCTAAAAGGTTAGAAATATAATTATCAATAGGTTTAGTGGATAGATTAAAGGGGTTGTAGGAATTTATAGGATTAATAGTTAAGAAATTGTTGGTGTTTGTTATAAGTGAATTTAGTAATAAATAAATAAGTGATAAATAATTTAAAAGTTCGGTTACAGGATTTTTTAATTAGTCTCGAAATAGGGGACAAAAATAATGTCTACCTTTGTCTATGAACAAACACATAATGCTGTTAGATCCCAGATTCATCTGAATCTTAGTGCGTTTTCTGTCACTCCTCTATTTGTCTCCTATAATTTCTGCCTCTGATTGATCCAGGAGTGGAGGAGCACATCTTTAATCCCATAAGTTGGGAACCACATGTCTTTGATCCCAAAACTTAGAATGCAGAGACAGGCACATAGGATTTGGAAAGATTTAAGTTTAAAAGCTACTTACAAAGGGCAGGCTGCAATTCAAACAAATTGTCCTTTGAGATCTCAAAATATATACTCTAACGACTTCTGATTAAATTTCTAATGATACATTAACCTATACTTATTATTTAATGCTTTATAATGATATGAACTTTTTCTGAATAAAAAGGCAACTATGCTAGTGTGAAACTGCAACCTTGTTAACAAATATATTTATTAATAAATATAAACTATTATATTAGGCCAACAGAACAGCCAGTGGTGGCCTATTAGGGCAGCTGCCAGGGCTTGGTGGGAGGCCTGTGGCCGGAAGCTTGTAGTCCTGCCTTAGCTAGAGGTCTGTAAGCCTGCCAGCCTGAAACCCCTGGTGGCCTTTTCCCCCATCATTAAATACACCAAGACCTTTTAATATTTCAGTGCTTAACCCTTAACTGGACAGACTCTCAACTAGCTCACCTAAATTAATCCCATACCACCTAACCCCAACTAGCCATGTGGCTTGCTGTACCTTCCAGAGCTCTCAGACACATCTGTCTGCTTCCATGTTTCCTGGCAGAAAGAGAGCTTACTCTGTGTAAAATCCAGGGTTCCTTTCATTGTCCCAGGAAATACCACCTTCCTATACTCTTTTTGCCCAGCTAATTGGCCATCAGCAACTTCTATTAACCAATCAGAGAGTGCCTTAGAAAGGGTAGTAACCAGATCTCTGAGCACTGAAATCAGCTTCTGAAAACCAGTGTACTAGACCTTCCTCCAAGACTAGTGAATCTCCAGTATCTGAGTAAAATCCCAAAGAATCAAATCACCTCTAAGCATTTACGTTTATCCATTAAGCAACATGGAGGGCTATTTAGTTTCCTTTTTGTCACCCTTTGCCTCATTTTAAATAAAAATGCTATGAACCTATTACGATACTTAGATTTGTAAAGAATATACCATTATTCATGCCCAACATCAGGTTTACATTACAAATTGGGCCGTCCTTGAAGTGGTTGAACATTTAAAAAGACCAGTTAAACTTATTTTGGCTGGGAAGTGAGTGGCTTGGGGCGGGGGGGGGGGGGGGGGTCGGGAATCAGCAGAAGTAATCTTTTTTGAATTATAGAGTTTTGAGATTCTAGAACATTCTATGTGATGTCTCCAAGGTGAGCCTTCTGTATTGACCCATTTATTTTGGAAATAATAAAAATTATTAAATAGTTAAGTAAACATTAGGATTGAAGAGACCTTTGCCACTGAACTTGGCTCTCCATTCTTACAATAGGTGAATCAGAATCAATGTTTGGCTTCTAATGACTTAATAGGGAGTCACTTGAGACTTCTGATGCTTAAATTGAAACTTATGAAATAAAATTAGAGATACCCCTCACCCCCCCACACAGATTAGTAAAATGGCTCATTTAAATTCTGTTTCATTTTTCCAGAATTATTTAAAATATTATTACTATGCATTGTAAATCAATATGATTTGCCTCTGAAAATAATTTGTTTAAGGTTTTAAATGCAATGGTCTCCTGTAGGGAGTTAGTAGATATCTAGGGGTTTCGGATACAGTCTCTCAATTTGGGGCATGAAGATCAACTTGGCTGTGACCCATTAGCTTATCAGCTTGTGGACTAAAAAACAGGAAACAGGAAAGACTTAATGGACTAAAAAACAAGGTTGAAGCCAGGTGAAAAACAGGAAAGACTTAATGGACTAAAAAACAAGGTTGAAGCCAGGTGAAAAACAGGAAAGACTTAATGGACTAAAAACAAAGTATTTAGCCTGGCATTGTTTTCAGCTGCTAAGTGGGCGGAGCCCAAAACACGCTGAAACAGAGTTCCACCTATTTAAGAGGCCCCCCCATGCTAGAGAGCTCTGAGAGTCCTGCTGGAGAAAGTGCTGGTGAACTGATGGCCAGATCTCCCTGAGGCACAAAGAAGCTGGTGAGCAGAGAAAGCCTCAGCAAGACAGCAAAAGGCCAAGGACTAAACCCTGTGGCTCAGCTTTTGCCTAGAGGGGTTTGACCAGTCCAAACAGTGGCCTAAGCGAAACTGTGGCTGGCTTTAAGGACTGAGGCAGAGCTGCAGAGTTGCTGATATGAAGGAAATAAGTTGGCCTACAGAGGGCTGGGGTCTCCAGAGAGAAGAAAGCCTCAAGCCTTATTTAAGGTGAGACTGCCATAGCCAATTTACCCTGATGAATCTACATCTGAGATATTCCAGAAAAAAGACTGCTAAGTGAGTTAAAGAGTCTGCCACAGAGACTGTGTTCCTGATGACTGAGGACCTACCCCAGAGACTGTATCCTTCTAAAAGGTTAGGAAAATAGTTGTAATAATTATCAATAGGTTTAGTGGTTAGGTTAAAGGGGTTGTAGGAATTTGTAGGATGAGTAGTTAAGTGTTTATATTTTTTATAAGTGAATAGTTACCAATAATAAATATTTAATAATTAAAAAGATCGGTTACAGTCTCCACAGTTTTAAAAGCAGCTACTTCTAGAGCGTAGATAAACCTCTTAGAATGGAGTACATTTAATGGTAGCTGTACATCCTGCTAAGTCCCCACAGTTTTTGCATTGAAAGTTTTGTTATACCCTAGAGAGTAGCCTAGTTATCATGTCTTCTGAATTTAGATGTTGACAGGAGGTCCTTGCCTTGAGCTCCTGATGAGAGTTGCCAATGATATTTTTCTGCAAGGGACAAGCTATCTTGTTCATGTTAGACAGGCACTGTGATTTAAACCTTGCCCAGCTAAAAATAGGATTCTGTGCCCTTTTGAATTTTAGATTCTTTTCTGCAAACACCCATAGACTTGTTAACACTTTCAAGAAGACTGAACATTTAAACTAAAGTTATTTAGATTTTTGACAGAAGATATACTGTACCTTAAAGATATAACAGTTTGATTTTTTTTAACCTATGGGGGAGAATCATCCAAAAGAAAACAAAGGACAGCAATGAATATAACAAAACCAAATTCTTCTTTCTATATTTTATCTGTTCTTCAAAACATGCCAAGTTCAAAAGACAGATGAAAGAAATTATAAGACTTACAAGTTTTTCAGTATGTAACAACACAGTAATGTCTTTCCAGGTCCTGATTTGTTGTGGTTTTCAGGGTGAATACTTGAATTCTTGAATAAAGAAATAAAACATTTGCCTGAAGTCTTGAAGCTGCAGCAAAGCCTAAATACTGTCTAAATAACCTAACATGTATCAGCTGACTGATGGGCTCTGGTTTTCTTGCCTTGGCAACTGGAAAGAATGCTTCCACGTGGCCATTAATGGCTGATGGTTGCTCAGGAGTAGTGGCAAGAAGGAGACCTTCAAAAGCCTCAGCCACAGTCAAAGCAGACTCAGGGGTTCTATGTTGATCTTCCCAGGGAATCAGGAATACTTTCATGAATGAGAACCCTGACTTTGACCTGTCAGCCAGACCAAGTGTAAACAGACAAAGCAGTCGAGGAGCAGGACGTGGTTGATAACTGATGACAGACAGTGTGACTGAGGGTGGCACTGGCAAACTCTCTGAGGTCCTGGGCTAACCTGCACTGGGCTGCACCACTGAGTAAGCCAGACAGAGCCCCTGTGTCGCCAGCCTCCCCATCACAGATGGTCCAAGTATTATTCTTTTCGTTCTTCCTGATTGTAGGTTTTATGTACACAGCTAAGATACACACAGCTCCAGAGAATTTGTTCTTTGCGTGGTCCAGGAAAATGGTGACACATACTTCATGACAGTTCAGTTGTGGTGAAATTTCTCCTACATGACCACGGATGAAAAGGAGTTGAGAGCCTGAGTAGTATTCCCCATTCTAGTTTCCTCTGCCCAGTATCTGGAAAGAAAAAATGTTACCTCCAATTCCTTTTAGGTTAGGATTTTAAACAAGAAGACCGATTTTAGCAAAGTTCAGTCAAGATGTGGTTCCAAGGATAACATCAAACACTCTGCTGGGGGCGGAAACGTGAGTAGAAGCTTCTCTAAGGACTGCCTTGATTGTGTGAAGCCTCCTGCACAGCCAGCCTCCACTCTCCTCCCTCACATCCCTCATGACACACTACTTTCAACATGTGTGGTCCAGGATGGTGGCTTGCTTTCTTGGTGATGGTCATCCCATCCTTTCCTGTCAGTTGAGAAAGGAAAGTTGGCTAGCTACCATGGCAAACCCTATTTACCTGCTAACCGTTTCTTGGCTTTTTCAGTCATCAAGATACTTCTATTGATGTCAGTTCCTCTGCAAAAGAGAGCTAGGCTCAATCTTCTAACTCCATTTAAATTACTCTTGAGGCAAAGACTGATAGGCTTGAAAGTGCTCAGAGTATGTAATGTCAATCTTCCATGGTTCATTACTTAGGATATCTTTTGGAATAATACAAAACTGGCAGAGCATGGCTCATCTATAATTCAAAGTGAAATAATATTTGCTGTGGTTCCAGCATACATTCTGTCCTGATGGGATTTTTCCTGTCTCTTTCAATTAGTGTAAATAATATCTTGTGAAAAGAAATGAATCCTGAATTCATACTTGTTACATGTTGGTTGAGGCAGAGTTGAAGCAGTCAATTAAACTCAAGCTACAGAAGGAATGGTTCCTTATAAAATAAGAATAATCTCAACAGGTGAATCATGCTGACTTCATTTTTCTGCCATCTAATCATGGGACTTTGATTATCTGTGACTTAAGTAATGTACAGTGAATCGGACCCTGAGTCCTCAGTAGTCTAAGATTCCTCTATCCTCCAGATCGTCAGCAGGGCAGAAATGGATTTAATCACTAAAAAAAAAAAGAAAAGAAAAGATTAGTCCCTTCTATAAAGAGCAGTCACCCAATAATCAAAATGGACTGATAAACTAGACTCTGCCGTGGAAATCCCACAGTAGTGTTTGTTGGGCTCCTTCATGGATGTTGGTCATTGCCTTGGAATCAGCATCCACACTGACTTGGTTGTTCTCCTGATTATACGTGTACATAACATCATATACTCTTTCACAAAAGAATCTCTTGTCCAGTTTATTCCCTTGAGAGTAGCATAAGATGGACCATGCTGCCCTACATGGCAAATGCCTTTTGTTCCAATACAGCAGTAAAGGGTAAGTTCAGATAACTTATGATCTTATACTGAGTTAAAGTAGGTGTTTCTAACCTACAAAACAGTGGTTTTAAAATTTTCCTTGAGAGAGGAATTATTTGTTTTATTATGCATACTCCCTGAGGAATTCTTACATTTTTACATCCTTCTGATGTTAAAGGATACTGGACCACTCCGATGGGCAGTGGAAAACTCTGCTTCAAAATTAAACAGATGAAACATTTTACGGAAACATAAACGCAGGAAAAACAGTATCATTTTCTAACTGAGTGTGCAAGAAAAATTCCACTCAGCCAAGCTAAGATAACAGTTTAGGAAAACTTAGAACTTTCTCTGTCTTTGTGCTGGTCTTGTTACTGTTAGCAGCATTAGTAACTTCTGTATAAAATTCACTTTATAAATAATAACCCATCCTCCTCTTGGCTCTTTGCTATGAAAAAGTTTAACATGCTGGGGCTTTTTTCTCAGAGGACACTGCTTTATTAATGCAAATATTCCCATGTTCTTATGGCATTATCTATTTTCTCCTAATAATACTTCTATTCCAGGGTTTTTACTTATTTGGGTTCTTCTTTCCAGTTTGAAATGGGGGAGCAGATGGGATATTCTCTCTCTCTCTCTCTCTCTCTCTCTCTCTCTCTCTCTCTCTGTGTGTGTGTGTGTGTGTGTGTGTGTGTGTGTGTGTGCGTGTGTGTTTCTGAATGTGGTGTTACATGCTACAAGTATGGATACATGTCCAGATTTGTATATAAGCTTGGGGGCCTTACATGTCTAAACTATCTTAAGTTCATTTTTCTGTGATTCATACAGGTACAAATTGTTACGAAGAAGATAGACTTAAGCCATGTGACATCCAAATGTGGCTCTCTAAAGAACATCCGTCACAGGCCAGGTAAAAAAAAATAAGATAGTTGTAATGACTTAAGAATACTTTATTGGCTTGAAGAAGTAGACAAGCAAAATTCTTAATATTTTTTGGGAAAAACCTGAGTAGAAAATTGTTTCAAACTCTTGATACTTCATGCTTTTATTAATAGAAACTTAAGTTCAAACTGCCATACCATCTCATTTTGGGATCAGTGAACCTTATTATCTGGAAGGGACCATGTGTATAGAACAGGCCCGAACACTGAGCTCTTTCAAAACATGCACACTCCAGTATAAGAACAGTGACTAAAGACACTATTTCCAAATGTGTGTCCTAAAATTATGCTTTCAGCGTTGTGTAAAATAGGATTGAACTCACAGCAGGAAAAAGTAACTTATCTGGCTCATTTCTCCAACCCTTTCTTGACTAAATAAGCACTGGGAATCCTCAGCAGAATGCAATATGCCCCCAGTTTACTTGGTACTAGATCCTATTGTCTTTTTAGAGTATCTCATAAGATAGTACTTTGAAGTAGAAATTAAATTCCTACATATCATGGCGGGCTCCTCATTTCAAAAGTTTGAGTATCAGTCATTGTTGCTCTGAATATCACCAATAGTTTATGTGTGCTAAATTCCACCACCATACATACACGATAATGGATAACTATCAACTGTTTTATGTTCTTGAGGAAATTTGACACTACACAATTTATAACATACCATTGGAGTATAGAATGGAATAATAATTGACTTTATCTTAAATAATTTAACCATAGGTTTGACATCTTCACATATAAACCAAATGTAGATTAGTAAATTAATTACCATTTCGAGTATTGTCAAAAATGAGATATAACAATAATTGAGTTGAGACTTTGGGTCAGGAAATTATTAAGACTATTTCCACTGGATACAAACATAGGTAGAAGTCATCTCAGAGTGGACAACTACTTTGGAAATAGTTAGAAATAAGCCTTCACTATGCCAAGGGGTGTTCATGACAAATCAAGGAGATGGACTCTTTGTATGTGGAATCTGAGTTGCTAGGTACAGAATGGCTTCAATGGATCCATCTGTTCTGCTCATGAACAGCAGGGCCATGTCTTTTAGTCCAGATCTTCAAGGTCCCAACTCCATAGCTGGTGTACCCCTGCAAGATTGACTTCTGCTGTTTAGAATATAGCATAACAGGTATTTTGCCACATTTCCAATTTTCTTGCAGAATACAAAAGAAAATACTGGCTTCTTTGAATCTGGACAGATGGGATTAGTCAAATTCACCTGGAGTTTGGATGCTCAGAAACTGTCATAGATATAAGAAAACATTCTGTGTATGAATTATTGGACATGAAAGACTATTGTCACAGACTGCCACTTATTTCTAAATCTGGTTCCTCTATTATAACTAAACAGATGACTAAATTCATAAAGGAAGTGTCAGCGTGGTGATCCTTGACAATAGCAATCTTTTTGCGAAGTTGCTGTGAGAGTGTGCAGTTTCTATACTGAAAACAAAGAAAACAGTTCAACACCTGAAGGCACAAATTGAAATATCAATACATTTCACTTTAAAGCCTGATAAAGATTATAGTTTTTCATAATTACTGCTCATGGTGGCTGCCAGAGTATTCTAAAACCAGAGGTATCTACTTCTAAGTTCAAATGGGCTTGTCTAAGTGTTACATAAGACTGTCTAGTGAGAAACCAACAAGGCTGACCTATGCAAACTTCCTTCGTTGGGTGTAGTTTGTGTCAATATAATATTACTTTTCTTTCCTTTTAAGAAACAGTTCAATAACACCTTAACCGAACCAACATACAGTCAAAGAAAGAAATCTTAAGATAGAAATTTCTACCAAAGACTACCCAAAATGTAAAAAAGTAAAATTCCAAAGCAATTAATATTTTTAGTTGAAAACCCAACATTCTCCAGCTCCCAATCAAGACAACTACGTTTATGTGAATCACTATGAATGAAGCAAGTGAGACACATAGGCTAAGCAGACACATAAGAAGAACAATGCTCCATGAAATGGTACATATTTAGAGATACCTCCCATACATGTGAATTACACGGCAGTTTATACATCACAAATTTCAGGAGGGAAAAATGAATGTTTTGAGGATGTATTTCAATACTTCCCAATTTCAAGAAGTCCCTAGCCAAGCAGTTGGGCATTAACTTATATAAACGTCTAGAGTTAGCATAGCAAAGATGTCACAAGCTTAAGAGATATGATCTTAAATGTTCACGAGACTTCTTTCTTTGTTCTTATCTGTCACAGAGGATGCTGTGATCAGAAAAAAAATTTCTCAAGGCGAGCCTCCTCCATTGCACTTGAAAGTTTGCCCTTGCTGACCCATGCGATTTCTCCAACTATACTATATAATATGTTGTAGTGAAAAACTGATCATTAAAAAGTTAGACATAGATAGCACCAAGAATTCCAAATGAAAAGTGTTTTCCATGTTTTTATAGATCCTTCAACCATTTTTAAAAATCAAAATCCCCGTGGAAATCTAAGATTAAAGGATCAAGATGCACTTCTTCCAGATGAATGCATGTGGTGGAAATCAATCACCCTATGAAAGTAAAACAAAACTCTTAGGTCTTGATATATATGAAAGATTCTAGTCTACCTTTCCACACCAAAGATATCAGCAAACATTCAGCCATGGTTAACAACAAGCTGAAAGAAACTGAGTAACTACTATTTAGTAGTGTACAAGAAACCCTTATGTTTGAAAGTCTGAGAGAGGCTCACAGGAACGGAAAAAGGAACCCTAAAGGGCTGTCGTGACATCGTAACCATGAGCAGATTTTCACCCTTGAAATTGTTAGCACCATAGGAAAGGGCATGATCAAAATCCTGTTTTAGGATTAGCAGTGCAGTGGCAAGGTCAGATTAGCATCTGTACAAGAATCTATTCATTCATAGCCTAGCATTCTGTATTAAAGGGAAGACTGTAGTACTAGTTATAATGGACTCAACTCCTGACTCATTTCATCAGCAAAGTTGTTGATGCTGAGAATTTACAAGAGAAAGTGGTACACTCGTTCATTATTTATGGAGGATTGGTTCCAAGACTCCATGTGGATACCTAGATCCTCAGGTCTCTTATAAAAACCTGTGTATATTCCTCCTTCTATGTATTTGAAATCACCTCAGTATTTATAACATCTTACACAATCTAAATGCTGTATAAATATTGATTATATAATGTTCAGGAAGCAATGATAAGGAAAGTGTTCTACATATGTTCAATACTGATGCAGTTTGTTTTCAAGTACTTTCAAACTCAAGAATGTAGAATCTGCAGATAGGGAGAGCTAACTGGATATTGTCTGTGTCCACACTGTCCCACTTTGTGTTCTGTTGCTGTGATGAACACCATAACTAAAAGCAATTCAGGGAAGCAAAACGTTAATTTCAGCTTGCACTTTTAGGTCACAGTCCATCATGGAGGGAAACAAGGGCAGGAACTTCAGCAGAAACTGAAGTAGAATCCCTGAAGAAATGATGCTTGTTGGGCTATTCTGTCTTGCTTTACTGACTCATATACATCTAGCTTTCTCACAGCTCAGGCCCACTTGCTCAGGGATGGCGCCAACCACTGTAGGCTGGGCCTTCCCACACCTGTCAACAAACAAGACAATCTCTAAAAGACAGGGAGGGTCACAGACCGGTCTGATCTGGACAAGCCATCAGTTAAGGTTCCTTCAGATAACTCTAAGTGTGTCAGGTTAACAGCTGAAGCTATCTAGGACATGGTGCCATCACAGCCTAAAACTTTTTTGACTAAATGGGTTGTTACCAAGAAGAGCAATAAAGAAGAGTTTCATTTCCATTTAATTTGTTCTAGAAAAAATATAAAAGATTAAATATCTGAATATTTAGAAAGGATGCAATATGCTATTTTCATTATTGTGTTATTTTTAGTGGTTTTATTATAACAATAAGATCTCTCTGGATAAAGAAGTAATGCATAATATGTGAAGCAGTCTATATAATATATAATGGTTTGGAAGAATGTCATTATCTTAAATCAAAAACAGAAACGGTGTGGCCCCAAAATTCTAACAGATTCCTCTCAAGTCTGGCTAGGAGAGTAGGACATAGAATCTCTGGCATTATATACGTTTCCTCCTTTTTGAGGGTAGTTTTTATAAATGTAAGATTTCATATCAGCAAGATGTTTAAAAGGCTTTGTTCTCTTGAAGGTGGTGGACGTGTGAAAATTGAGAGTGTAAAACTGGATTTCAAGGAAAAGGCCCAGGCTAAAGTTGGTTCACTTGACAACGCTCACCACGTACCTGGCGGTGGTAATGTGAAGGTGAGAGATGAGGCCGTGAACCAGTCATGTGTTTGTGCAAGCATATATCTTATGAAATATTCCTTTTTATTATTTTTTTATTTTTAAATTGTAATTTATAATAAAAAATAATATAACATAATATAATAACATCATTTCCCCTTCCCTTTCCTCTCTCTGAAACCTCTTTCAAATTCATGGCCACTTTTTTAAATAGTTGTTGTTCCGTACATATATGTGTGCTTATGTACATATATGTTCCTAAGTAGGAGAATCTACCACTACCACTTTAGTCACCCGCCATAGTCCTTAACTATGTTAAGAAGTAGCTTGATCAAAATGGATCTCTGGTTAAAGAACTTCTCAAACAGGAAGGAGGGATGCTGAGCTGAATAGACATGATATTCTTATCAGCCCTGGGATACAGGGAACATGCTGGTGACTGGGGAAGATACTTGGGCTAATGAGGACTAATGTTTCTCTTAAACAGATTGACAGCCAAAAGTTGAACTTCAGAGAGCACGCAAAGGCCCGTGTAGACCATGGGGCTGAGATCATCACACAGTCCCCAAGCAGGTCCAGCGTGGCCTCCCCTCGACGACTCAGCAATGTCTCCTCTTCTGGAAGCATCAACCTGCTCGAGTCCCCTCAGCTCGCCACTTTGGCTGAGGATGTCACTGCTGCTCTTGCTAAGCAGGGCTTGTGAATTCTTCTCCTTTAGCACTGGAGTAATATTTAGGCATGAGCTCTTGGCAGGAGTGGGCTCTGAGCAGGTGTCATATTCATTCTTTACAAACCATAGATAAATAATCTCATTCCCCCAACTGTAGTAATTGTTACAATTTTATATAAAAAAATGAATAGTATATGCAGAAAATGACCTGATTTCCATCTGCAACAGGAACACATGGCTTTACATGGATACAATTGGACAATTATTTTCGCTCTGCTCTGTTTTGCATGGAGTACTATGATTATTTTTAAAATTGCATTTTTACCTTTCATGTGCCTGAAGGCTATCCAATACATTCTGAAAGGCCTTGTTAAAAACCCAAGCTGCTCATTACTCTATTCTGTTCATGTTTGAGAAGATTAAAAATGGCCCATTGTCACTTATTACAGGTTAAATGAAATCAAGGGGTCTGATTGCAGGAAGGAAAGAGCATGTAAGAAACACATTTCCAAAAGTGTTATTTTGTATAAATGGGAAGAAAGATGCAACTAAGTGGTTAACATTTGGGACCTGGATGATTATATCAGAGTATGCCATTCCAGTAAATTATTTAACTAAAAGCTAGATATACAGCATTTGAGCTGTGGTTGAAGAAGCGGTGTCAAAGTCCATCTCTTAGGACTTACGCACTTTCGTTAGGATGAGCTTGTGTCTGATTAAAATGTCAGTTGAATGGCTAGATTTGTGTCCACACAATCAGTTTCACACCCCATTCCATCTGTTTGATACAGTATTATAGATATAAATATATATATATATATTTCTCTGTGGCCATTTGTGATACTTCCTCATATACTTGAATATGATACTTCTTTATTCACAGTATCTGTGTCTCCTGCCCCCTTTGGTGTTGCAATTTTAGGTATGTGAAAGTAGATGTTAGCAGGGTTCTCTCCCTATTTAAAAATACACTTTAAAAAGACAAAAAGTTTTAGCATGAAGTTGCTTTCTGTATCTCAAAGCTGTAACCCTGTTTCAGTGCCAGAATCAAGTCTTTCCTGTGACACTAGAAAATTTTATTTTTCTCTACTTTCACCAACATGGAGTTTGTGGAGTGAATCCAGTTATACATAAAAGGGTTTACAGATTGTTGTTTCAAGGATTATGGATTTATCTCATGTTAAATCACCGAATAGTTTGGGTTTTATTCATATAATCATGAAACCAGTTCCTTATTATTTACTTCCTCTTTCTTTTTTTCAATTTGCTAAAGTTGAAACTAGGAATAATAATTTTTGATATGTTTTCTTGTTCTCCAAATAGTATCTGTTCATTAGATTCTCTGATAGAAGATATTTGGCTTCCTTACCCCCAAAGACTCCTTGATCTAAAAGAAAAAAAAAAACCAGCATATTAAGAAACTATATATGTAAAACCTATGAGACACAGATATCTAAATTCATCACTCCAGGATTCCACATTGTCATCTGTACAAGAACATGGTATGACTTATTTATCAGTAAATACTTTTTTCTTATCTTATGTACAGTCTAGACATCACAATTCAATTAATTCAATTTACAAATCATACTTAGTGAGTAAGCAATACTCAATGGCCCAAAATAGGACAAAGCATTATCAAACTGGATGGACTTTTTTTTCTTAATATTTTATTTGTTCTTTTTCCTGCTCAGGATTGGTAGACTGAATCTGAAGGGTTAAATGTGAAAAGTTGGCTAGGTTTTTTATGTCTGTGAAAACAAATGAAGCCCTGCATATAAAGGAGAAGGTGAACACAAACAGAACAGAGAGGTGTAGGAATATCTGACAGAAAACAAGGGAATACAAAAACAGAGAGAGACAGGTGACATTTTAGTGACCCATTGAGTATTATGTCCAATGTGACAGCCACATGGAAAACTTAGCATCAAACCAAAACAGTCTTCTTAGCTAGGAGGCTGACACACACACAGACACATAAAACAAAAACGTGTCTTTGTTTGTACATTGATTATCTTTGAAATAATTTTAAGACTACTGAATAACGTTTGTTTTCACTTTGGACAATTCATTTCTTACCTTCTGTTGAAATGCACAACAAATGGAAGCAGGAATGACTGTGTGTGGAGAAGTACAATAGTCTTTTCTTGCATTTTTTGAAAGTGCTAGACAAGAATTAGTTATCTAGGAAAAAGGAAGTTAACAGATGATTAGTGTGATTTTAAACTATGAGGAAAGTAATTTCAAGCTAGTTAATTACAGAAATTAAGAGTAAGCGAACATTTTCTAAGTGTTACAATTCAGTTTCTTGCAATGTGTGTTCAAAATAAAACTGTGTAAGCCCCAGCATTAATAGATCTGGCACTAAAATAATCATTTATTTCTAATGTCAATACAATTATAACAAGTACAAGTCCTTGTTTCATGTGAAAATGTGATTCTATATAAAGTTAATACGAAGGACCTGAAGTTTTGTACCAGACAGAGACAGAGAAACGCACAGGCTAAAAACATTTTTTATGGGAATATGGGATGGATCCCACCTTACCTACTCTCTTAAGATAATGACTCAAATTAAGCTTTTTGGACACCACTTTTGTGGGGATACACATACGCTGATCTAGAAATGAAAGCTTCACAGTTCCATTCCTAGATCCACTAATGCCAGTTTCTCTCTGGCTTTAGCCTTTGAGAACCTGTTTAAGAATACATAAGTATCCAGAGCCCTGAAGAGTTCGAAGGCCAAGTGTTTCAGTGAACTCACATACTCTGGGTCTCCTGCAACTGAAAATTGGGTACCTTGCAAGCAATGCAGGAAGGATCCGAGTTTACATTGAGTTTCAAAGGCCATGTTCATTTAGGAGCCAACTCTCTCTGGATCTGCCTGCTGAGTTCCAGCAGGAAAACGGGTTGAAATCCCACCCATAGGAAAGACACCTGTGCAATTCCAGCTCAGTTTGGCTGAAGGTAGCTGAAGGAAGAGGCCCAGTAAACAGAAGAATAGACTATAGTTGGCCTTCTCCACACACACTGTGAGGGTAGAAGAGAGATCAGCAGCCAAATGTAGCATCATGTCAGCCTTAGTTAATTCTAACCTAGCTGCATTTAGTTTTCCTCTTGTTTTTCATGCCACTGGAAAGAGAGAAAGATTGATGGCAGAAGTGGCAAAGAAAAAGTAGATTAATCACTTGGGGAGGCAAATTTCAGGCATTTCTTCAAAGATTGATGTATTAAAATCAATACTGATGTATGTGTTTTTACACCTAGAACTTTTAGGCTGGACAGGTAGATTGAGACCAAGTCCCTCTGTAGGAAACCCCTAAAAATGCCAATCATGAGAGTCCAGTTCAACTTTAGCAAAAATGGAAAAAAATTTTTCATCGAAAAGTATACTCTGTATGCTAGGATCCCAAGGTTCCAACACACCATGACAAATCTGTGGGGGGTTCTTTCTTCTGATAATTCTAGAGCCTGTTACCATAGAAAGGCATTTCTTCAATGGCTCGTTGTAGTTAGTTCATGTTTTTCAATCAATTTGCAAATGTATTTGTTGCTGTATAGTGGTTGTTTTGCAAAATAAAATTGCTTGTCACCTAACTACAAATTTCAAATTTTTTAAAACATTGTTTCTTCATCTCTGGAGGGGAAAAAGGGTGTGTGTGTGTGTGTGTGTGTGTGTGTGTGTGTGTGTGTGTGTGTG